>QRFJ01000097.1:2183079-2663423 GCA_006176705.1 Cocos nucifera
TCTAAAAAATTAGATTTAAATTGATCTAATCAAAATAAATTCTAATCTAGATAATTATGTAGAACTATTCTACAACTAGTCTAGACATGCATCAATCATATCTCATATGATGTTTAAAATTAAATAATTTTTATTTACTATTTTTTAGATATTATTATAACACTTATAATATCAAAAAATAGTAAATAAATAGATCTAAAATATGATTTAATCAAATTAAATTAAAAACATGCAAGACTATTCTATAGAACTATTCTATTTTAGAACTAGTCATGCATATTTTCTAATCTTAGATCCAAATCATTTAATTTTAATTTTTTCTGATTTTAGATCTGATCACATCTCATGTGACATCTAAAATCAATTATTTTTTGATTAAAATAAATTTAAAATCAGATCTAAATACTTTTAGAATCTTAGTTCTGATACCAGTTGAAGGAAAAATTCTGATTTTCCAGATTACGTTTGTTCAGATCTGATCGGATCAAGAGATATATTTCAAAAAAAAAAAATTTGATCTAAATCAGATCTAAGATGTTTCAGATTTGATTCTTATTATTTTAATAATAAAAATAAAATCTAGATAAATTAAATTAAATTAAATTTATCTTGATGTAGGATAATCCTATTATCCATTGATGATCCTGTAAGCAGTGAAAGATTCTGGATCTAGCCACGCAAGTATCTGGCCTCTATCGGTATCCACTTGGGTTGGATCTAGAGATCCTCTTCTTCTCTATCACGTCTTCAAAAATCAGATCTGGATCTGATTTGGAGGATCTTCAAAATCTCTTTTGAAGATTAGCAGTTGTCCTTTGCAGCACCGCAGCCTTCTAGCTTTCTATCGCCTTTCTCTTGTCTGGATTGCACCAACTAAGATCCCAAACTCCTTTGGGCGTGGAGAGGAGAGGGAGAAGGTGGACTTGGCATGGAGGAGGAGAGGAGAGGCAGCCTTGGGGCATGGAAATTTTAATTCTTTTTCAGATACTCCTTGAGTTGGACGTAGGATCTTATTTATAGACTATGTGTGATCTAACTCCTCTTCTTCCCAACCAATCACAATCTTTTATGAAATCAGATCTAAATCTGATTAGTGAAAATAGAGTTCCTTGGATTCTTCCTTAGATGGTGCCTAAGATTAGTTAAACTTGGTTCTTAGGAGAAGTCTAATCGGAATTCAAAAAGGAGATGGAGTTCCTATCCAATAAGGACTCCTAGGCGCCTCCAAACTTGGGCACATGCCAAGGGTGGCGTGCGCCCTCCTCCTTGCCAGGTTCTGGTAGGGGACAAGCCCCCACCAGCTCTCAATAGGTGCATGACACGTGGACAGAAGTCAAAGTATCAATGGTCAACATTTGACCAGTCAAAGGTCAACTTTTGACCAAAGTCAAAGGACGAAAAATGGCAGGTGACCAAAAATGGCAGGTATTATCTTACAAAATAAGACAATCCTTTTCTGACCTAGACAGGCTCCAGTCAGACCAAGTGAAGGCCTCTGATCGAGCACAAACTCTTTTGGCTCAGTCAGGACAACTATTTATGATAGTAAAAAAAGAACGTTAGGTTCAATCGAGTGCTAGCACGATTTTGTTGAACCTAATTGAATCTCATTCAGATCAATTGAACTGGATCAATTCAATTGATGATCATCAGATTCAAACCCTTGTTTGTGTGATTCAATTAGGTTCAGTTCTGTATAGTAATGGGATATATCATAATCTTTATCATCGACATCATCGAAACTTCTTTCGATGGATCAGAACTCTTCTGATTCGAATAGCTAGAATGATCGATCATCTAAATCATTCTAATTGCTCCCAAAATCCATCAGTGACACCTAGCAGTATATGGTGGCAACCCATCAGAGCTGAATGCAAACCTCTTGGTGTAGTTATTTGTATGATTAAGTTCTTCTATCTTGAGCTCCTATCAGATTAGGGTTTAGGTGAACTCATCAAATCCTAGTCTCTATCATATGATGTAATCATTCGATTCAAGTTCGATGTGAAAATCTAAATAGAAACTCTTTCTATTATTTCACTCTACCATGGTCATGGGCTTCTGAACTTGATTCTCATGATCATCATAGGGCTGCTCCTCTACCACCGAGGTAGATAGATTCCATCTTGATGCGATCTAGTTCCTACAATGAACATGCTATAGCCAACATACACCTCAGGATTTCGTATGGCTAGGAGACCGAGTTATGGTGTAGTCAAACTATAACACCCTCAAGGTGAACTGCCGATGCACCTCAGGTCAAAGAATCAGACACACCACTGCAGCATCGAGTCAGTCATTGACGAGAAGGTAGACTTCCTAATGACTACTCGATGTGGTCACGCTCAGTACCCTCATTCTCTAACGAGTATTTATACTCTCACTTCGGTGTCTCCACATCGTAGACTTAAGACTCATCTACTAAAGAGAAGCGATTGTACATCAACCTTCTGGATCAATCACCATCCTCGTGATGATCCTATGGTCAGGAGCATTTTATGAGTTAATAATGATTTATTCATGTCTTAAATTTTTAATTCTTGAAAATATGAATTATCATTACCATTAACTCAAAGGATGTATCACAAACACTAAATACACATATGTGATAGAAAATAATCTAATTTTATTTTATTAATTTTAGTCAAATTTATAATTTTGCCCCTAGAAGTATATTACAAGTATCAGCCAATTCTGGCTTCTAGGGCACATATATCTAACACAACTATCCTTAGGCATGGAGAGGAGAGAGATGGCCTGAAGGTGGCATGGAGAAGGGAGAGGGACAGTCTTGGGGTGTAGCTAAGAGTGAAGTCTCTAAAAGTTGGGCACATAGGTCATTATGTAGACCCTGCTACGCCATACAATACCACATTACCTCAGCCAATCATGTTATTTTATTTAATCAAATCTAAATCTGATTGATGGGATAACATCACCTGATCCAATCAGATGAGGGACCCATAGATTCATCCTAAGGTGGCGCCTAAGATTTGTCAAAATCTATAGGTGAGGGTCACCTAGTTTGAATCCAAGAAGTAACCTAGAGTCCCATCCGTATGGGACTCCAGGCGTCCCTATCCATGGGCACACGCCATCCTAGGCGTGCATCTCCTCCTTTCCAAAATCCAGTAAGGGGACAAGTTCCTATCTGCTCTTCAATAAGTGTATGACACATGGGCAGATGTCCAAGGGTCAAAGGTCAATATTTAACCAAAGTCAAAGAATAAAAATTAGCAGGTGACGAAAAATGATAGGTGTTGTCTTAAATTTATCTCATAAATTAAGATAATTTTTTTCTGATCTAGACAAGCTTTAGTCAGATCAGTTAAAGGTATCTGAGTGAGCACAAACTCATTTGGCTCAGTCGAGACAACTTTTAATGATAGAAAAAAGAGAACGTTAGGCTCAATCGTGTGCTAGCATGATTTTTTTGAACCTAATTGAATCTAATTCAAATCAATTGAACTGAATTAGTCCAATTGATGATATCCAGATCCAAATTCTTATTTATGTGATCTAGTTAGATTCAATTCTATATGATAATGGGATATGTCATGATCTCTATCATCGACATCATCGAAACTTCTTTCGATGGATCAGAACTCTTTTGATTCAGACAACTAGAATGATCGATCATCTAAATCATTCTAATTACTTCCAAAATCCATTAGTGATACCTAGCAGTATATGGTGGCAATCCATCAAAATTAAAAATGAATCTCTCAGTGCAACTACTTGTGTGATTAAGTTCTTCTATCTTGAGCTCCGATCAGATTAGGGTTAAGGTGAACTCGTCAAACCCTAATTTCTATCATATGATTTAATCATTCGATTCAAGTCTGATGTGAAGATCTTAATAAAAAATCTTTCTATTATTTTACTCTTTGCCATGACCATGGGCTTATGGATTTGATTCTCATGATCATCATAGGGCTGCTCCTCATCCATCGAGGTAGATAAATTTCATCTTGGTATAATCCAATTTCTATAATGAACATGCTATTGCCAACATACACCTCAGAATTTTAAATGACTAGGAGACCGAGTCATGGTATAGTCAAACTATAACATCCTCAAGGTGAACTGCCGATGCACCTTAGGTCAAAAAATCAGACATACCACTACAGCTTTAAGTCAGTCATCGACGAGAAGGTAGACTTTCTTATGACTACTCGAGGTGGTCACGCTCAGTGCTCTCGTTCTCTAATGAATATCTGTACTCTCGCTTCGATGTCTCTACACCATATACTTAAGACTCATCTACTATAAAGAAGCGATTGTACACTAATCTTTCGAATCAATCACCATCCTTATGATGATCCTAAGGTCAGGAGCATTTTATGAGTTAATAATGAAAATTCTTGTCTTAAATTTTCAACTCTTGAAAATAAGAATTATCATTACCATTAACTCAAAGAATGTATCACAGACACTAAATACACATATGTGATAGAAAATAATTTATTTTATTATTTATAGTCAAAATTATAATTTTGCCCCTAGAAGTGTATGACAAGTGTCAGCTAATTTTGGCTTCTAGGGTACACATATCTAACAATACTTTCTCTTGCTCCTCTTTGAAGGGGCCTTCATCGGTTCAGGCCATCAAAGATACTCCTGGCCTTTGGTCTCCATTAGGATCTAGGCCCGAGGAGAAGACAAGGGGATATAACTATTGAATTATCAAGGTGGGCTTCTCAGCTTCGGATCCTTTGATAGTCGGGAGGATTTTCCTTCCACTTGGTTCATCCGATGATCCTCCTGACCTCACTTCTTACTAGGGATCTTTTTTCCTCCACCTACTTCTGTGTTGCCCAGGCTTCTTCCACTTATACGTATTTTTGAGCTCAGACTAGCAGGTTAGCATAATCCTTCAGAAAAATAATCGAAGAAGATGAGACACCCATCCTGTAGTCCTTGTTTCAGCATCTATATTGCCACCGACTTGTCGAGATTGTACATTTCTAATATGGCGGTATTGAAACACGCCGCATAGCTAGACAGTGGCTTTTCCTCTTCTTATGGGATAGAGAAGAGACTGTTCGTATCCTTCGGCTAAGCTCAATTGCTATCGAAGTTAGTGACGAGCAGCCTTCCAAGTTATTCAAATGAGTAGATAAACTTGGACTAGAGTCTTGAATACTACGCCCGTGCCAACTTTCTGAGGATGGTTAGAAAAGTGAGGTAGAGAAGGATGTTCGAGGCATCCTGCAACATCATAAGAATTCTGTAATCCTCAAAATAATTGAGGAGATTTGAGGAGCCATCATACAGCTCCAACTCAAGTTGGTTCCCTTAGAATTGCTTCAAAGAAAGGGGGTTAAGAGTTGAAGTTAAGACCATCATTATTTTGGTGAATCACACACTGGACCTTACCGAGATGGCACTGGATATCTTGGATCTTCTTCTCGAGCTCTTCCACTTAATGTGATTTTCCAAATCTGGGGGAGTAGCCTGGAGTCGAATCTTCATCAAAGGAAGAGCTTCATTGCCTAGCCTCCTCCCTCAAGCTCCAATGGGAGGATGACTAGGGTGCAGGAGCAAGAATAAAATGAGAAAGCTATTAGGGGATGGATTCTGGACTCCTGGAGAGAGATCACCGACTGTAATGGGATGGAGCAGCCTAAGGAGTCAACCTTCATTAGTGCTACTCCACTACGTTCTAGAGCCATTGCACGACATTGGTCAGCGTCTAGATCTAGTGAAGTAGATTATCAAATGGTTGTGGGTTCATCATGATTGGAGGCTGCATGGAGGCAGACCCTTGGGCGATGTTGCTCTGACTACGTCGGGAGGATTGTTGGTGAGAGATGGCAGAATTATATGATCCCATTCGCATCATACTCTCTTTTTTCTTTGAATGGATGGATCCTTCTTCTAGCATCAATCCGTTACTTCAAGTCTTCAGTCCATAATTGATGTAGCTGAGGTTAGACGCCCTCCAATCAGAAGGCTGAAGTAATGAAAAAAGCTATAGAGAAAGTCTACACTCATCAGAGGCTCTCCGACGGAAGATCCTCTGATACTTAAATCAGTCAAAGCTTGAGAACAATAGAGAAAAGAGAGTATGAGAGAGAAATGTATATTATTCTTCTCTCCAGATAGGCTCTATCTGAGTTCTTGGTACCTTTTTATATTGAGGTAGAGCCGTAAGTTGTTAGCCAAAATTTGTAGACTGTTAAGTCTGATCTTTTAAGGCATTAGACCATATTCTGATAGGTTGTTAGAAAGAAAATCTTTCCACTAACCTGTGAATCAAAATTGTTAGACTGTGGGCTTTACCTATATAGATGGATGAGTTAGCAGTTTGAAGTTGGTGCAGAGCCAAGGTCTCATGCCGATGACTGCATTCATGGTTATGGGATACCGTATGAGCTTTGATTTCTATCCCTAGTGAGATCCTACCATAGGGAAGGTTCTGACCATATGCTTGGTCAAAAGTTAGTCCACCTTAGTTTCTCGGCTCTTCCCGATATTTATGGTAATCTCATCGAGTCGTCAATAAATGCTCAGTTGCATCCCGAGGAGAAAAAGATTAATTCAAACAGCGGATTACCTCCACAACAATATGGTCAATTGATTTAGTAGAATCATTACAAGAGATATCAATCTCCTAGGTTCTTCCTTCAATTCTTGTTGAGATTATCTCCAAAAGTCAACTTGGAGGTATCCCTATAGAGACATCTATGGCATCAAGAGCAATCTAGGTATCAATTTGGCCACCAGACAATGAACGAATAATATTTAGTTTTATATCTACTGAAGCTTGGATTCTTCAAGTCCAACCATACTACTGCAAAGGAAACTATGGTATCACTTACCACTCCTTTTGATAGGATCCCAAAAGCGTTTGACATTCCAACAAAGCATTGACATAGGAAAAATTCAACAAAACTCTAAGATAATTAAGCAGAAAGATTGACCATCGGAGAGATAGATAAGAACAATTCCATAAGGTAGCGGTCAGTTATCATTGTTAACAAGCTAATGCATAATATTTTTATTTATTTATTTATTTTGTTAACCTAGCAGTCGATAGAGGAAATGGGCCATGATATAATATTGAAAGTAAGTGACAACCACCTACAAAAGAGAAGGTAGGCTAAAAGCACCGAACAAACATTTCTTCCACAAATCAGATAGACCATCAAACGTGCTAGAGAAGAGATAGGTCATTAAATGACAAAGACAGAAAGGAATCCTACTCCTACCGACCATCAACATATCAGTTCTAGATAAACAGATGACATAAAGCATTGACTAAGAGAAGAAACATAGCATCAAGCCACTAACATCCTAGCTAAAGAACACGGAGACTAGATTGCTTCCATAGCGGCCTTATTCTTTCTACAGGCCAAGGGGTTGCACCACACAATCAGCAACCCTGAGGGAGATGAATCTACAACTCGTACTACACCATTCCACCAAGTTGGAATGCGAGATAGAAAGCCAGGGGGCGTCACCTTGATTCACTATACCTCATTCTGGAATGGCAGACATATATCACTTCTTTACCGAGAAGCGGAAGAGATGAGCTAGGATGCAACCTGCTTTATCGCTAGCTGGGGTTTGATTTTTTGACTCCTTCGACTGATGTCGCGACCACCATGGTAGTGGAGGGGATGGTCTTTCAACTTTCACCAAAGTGCAAGCGGGAAGGAGACGTGTTTGGTATCTGAAGGTGTTCAAAATCTCTTTTTCTATTGAATTCTCCGTTCTTTTTGAGCCTATTAGCTTCTCAGTTGAAAGCCCCTGCCTCTCTGCTCCTGATGCGAGGTTTGATCTCTTGAAGGGAAAAGGATTAGGCCCGATAACTATAGAGGGGAAGTTGGACACTCAGAACTAGCACAACAACATTGATGAACGAAAATAAAAGAACGAGGCGAGGTGATTTGCGTGGTGCACACGGTGCAAGGTATAAATTCTCCTCGATCTAGCCCTACCGTCGAAGAACAGATCACCGTGTCGAAAAGGCCCAAAACCGGCTGTGAGTCTGTGCACCAACTCGGTGTTCTTGTAGATGGTTGTAACCTGATCTGCCGTAAGGACCTGGTGACGTAGTCTGTGAGCTCTTCCACTCTCCCGGATGGACCAAGATGTGAAGTTTGCATCACACCTTTCAACTACGCTCCGATCACCTCCCTTCCGGAAGGTGACCAAGAAATGTCCAATAGAATCTCTGACTACTCCTGTATATAGAGCCTCATTAAAGAAGGCCCTGGCTTCGATGTCCATTGGAAGAAAAGCATAAGCTCTAGTGGCTCTCTGTCTAACCTCCATTTTTTCTTGATGTACACGCTGGGATGAAGCCCTAGTAGCGTCCTCCCCCTCTACAATCAAACAAGCCCTTTCCTACGAGCGTTCTGATAATGACCAACTTCCCCTTACCCTGTTTTTAAAGCAGAGAAGCCGGCCAAAGAGTAGATGAGGGGTAGGAACAATGAGCAAATGCTTACTACGGTTTATGGGTCACCTTTGAGGTTTAGGACTGGAGATTCTGTTAGGGTGAACGAAGGCAGGATGGGTGTTGACTTGGCATGAAGATGATGAAAAGGAGAGGTTCGGGGTTTTACCAGCTACAAGACACCAGCATAGGACAGAAGTTGTTGGGAGGAGTCAATTAGAGCCAGCTACAAGGCAGCAACTCGAGTCGTCACATCAGCTCTTGCGCTTCCTTTTGTTGCCGATGGGAACGGCATTAAGTCTTCCTGTCAGAATAGCCGAACTCCCAATTTCCGCACATTCCATCCGTGTTGGTCCCTCCAGACCTCTCCAACCTCCTCTTCCTCTTCCCCTCTCCATTCCCCAGAGAGCGAACTCGAATAGGATCACTTAACCGGAGATTGGAGTTATGGGTGTTCGGACGCCGGTCCGAGGGGCGGGGATTAGAGACCAGACTTAATCGTCAACAACTATTTTTTGACTTGCTGAATGGGCGAACAAAGGGTCCAATTACCTTTTTTCTTCAGTATAGGAGATTGTCTTTGTAGTCATGCGCATATTGTTTCAGAATGGTTGGACGATCAAATCAATACCTTCTTGCTCCATATCTCTGCATCTATATTGCAACAACGGATGATGAAGAACTAACATCTCAACTAATCGTGTCTCGATGTCCAGGATTGATGACAACCAAGGAAGATAAGGTCCGATAGTGATAGTAGGAAAGCTCATGTTCTTAGAAGGAAAGGATAAGCTGCAAAGATGAAGTACATGAAACTTGGAACAAAGCCAGACACGTTCTACACAGAAGAAGCTATAAGGTATGCGGTGCTTCATTACCACTGAGATTTAATTTATACGCAGAAAAATTTACAGGATAAGCGTTCAAGGGTTGCCGGTAACTGTAGGAATGAATTAGTTTTTCTTATTTAAGTAGTAATTAATTAAAGAAATTGGTAGAAAGAATATAGCTTCTTTTTAAAAATCTTTAATTGCAAGCTGATTAGGAATATCCATACACTGCACAGAGAATTGCATTTATATATAAAATTAATTAAAATATATATATATATATATATACATACTTGCCTTGCAGATCGGTGTTGTCGGATGTGCCAACTGACATTATCATCCATGTTAACAGCACGAAATACCTATTGCATAAGGTACCCCTCTCGCTCTCTCTCTCTCTCTCTCGTACTCTCTCACTCTCTCACACGCACATCATATCATCGTTTCAATTTGTTTGAAACACATGGGCACCATCTCCACTCCAGGATCAGGGCCATAGCTCGACCGATCGACAAAGGTATATGAACTTCGATATTTTGAGACTTTTGAACTTGGAGACAAGAAAACTAAACAGAAAAAGGAAATGTCTCATCTTTTATGTTTTTTTTCTGGAAAAGAAAAAAGAAAAAGAAAAAAAAGAAGGGATGTTCCAATTGGTTGTAAGGTGTCTCCATGTTTCAAACTTAATAATGAACATGATCGTACGATCATCATCAACATCTAAACATCTACTTTAAGCCCTTACAGTGGATAATGAATCACCAGGACTGCAGAGGTTAATGTTTGTTAGAAAGGTGGGTCATTAGCTCAGCCCAAAATCTCTTGAACATAAAACTCCTGGTGTTGATGTTTATTTCCTTCTATTTTGCCTAATCTAGCATACAACTCAAGTACAAGACCCCATTGATGCGGGCATTATAACTAGATTAGCAACGTTATTATGTTTCAATTACTTCAAAGCTTTTGATTTCAGGGTCTTTTGAACTGTAGTTTCCGCTTCTCCTGAAGTGTGGCCTCCTGCAACGCCTCTGCTCCGACGCCGACGACGATTCAGAGCAACCGATTCCCATAGCTCTTCACGATGTTCCAGGAGGGGAAGAAGCATTTGAGCTATGCGCAAAGTTCTGTTATGGAATCACCATCAATCTTAGCGCTCACAACTTCGCGCCGGCAATCTCTGCAGCCAGGTTCCTCCGGATGACCGAGTCGGTTGCCAAGGGAAATGTCATTGTGAAGCTCGAGTCGTTCTTCCAATCGTGCATCCTCCAGGGCTGGAAGGACCCAATTGTAACACTTCAGTCTGTAGGGAAGCTGACAGGTTGGTTAGACAATCCTAGGATCGTGCAACCATGCATGGATGCCATTATTGAAAAAATCCTTGCAGAACCATCAAAGGTTTGGTTACTTTCATGGTCCAGATTCTTTCATTTTTCATCCATATATGGTTCGCTATTAGTAACTTGGCTTCGCAGGAGGGCAGAAAAATGAATGGTAGAATGAGGAAAGCATTACATGTTATCTAGAGTTAGCAGTCTTCTATGTGACACCACAAGACTTAACCAGCAGCCTAGTTGATACCTTTCAAAGGTCACAATGTACTACTACATGTAATTAATTGGTCATATATTTCTTGTCCAGGTTACATGGTCCTACACATACACCAGGCCAGGCTACACCAGGAAGGATCGCCATTCTGTCCCCAAGGACTGGTGGACTGAGGATGTTTCCGAGCTCGAGCTCGACCTCTTCCGATCGATAATCTCCATCGTCCGGGTAACCAAGAAGCTACCTCCAGCACTCATTGGGGAAGCTCTCCATGTCTATGCATGCAAGCACCTCCCAGACCCAATGGAGACCCAAGGCCTATTAGCTCAAAGCTCCACTGTCCGAACCGAAGAAACCCTGGCCAAGGGCAAGCGTGTGCTGGAGTCCATTGTCAGCATGATTCCAAGCGAACCAGGCTCGGTCTCTGGCAGGTTCTTGTTGAGGCTGCTCAAAATTGCTAACTACGTTGGGGCTTCGCCATCCACCAAAGCCGAGCTAGTTAGGCGATCAGGCCGGCAATTGGATGAAGCAATGCCAAGCGATTTGCTCATACCACTGCCTTCAAACCCACAGGAATATGATGTTGGTATGGTGGAAGCGGTATTAGAGAATTTCCTGGTTCAACTTCGCTGGCCCATACCTCCAGAAGAGAGTGGGCGGATGCTTGGGTCGATGGCGAGGGTGGCAACGATCTTCGACTCCTACTTGCAAGTCATCGCACAAGATACTGATTTCCCGGTGTCAAAATTCTGTAAACTTGCTGAATTCTTACCAGAAATGGCACGACAAGAGCATGACGGGCTGTATCGAGCCATCGATACTTACCTCAAGGTAATATTAATACTTTTAACGCTAGTTAATTGGGTTGCATGTGAAAATAGGAATAGGGTGTATCTTCCACACGAAAGAATGATTCATCTTCATGCAAAACCACCGTTGAATCACCCATCGCACAGCTCTCAAAGCACTTCAAACACCGTCATTCATCCATATGCACTGATCTCAAGGAGAGCAGCTGATGATCCAACGGTGGATTGGCACAAAGAAAGGTGAATCCTTCATTTATTCCAAGGATACACTCCTGTCCCGACTTGCAGAAGTTGAATCTGAAATCTAGGGATTTGGCATGAGGGAAGCAGCACATTAAGAAGCCAATAAAATTATGAGTCAAAAAAAAAAAAAAGGGGGGGGGGGGGGAGCCAATGTGATTAAACGAAAAGCACAACTAAGAAATGTAAATACTTCTACCCCAACTTCCTAAAGATGACACTAAGTGGCTTTCCGACCAGCCATTTTCTGAGTTGAATACGAAAATTTAGCACTTGAATTATTTCATTTACTCATATCCTCAAGTGTTTGGAACTTGGATGTAGTTTCTAGTGTGCCTTGAAATTTAAACTGATCTCCTCAGGAGCACCCAGACTTGAGCAAGGCAGAGAGGAAGAGGCTCTGCCAGATGATTAACTGCCAAAAGCTGTCCCCTGCAGCACGCTCGCATGCAATAGGAAACGACCGCCTGCCCTTGCGCATGATAGTGCAACTCCTGTTTGTAGAACAGGAGAGGGCAGGTGGCGCCGGTGGCAACCGAGTGGTTCCTCCCGTTCGATCATCAAATGGGGTTTTAGCTGCAAGGGTGACTCAGGATGACGGTGCAAGGCCGAGACAGGGGTCGGATGGAGGCCTTCAACGCAGAGGAGAGCCAGTACAAGGTAGAAGGGTCAAGAGTGTAGAGATGCGGCGATCGACATCAGAGTCTAGAATGACCTGGAAGGAGAAGGAGAGAGCAGTGGAGAAAGGGGAAGGATCTGGTAGCAAGATCAGGCTCAACCAATAAAGCTAAAGAATGGATGAAAAATATAATGATGATACCAGTATCGCATCCCCACTCGACCTGGCAACAAAAAGGGGCGAAAAAGATAAACATCGGGAGGGGTATCAAGTTTGTTAATACTAGAAAAATCTTCAAGAATTTTTTTTTTTTTTTTTTTTTTTACTTTTTGAATTCTTTTTGGATCTAGAGACCGTGGAGAATTTCTTTGGAAGGTAAATTCTGTAATTATTTGAGTGAGCAGCGGATGATAGATCATTTAACCTTGAAATGTCATGCACAATGCAGAAGGGATATTTGAACTTCTGCTTTGTCCAAGTACCCGTCCAGGATCATCATAGAGGATCTCCAAGGAAAGCTGCCACAAAAAATTAGCAAATAAAACAGGAAGAATCCACATGCAACAGATCAAGTCACCTGCAGAGGGATCGGAGCCTATGAAGACAAATACAGATATGATAACACAAAATTACCCATGAAAGGAAATTATTCTAATATGTCATTTTTAGGCAGCAGTTATCTGGTTATAAATTTCCAAGCGACATGGCACGACATCTCTGAAGTGATAATACAGTGCAACCTAATAGTATCAGAAAAAAATTTCTGTCATCAATTCTGTCTAAAACGTGCATAAGAATATGCTTCAGCTTCAAGCCAAGGAAATCATCGACAAAAAGATAGATCTTTCTTTTTAAAAAAAAGAAAACTGAAATCCAGAATCGAAAGAAAATTCTATTATTGGAATTCAAAGGGTAAATCTCATTGAATTAGCCAGTCATTTTAACTTGGATCTGGAGAGCAGTGAACTTACAAAGTTCTTCTAGGAATAATGAACTTACAGAAGTTATTGAAGGACTTGGTTAAATGATTTCCATGTGATTCAGTACCAAATGATATTTCAATTGACGAATTGTTTTTTTGTAGAAAAAACAACATTAAATCTCTGCTGCATATCACCTACGCAGCAGCTGCAGTAGCTTCACCTGGCTTCATTGTGTAGAAGAGATCCAAGACATCAGCATGATTTCGAACACATCCTGGAGATTTAGAAAGTATACCATGCGCCACCTCATGCCTCCCTGCCTTGAGCAATTCCTCAAACACATGCAGGTACATTGTTTTTGAAGGGAATTCCTTGACAGTCATTGCCTTCAAAAAGCTCAAGGCACCATCCACAGTTCCAGACTTGGATATATAACCAATGAATGGGTCAATAAACGGAGGATATCCACTGCTTTTCATTAAACCCAGAAGACTGCAAGTTTCTTTGATACTTCCTTGACTTATCAACCTTTCAATCAGAAACTTGTATGTGGTGTGCCAAGGTTTTACATTCTTTTTAGTGACCAAATCCTCAAGTATCTTGCGTACATCTTTTGCTCTGTTTTTTTCAGCAAAACCCATTCACCGAAACTTCAGAGGCACAACCAACATTCTGACCATCCTTTCTTTTTATCATCTTATAGCCAGAGAATGTTTTTGAACTAAAGATGCCCATGTCTTGGGATCCAAACTATACCTGATCTTTCCACAATATCTAAATACTCGAGTGCATCATCCAATCTCCCACCATTAACAACTCCAACCACAACCCGATCATGCACAAAACTGTCTGCTACAAAGCCCCCTTCTTCCATGGCCTTCAAGATCTTATCACACTCTCCTAGTTTACCAACACTACTCAGTGATTTAAGTACAGTACCAAAAACTGATCCCTTGACCGAATTTCCAGCATTTATAAAAGTGCGAACAACCCTAGTAATCAAATTCAACTCTGGGTCTTTATTTACCACTATTTTTCTCAACAATAATACGAAGTCCTGAGGTGAAGGCTTCTCTGAACAGTCCAGCACAAACTCACGAAGATTCACTGCCTCTGCAATCATTTTGCCGTTTAGAAACCTTTCCAACAACTTGATATATGTTTCTGGCTCCAATTGATGTCTGCCATTTCTGATTTTATGAAGAACATCCCGCAACTCCTCGATGCAATCTTCTCGACCCAGAACCCTGGCCATTGCATTATAAACTCTACCATCGATTATAAATGATCTGTCTTCCTCAACCCATTGGAAAAACATTGGAGCCTTCTTAGGGTATGAGCTAATCCTTTCCAAGACTGCAACGACCAAACCAGACGACAAACTTACACGCAAGTCTTCTAGTTTCTTTTGAATGATTTCACTTGATTCATCTTCTTCTCTCAAAATCTTGCAAATTTGATTGCACATTCTCCCAACTACATTCTCGTGGGAATTCAAGAAATATATTTCCTTCAACAAATTGGAATCCTTTCTCCATTTCCTGCTCTTTGAAACTCTCTGAGACTTTCAAGTACGTGCCTTTTGATAACCCGAACCCTTTTTTCTTCATGATCTCAACCAAACCCCAAAATTCCTCTGACCGGCCCTTCGTGCCAATTATCTCGAGCATTAAATTATATGACTTCCAGTTCAACCTGACAGTACCTTTCTCGCAAACCCAATCAAAGAACCTCCGAGCAATCTCAGGTCTCCTTTCGAGATCCCGGAGCACCAAGTTCACAGCCTCTTGGTCCAGCGAGAGATTAAGGGACTCTAACTCGGCCTTGATCTTGGCTTCGAAAATATCTCCGTCACGAGGGCGTGATTCTGGTCGATAGCCCGCTTCGAGGAGAAATAGCGGTCTCGAGGGTTTCCAAGAGTATGTCGGCCGAGAAATGGTGCAGGAAAAGTAGCATTTTGGGGTTCCGGAGCTCTCACCTGGAGATTTAGGGATCCAATTCTCGAGCTTTGAGCTGAGATCTGAGAAAAGCTCCGGACATAGAGCGCCTTCCACCCATTTCTCATTTTGCTGTGATTCAGGTGTTCTATCCGTTGCAGGCTTTGGCATTCAAGCTTAGGGTTTCAGAGAAATTGATATGGGTTAGGTTTTGGATTTTGGAAAGGGTTCAAGCGCCGGGGGGTTTTTATTTTTTTAATAGAAAAGAAATCGATAAGAATGGAGCTGAGGATGTTTCCGGTATTTTAAGCATCTAAGATTTGTGGGGCTGCAGGACTAAACTGGACTGGTTCGCGCGAAGGAATAATTCACCTTCCTTCTGCGAATCCACCGTTGGATCACGAAATATACACTTTAAGAGGTGTGCACCGGATGAACGAAGGACCAGAAAGATCACGCGAAAGAAGATAACCGGAACCCGACTAAACTAGTGCATCTACGTAGACCTACGATGAAATCTTCGAATCAGACCTCTACATGTAAAATACTTTGGATGTGTTTTTTTGTGACATTGATCTCATATTTGGTCATCGATCGAAGAAGCTGGCGCCTTTTCTAGAGTAGTTACTCATAAAAAAAAGTTCTAATCGAATTTAGCTCGGTAAAGAACCTCCAAATGCTCAAATCAATCTCAAATAATAGATGAATAATGAAGAAAAAAAAATTTTATATATTTCTAGATGTTCCCTTGTAGCTCTTTTTGTAGATAAAAATAGTTAGATTGTTAAAAAAAATTATTAGATGAATCTTGGCACGATTGCCTTAAAATTTTAAATTAAGATCCACCAAATCAAGTAGTGGAGCTTATCTCATTCATTTTAGTATCAATTAGAATGCTATAAGTGCTTTCGCATTTAAATTGAAAGTACAGATAGGATCAATAAATTTTGACTGAAGATACTAATGGATATGCTGACTGATGAATATGATGAGGCCAAGAGTTGAGCTCTTAACATCAGATTGTCCAAAATATAATGGCTATTGAAGTTTAGATCTAGCCAATGACTAAATCGAAGATCAGAATAAGGATTAGTTGAAATCAGAAAAATCAGACCATGTATAAGATTGGATCGATTTGAAAGAAGTCCGTATTTATTCGATTTTCCATAATACTACTGTTAGGGATAAACCCTACTTCCACCGAAGTCCACCCCGATGCTTAGCCTAATGCAACTGATAATCACGGAAGAGCTTCGATCGAAAATTCTCCTCCAGCGGTCGAACTCCTCCAATGACCGAACCCCAGCCGAACTCCTCCAACAGTCGAACCCCAGCCGAACTCCTTCAGTGGCTGAACTCCTCCAGCGGTCGAACTTCTTTCGAATTTCTCCTTCAATCATTTTTTTTCAAAAGCTGAACTCCTTTCGAATTACTCCTTTAGTCAAGTTCCTCTATGAGCCAAACTTCTTTCAGATTTCTCCTTCAATCGGGTTCCTCTAAGAGCCGAACTCTTTCCGAACTTCTCTTTCAATCGGATTCCATCAGGAGCCAAACTTTTTTCGGACCTTTCCTTCAATCGGATTTCTATAGGAGCCGAACTCCTTCCAGACCTCTCCTTCAATCGGATACCTACAGGAGCCGAACTCCTTTCGGACGTCTCCTTCAGTCAGATTTCTTCAAGAGCCGAACTTCTTCTGAACCTCTCCTTTAGTTAGATTTCTCCATCAGCCGAACTCCTTCCGAACTTCTCCTTTAGTCGGATTACTCTAGGAGTCGAACTCCTTCCAGACTTCTCCTTCGGTCGGATTCCACCAGAAGCCAAACTTCTTTCGAACCTCTCCTTCAGTCGGATTTCTACAGGAGCCAAACTTCTTTCGGATTTCTCCATACAGTCAGATTCCTCCAGGTCCGAAAGGAGTTCGGCTCCTTTCGAATTTCTCCTTACGGTCGGATTCCTCTAGGAGCCAAACTTCTTTCAAATTTTTTCTTCAGTCAAGTTTCCTTTAGGAGTCCGAACTCCTCTGAAATTTATGTATATCAAAGCTCTACATCAACCAACGTCTGCTTCCTCTAAACTTTAATTATTAAATCTCAATGAATGGTCATATCACGACAATAGATATCTCTCTCTATAACAAACTCCACGTGGCCCCGAGCGACCCACTACCAGACAGTTACAGCCATCACTATTAATCTGCTTTAAATTTCGTCTATAAAAGAGACCCTCCAGATATATTTTCTCTAAGCTCTCTTCTCTTTTATGAAACTCTACTGAATTCTTGCCTAAGCACTCCATTTCTATTGGCCAGAAGAGCTGACTTGATCATCGGAGGATCCTGTCGGAGTCACCACCATCAACTTTGGATGGGACTTTATTTTGCAGATCACCAGCGATGACCTCTCGTTCCTTAACTCCAGCTTAATCCGACGTCAACCAGATTCTGCACCAATAAAATTGGCACTAGAAGGAGGGCACCTCTATTTTTGAGATATTCTTATTCTTAAAGGAGTGCTCAGTTGATCCTGTAGATCTTCTTCTTTAAGATTCATCTCCATCCTCTCCCTCAATCTCGAGAGATACCTCCAAAGAGGGTGACTATCCGAAGATCTACCGCTTCTGCCATCAAATCTGGGCTAGATCCATCTATCCCTACTCCATCGTCGGCACTTCAACCTCCTCCTCAACCGACGATCGTGGTAGATCCAGAGCAGTTTAACCTATTGATGCAGTAGGTTCAGGGCCTCACCAAAATGGTCCAGGCTATGCGGCAGGATGGCGGTTCCATCAGAAAATCCATCGTCGGAATGTCAGAAACTGATCCCAAGGAGAAGCACTTGGGCTAGCATACCCATCACCCCTGGGAAGAAGAAATAGAGAGCAGAGGATCCTTACTCGGATCATGATTCTTCTTCTGAAGGAACCTTCCCCATCCACAGTCGGAAGTCTTCCAAAGTCTACGATCAAGATGACGTCCTCGATCAGAAACTACGGAGGATGGATAGATGAATTGAGAAACTCCACCACATCGCCCTAGCTCATCATGACGACATCCGCGCCGATCCTCCTTTCTCTTTCCAAATTATGCAAGAGCCCATTCCGCCGAACTTCAAGCTCCCCCTATTTTGAAAGCTACGATGGAACCTCTGATCCGGTCGATCATCTGGAGTCCTTTCGAACTATGATGCTGCTTCATGGTGCATCAGATGTCATCTTATGCCAAGCTTTTTTGTCTATCCTAAAAAGAGCAGCAAGAAACTGATACTCAATGTTGAAGTCGAATATGATCTTCTTCTTTGATCAGATGAGCCATCAATTTGCGGCTCACTTCGTCAGCAATCGACGTCCACGTCAAGGTTCAAATTTTCTTATGAATATCAAGCATAAGGAGGGAGAATCTATCTAGGCTTATGTCATCCAGTTTAATGCTGCTACATTGGAGGTTCGAAATCTAGATCAGTCTATTGCAATGGCCGCACTCAAGAGCTGCAAGGGCCGCTTTCAGAAGAATGATTTGCTGTTCTCCTTGGAGAAGAAGTATCCCAGAAACTTTGCCGATCTGCTAGCTCAGGCTAAAGGATATGTCTGAGTGGAATAAGCCTTCAAATTGAGAGATGAGGAAACCGTAAGAGAGCGGTAGACGGACGAGTCTAGTAAACCCACGACTGATGGAGGGTTGAATGAAGTTCGGCCATGCTCACGGACTCCCTCCGGATGCAAGCGAGTCCAAACTCCTTGAGCTCGTCGTCAAAGATGCTCCGATGAAAGGGTGCAAAAAAGTTTTCCTCCTAGAAGGTTTCACAACTACGCCCCCCTCAATGCTCTACAGATGCTGGCCTGAAGCAAGAGAAGATCAGCCAAGGGTGCTACCGTAGCTAGAACCACCAATGAGGGAGGAACAATAAGAAGATCGGCCACCTCCCGACATTATCAACGCTATCTTTCGGGGGGCTTAGTACTTTGGCGAGCCGCCATCTCTCAACCTTAGAGTCATGGAAAACTTGCCTCAAATTAGGAAGGCCTGTGTTAAGTAAAAGAGGTTGCCCAGTCCAAAACTTATCGTCTGAAAAAGCTCGGAGGAACAACGCTCCCACGACCTTGAAACTTAGAGAATCTGAGAATGTACTGTCGGTAATTTTTCTTCAATAAAACCCCTCTATTCAACATTATTGTTTCTCAGTGTAAAAACTATATGATGACAGGAAAGAAACAATCAAAAATGGTCATGTCAGAAACAGGAGGAGAATCTCATCTTAACGTGGGTAAGTCGAAGACCTCATTCATTTTAGACGAGATGAGGGAAGAGATCCTGACAACGGCCCTTATGTGCCCCTACAGTCCATTAGAAATAGGAGGAGAACCTCGTCCTAACGTGAGCAAAGTCGAAGGCCTCGTTCATTTTAGACGAGATGAGGAAAAAGATCCTGACAACGGCCCTTATATGCTCCTATAGCCCATTAGGAACAGAAGGAGAACCTCGTCCTAACGTGAGCAAAGTTGAAGACCTCGTTCATTTTAGACGAGATGGAGGGAAAGGCCCTGACAATGGCCCTTATGTGCCCCCACAGCCCATTAGAAACAGGAGGAGAACCTCATCCTAACGTGAGCAAAGTCGAAGACCTCATTCATTTTATACGAGATGAAGGGAGAGGCCCTGATAATGGTCCTTATGTGCCCCCACAGTCTGTTAGGAATAGAAGGAGAACCTCATCCTAACGATGAGTAAAGTCGAAGACTTCGTTCATTTTAGACGAGATGGAGGGAGAGAGCTCCGACAACGGTCCTTATGTGCCCCCATAGCCCATTAGAATATAGGAGGAGAACCTCATCCTAACATGAGCAAAGTTGATGACCTCGTTCATTTTAGATGAAATGGAGGTAGAGGCCCTGACAATGGCCCTTATGTGCCCCCATAGCCCATTAGGAACATGAGGAGAATCCTCATCATAATGTGAGCAAAGTCGAAGATCTCGTTCATTTTAAACGAGATGGGGAGAGGTCCTGACAACGGCCCTTATGTGCCCCCACAGTCCGTTAGGAATAGAAGAGAACCTCATTCTAATGTGAGCAAAGTCGAAGACTTCATTTTATTTTAGACGAGATGGAGGGAGAGGCTCTGACAATTGCTCTTCTATGCCTCCGCAGCCCATTAGGAATAGGAGGAGAACCTTGTCCTAATGTGAGCAAAGTCGAAGACCTCATTCATTTTAGACGAGATAGAGGGAAAAGCTCGGACAATGGCCCTTATGTGCCCCCATGGCCCATTAGGAATAGAAGGAAAACCTCGTCCTAACATGAGCAAAATTGAAGGCCTCGTTTATTTTAGACAAGGTGAGGGAAGAGGCTCTGACAACGGTCCTTATGTGCCCCTACAGTCCGTTAGAAATAGAAGGAGAACCTCGTCCTAACATAAGCAAAATCGAAGGCCTCATTCACTTTAGATGAGATGAGGGAAGAGACCCTGACAATGATCCTTATGTGCCCCTATAGCCCATTAGGAATAGGAGGAGAACCTTATCCTAACGTGAGCAAAGTCGAAGGCCTCGTTCATTTTAGACGAGGTGAAAAGAGGAGTCTTTCAACCTTGACTCGAGATAAGATCTTCTTCGAGCTTCAATGCCAACCTCAACAGGAGATAAGATTTCCTTCAACCTCGATTGGAGATAAGATCTCCCCCGAGCTTCAACTTCAACGTCAACGTCAATAGGAGATAAGACCTCCTTCAACCTCAACTGAAGATAAGATCTCCTCCAAGCTTCAACTTCAATCTTAGTTGGAGATAAGATGTCCCTCAAGCTTCAACGTCAACCTCAATAGGAAATAAGATCTTCTTCAACCTCGACTGGAGATAAGATCTCTCCCGAGCTTCAACGTTAACCTTAACAAGAGATAAGATCTTCTTCAACCTTAGCTGGAGATAAGATCTCCCTCGAGCTCCAATCCTTCAATAGGGGATAAGATTTTCTTCAATCTTAGCTGAAGATAAGATCTCCCCCGAGCTTCAATGTCAATCTCAACAGGAGATAAGATCTCCTTCATCCTTGGTTGGAGATAAGATCTTCTCCGAGCTTCAATCTGAATGAATGTAGAGCTCAGAAGAGGACTTCGTTTGTACTCTCATTCTTTAAATTTTGAACTCAGAAGTGGAGAGGCTATTGTTGGGGATAAACCTCACTTTCACCGAAGTCCAGCCTAATGCTTAGCCTAATGCAACTAGTAATCATGGAAGAGCTTTGATCAAAAATTCTCCTCTAGCGGTCGAATCCCAACCGAACTCCTCCAGCGACCGAACCCCAACCGAACTCCTTCAGAGGCCGAGCCCTAGCCAAACTCCTTCAGCGGCTGAACTCCTCCAATGACCAAACTCCTTCCGAATTTTTTCTTCAGTCAAATTCCTCCAAAAGTCGAACTCCTTCCAAATTTCTCCTTCAGTCAAGTTCCTCTAGGAGCCGAACTCCTTCCAAATTTCTCCTTCAGTCGATTCCTCTAGGAGCCAAATTTCTTTCGGACTTCTCCTTCATTCAGATTCCACCATGAGTCAAACTCTTTTCGGACCTCTCCTTCAATCGAATTCTTACATGAGCCGAACTCTTTTCAGACCTCTCCTTCAATTGGATGCCTACAGGAGCCAAACTTCTTCCGAACTTTTCCTTTAATCGGATTCCTCTAGGAGCCGAACTCCTTTCCGGACGTCTTTCTTCAGTCAGATTCCTCCAGGAGCCGAACTCCTTTCGGACCTCTCCTTCAGTCAGATTTCTCCATCAGCCAAACTCCTTTCGGACTTCTCCTTCAATCGGATTCCTCTATGAGCCGAACTACTTACGGACTTCTCCTTCAGTTGGATTCCATCAGAAGCCAAACTCCTTCCAGACCTCTCTTTCAGTCGAATTTCTATAGGAGCCAAACTCCTTTCGGACCTCTCCTTCAGTCGAATGCCTCCAGAAGCCGAACTCCTGAATTTTTTCTTACAGTCGAATTTCCTCCAGGAGCCAAAACTCCTTTCGAATTTTTTCTTCAGTCAAGTTTTCTTTTTCTTCAGTGGCTGAACTCCTTCAGCGATCGAACTCCTTCCGAATTTCTCCTTACCTCAATCACTCAATTCTCTAGGAGCCTAACTCCTTCCGAATTTCTCCTTCAGTCAAGTTCCTCTATGAGCCAAACTCTTTTCAAATTTCTTTTTCAGTCGGATTCCTCTAGGAGCCAAACTCTTTCCAGACTTCTTCTTCAGTCGGATTCCATCAGAAGCCAAACTCTTTCCGGACCTCTCCTTCAGTCGAATTTCTATAGGAGCCGAACTCCTTCCGAACCTCTTTCAGTCGGATGCCTACAGGAGCCGAACTCTTTTCGGACTTCTCCTTCAGTCAAGTTCCTCTAAGAGCCGAACTTCTTCCGGACGTCTCCTTCAGTCGGATTCCTCTAAGAGCCGAACTTCTTTTGAACATCTTCTCAGTTGAATTTCTCTATCAGTCGAACTCCTTCCGAACTTCTCCTTTAGTCGGATTACTCTAGGAGTCAAACTCCTTCCGAACTTCTTCTTCAGTCGGATTCCACCAGGAGCCGAACTCCTTTTAGACCTCTCCTTCAGTCGAAAGCCGAACTCCTTTCAGATCTCTCCTTCAGTCGGATTCCTACAGGAGCCAAACTCCTTTCGGACCTCTCCTTCAGTCGAATGCCTCCAAGAGTCGAACTTTTTTCGGATTTCTCCTTACAGTCGAATTCCTCTAGGAGCCGAACTACTTTCGAATTTCTTCTTATGTCAGATTTTCTTTAGGAGTCCGAACTCCTCTGAAATTGATATATGTTAAAGTTCTTTATCAACCAACGCCTACTTTCTCCGAACTTCAACTATTAAATCTCAACGAACGGCCACATCACGGCAACGGACACCTCTCTCCATAACAAACTCCACGTGGCTCCGAGCAGCCCACTACCGGATGGTTGCGGCCGTCACTATTAATCTGTTCCAGATTCGGTCTATAAAAGAGATCCTCCAGATACATTTTCTTTAAGCTCTCTTCTCCTTTCCGATACTCTGCTGAATTTTTGTCTGAGCACTCCATTTCTGTTGGCTAGAAGAGCTGATTTGATCGTCGAAGGATCCTGTCGGAGCCACCACCGGCAACTCCGGATGGAACTTTATTTTGTAGATCATCGACGGCGACCTCTCCTTTCTCAACTCCTGCTTAATCCGACGTCAATCAGATTCTGCACCAATAACTACCATGCCGATGCTTCATCTGATGAAGCTATCATCTTCAACACTATAGTGCCGATGCTATATCTGACAATGTTACCATGTATCTTTTCATCGATCCTCATCTTCGGCCTAGATGGATGAATAACCTCCCAACAGCTACAAATTAAGATATGGCATGAAAACACCGTAATTATTAAGTATCTTAATCAATGAACCGGGATAAAGAAGATCGATCATCCTTTTCATTGGACTTGGGAAACGAATAATAGATGGATAATGTTTTTTGTAATACTTTCAAAAATTAAGTAGTGATTGAGTTAAATATGACCAGCTTAAAGAGACGTTAATATAGGCGTTCAGGGCATTTTTTGTATTCGGCTGTCCATGATAGAAGGCCATTATAGGATCAATCAAACGAAAAGAAGTATATAATATAGACCTCGAGAGTGCAATCTTTGGTCGAATTTGGAAGGGTAAAAGTGGTTGCAAGGCACATCACCAGCCATCTGAAATTGATTACAAGTTATAGCTACAAGGCAAATATCAATGAGAAAAAGCACGACACATTAGTAAATATGTGTTAAAATTTTTTGTGCACCACATATGATGTAAAAAAATTATACCATCCTATTTGATTGAACCATATAGTCATCACTTTCTAATATGCATTTAATACATACAATTCTAAATTTTTATTTAAAATTTTAAATGATAAAAATATCCTTTCTTTTTTAAAAAATTATGGTATCTTGTGTCCATATCGCATCATGACATCTTATAATAAAATTATGACTTTCTGCAAAAGATGTCATAATTTTTTTCCTAAAAATTATGAAGAAAAAAAGAATATTTTTATCATTAAAAATCTCTGATATACATTGAATATCAGTTCCACTTTTTTATTTAAAATTTTAAATGATAAAAATATTTTTTTTATTTTTAAATAAATTATAATATTTTGTACCATATTATTTATGACATCTTGTGGTTAAATTATGATTTTCTACACAGAATGTCATAATTTGATCGCATAATATCATAAAAAAGAAAAAAATATTTTATCATTTAAAAATTTTATAAATTTTTAATAATAAAAATATTTTTTTTATAATTTTTAGAAAAAAATTATAACATTCTATGCATAAAATCATAATTTTATCCTAAAATGTCATAATATAAAAAAATATATATTATTAAAAATTTAAAAAATATATATATAAATATTAAATATATATTGAACAGCAATGGCTAAATGGCCCAATAAGGTATGCAGTGTACAAAGAATTTCTTAATGTGGCACACACCATTTGTAACTTATGAAGGCATTCAAGGCCACGTTGTCCAGCCCAATAGATATGTACTGGGCCTTGGCGGCCATGACCCACTACTAAAACTGGTCATCACTTGGTAGCTAGCCGCCAGCCCAGTTAATAAAGTCGGTTTACTAATAAACCTTCCGGTCCGGCCTACTGATATAGCCTTTTAATCCAGCGCTATATCTCTTGAACGCGTTCGCTTCCCCTCGCGCCGGGCTATCAGGATTCTTCGCCCACTTTGGAGACATCTGACCGCAGGGAAGGTATCGAGTTTTCTCCACCACTGTCTCTCTCCGATTCTTGCTTCGATTATTCCTTCACGTTTCTCTGATGGATCTTTTCATCTCTACACATCTTGCTCTCAATTTGAAAGAAAATGGCATCTTTTTCCATCTCTCGTCTTTTTCATTGAGATCAAAGAGAGTTCTTCATCAGATTGCGGTTATGGAGACGTATTGTCGAATATGAATAATGAATTTCCAGAAATCGTCTGGTTGATGGTTTATGTTCGTTTCATGGTCGGTTCTTGGAATTTTAATTTCCAGACAGGTTCATTTTTTTAGGTTTTTTCCCTTTTCGTGATGCAGGTGTGAAAAGATTGGAGCCTTTACGATTTTCTTGGAATTTAATGATCTAGGATTGGTGATTTATGGGCCTGGGTTTCGGGGGCAGTGATTTTTTTTAAGGAACTTTTATTTCCGAGGACAAGCTTTGCTAAATTTCCAAGATTTGCAGTTTTTAACTATTTCGAGGTCATACCTAAGGTTATTATATGCTTTCTTTCATAACTGCTGTGTTTCTGTTGTAATACGATACGTTTTTATTTGACCGACATGTGCAATGTTCTCTATTTATTATATTGCTGTGGCTCCGTTTTTCCCGACATTTTTCCTCAAAGTTTTGCTAATCTTGAAAATGAAAATTGGTTCTCGTTGTAATACTGCTGCTTTTGACTTTGGGTTTAATTTGGTCCTGTTTTCTACAGATAGTTTTTATTTGTGACACAAATAATTCCCTCGTTTGTGATATCCTCATCAATTACGAGTATCTGTAAGTCATGCCTTTGAAAAAATGCAATTTGTTTCCATGGGTTCTGATCAGAAGTGAATGGATGATAAATTTGGCTTGAACCAACAGAATAAGTAACTTCCTCATATATCACTTCACAATTTAGTGCATATTTTAAATTTCATCTTGGAAATTGTTTCATTCTTTTTATTCATATGTAATGGAAGTCCTAATGGAAAATTCTAATGTGTAGGTTTTCCCTTTCAATTCTCGTCATGATGTCTCTAACAGCTGGAACGGTACCTACACTCACAATTTCATCTAAGAGCTTGCCAGGTACTTAATTTTATAATATTTAGAATGTTTAAGATGACTAATTAGTTATTAGATATAGAATAATTCTTAACTCTGCAAGGATCTATGTAGGTTTTCTTGTTCAGTTTGATATTTGTGCTCCTTAGGAGATCCATAACATATTTAAATGAAGATCATATGCATGCAAGATGCAAACGTGATTCACATACTTAAACAAGCAATTCATGCCTGTTTGTAAAGGACAAAAGATCTCTAGGATGATTTGAACATCAATTAGGTGTTTGAACATTGTCGGCATTTTTTTGAGGTGATGTGCCTAAGAATTCCTTGGTTAGTTTGCGGTGTTTATTCTCTGATGGATGCATACAATTTCTGTTCCTTGTTTTTTTATAATATTAGTTTGTTGTAAACATTTAAATTGTCATCAACTAAAATTCAATAAATGTATACTCTATGATGACATGAAACATGATCTTTGACATTTTTTTTTTTAAAAAAATTGTGACTTATTGAATGTTTCAGTGTGAAACCATTTAAATGATAAACTAAGAGGTCCTTAATAGTACCTATTGGGAATAAATCCCGCTCCTGTCGAAGTCCAGTTCGATGCTCAGCCTAATGCAACCAGTAGCCACGGAAGAGCTTCAGCGGATGGGTCTTAGCCGAACTCCTTCAGCCGGCCGAACTCCTCAGCGGTCGAGCTCCTTCGGACTCTCAATGGTCGGATTGAACCCCTTCAGCTGGTCGAACTCCTCAGCATCCAAGCTCATTCGGACTCCCAGCAGTCGAGCTCCTTCGAACCCCTTCAGCCGGCCGAATTGCTTAGCGGTCGAGCTTCTTGGACTTCCAGCGGCCGGGCTTTAGCCGAACTCCTCAGCGGTCGAGCTTCAGTCGGACTCTCGTGAGAGCCGAACTCTCTCCGCGCCCTTCCAGCCAGACGCCTGCAAGAGCCGAACTTCCTCCAAACATCCCTTCGGCCGGCCGAGCTCCTTCCGAACTTCCCAGCAATCGAGTCTTAGCCGCACACCTCCAGCCAGATGCCTACGGGAGCCGAATTCCTTCCGAGCTTCCTCTTCAGGAGTCCAAACTCCTTTGGAATCGATATATGCCGAAGTCCACCAATCAATACCTGCTTTCTAAGAGTCATGGCTATTAAAGCTGGATGAACGGTCATCATCAGTCTCCCACAGGCAACGTTATAGGCGGCTCCGTCAGATCTTGAGCAGCCCACCACTGTCGGACGGTATGGCTGTCGCTTTCAATCTGACGATACCATCCTCTCTGCATCAAATCCGGTGCAGTCTCGAGCGGCCTGCTATCATGCAGCTGCAGCTGTCACCATCAAGCTTCGCCTATAAAAAGGACCCTCCAGATACGCTAACTCTAAGCTTTAGTCTCTAAGCTCGCCTCTCCTCTAAGCTACGTGGAACTCATTTTCGAGCACTCCATTCCTGTTGGCCAGAGCTGACTTGATCGTCGAAGGGTCTTGTCGGAGCCACCCCCCACCGACTCCGGACGGAACTTTGTTTTGCAGGTTTCGGCGGCGATCTCGTCCACCTCCGCTTCAGCTGATTCCGACGACGACCAGATTCTGCGTCAACAGATTGGTGCTAGAAGGAGGGCCTCGAACTTCCGAGGTTTCCTTATTCTTAAAAGAGTGCTCAGCGACGATTTCTCTTTCTTCGGAGATCTCTCATCTTCCTCTCTAGAATTCTTTCCGAAAAAAAATTGCCCCTAGGAGAGCTTCAACTCGACGATCGGCGGCCCGTGCGCCAAGTCCATCTACTCCCGTTTTAGCTCCGGCAGTCCAGGTTCCACCCGAAGCCACCGTAGATGTTGAGCAGTTCAACCTGCTGGTCGGGTTCGTGGCCTCTCGAGATGATGTAGACCGTGCGACAACCTTCGACGGAGATTTTGCCAGCAAATCCGCCATGAGGATGCGAGGAATCGGCCTTAAGGAAGAGCATTTAGGCATACCAATTGCCCTTAGGAAGAAGAAACGGAGAGCAGAAGTTCTCCCGCAGAAGATTTCACAAGAAGGTGGAACGAAGTTCGGCCGCGTTCACGACCTTCCAGTGCAAGCGAGGCCGAACTCCCCTTCGAGTCAAGCTCCAACGAAGGTTTCACAAGGAGGGCGGAATGAAGTTCGGCTGCGTTCGCAACCTTCCCGGTGCAAGCAAGGCCGAACTCTCCCTCGAGCTCGCCATCGATGAAGCCCCGCCGAAGGTGTCACAAGGAGGGCAGAATGAAGTTCGACCGCGTTCGCGACCTTCCCGACGCAAGCAAGGCCGAACTCCTCGAGCTCGCCATCAAGAAAACCTCGCAAAAGGTCTCATAAGAAGGCGGAACGAAATTCGACCGCGTTCACGACCTCCCAGCGCAAGCGAAGCCGAACTCCCCCTCGAGTCAAGCTCCAACGAAGGTTTCACAAGGAGGGCGGAATGAAGTTCGGCCGCGTTTGCGATCTTCCCGACGCAAGCAAGGCCGAACTCCCCCTCGAGCTCGCCATCAAGGAAGCCCCGCAAAAGGTCTCACAAGGAGGCGGAACGAAGTTCGACCGCATTCACGACCTCCCAGCGCAAGCGAGGCCGAACTCCCCCTCGAGTCTGCCATCGAGAAAGCTCCGACAAAGGTTTCACTGGAGGGCAGAATGAAGTTCGACCGCGCTCACGACCTCTCCAGCGCAAGCGAGGTCGAACTCCCCCTCGAGCTCGCCGTCAAGGAAGCCCCGACAAAGGGGCATAAAGTTCTCCCGACGAAAGCTTCGCAGGAGGCCGAACTCCCTCTCGAGTATGTCATTAAGAAAACCCCCTACAAAGATTTCACAGGTGGAATGAAGTTCGACTGTGCTCACGACCACCCCAGCGCATGCGAGGCCGAACTCGCCCTCGAGTATATCTTCAAGGAAACTTCTACAAAGAATTCATAGGAGATGGAATGAAGTTCGGGCAAGCAAAGCCGAGCTTCCCCTCGAGCTCGTCGTCAAGGAAGTCCGGACAAAGAAGCATGAAGTTCTTCCGCAGAAGGTTTCACAGGAAGTTCGGCCGCGCTCATGACCTCCCCAGCGCAAGCAAGGCCCGAACTCCTCGAGCTCACCACCAAGGAAGCCCCGACAGAAGGGCGCGAAGAAATCCTCCTCCCGAAAGGTTCCGCGACTACGCCCCCTCAATGCTCCTCGAACTCAAATTCTCACGGAAGTTAAGAACCAGCTGCCAAGACCAGAAGGACTACGGTCTCCCCCAAACATGCGCGATCGAAGCAAGTAATGCCCCTACCATCGCGACCACGGCCACGACATTGAGGAATACATTCAGCTCCGAGAAAAAATTGAGGAGCTCGTTAGAAAGGGGCGGCTGGGTAAATTCCTCCGACGCCAGTCTGAAGCAGAAGATCGGTCAAGGGCGCTATCGTAGCCAGAAACGACAAGAAGATCGGCCGCCTCACGGCGTCATCAACGTTACCCTAGGGAGGAGCTTGATACATCGGCGATTCATTGTCTTCCAGCGACAAAGTCAAAAGAAGCTTGCTCCAAATTGAGAAGATCAGCACGAGATAGAGGAAGTCGTCTAGCCCGGGCCTTGTTGTCCAAGGGAATCCGGAGGAACAACGCCCCCACGATCCTGAAACGGGGATATGCTGTCAGTAACTTTTCCTCGGTAAAATTCTTCCCATTCAATAATATTGTTTCTAGGTGTAAAAACTCTGTGATGACAGGGAAGAAGCAGTCAATAGTTGCCGTGTTAGGGACAAGAGGAGAAGCTCGTCCTAGCACGAGCAGGTCAAAGACCTTTAACCTCGGCTGCAGGAGATAAGATCTCCTCTGAGGGTCCGAGCCAATTTCGGTAGCAGGAGATAAGATCTCCCCCGAGCGCCCGCATCAACTCGGTTGCAGGAGATAAGATCTCCCCCAAGGCAAACTCGATTGCAGGAGATAAGATCTTCCCCGAGCGCCCGCGCCAACTTTGGCAGCAGGAGATAAGATCTCTTCCGAGACAAACTCAGCTGCAGGAGATAAGATCCCCCCGAGGGTCTGGACCAACTTCGGCAGCAGGAGATAAGATCTCTCTCGAGGCAAACTCGGCTGCAGGAGATAAGATCTCCCTCGAGCGTCCGCATCAACCTTGGCTGCAGGAGATAAGATCTCCTCCGAGGGTCTGGGCCAACTTCGGCAGCAGGAGATAAGATCTCCTCCGAGGCAAACTTGGCTACAGGAGATAAGATCTTCCCCGAGCGCCCGTATCAACCTCGGCTGCAGGAGATAAGATCTTTTCCGAGGGACCGCGTTAACCTCGGCTGCAGGAGATAAGATCTCCCCCGAGGCAAACCTCGGCTGTAGGAGATAACATCTCCCCCAAGGATCCGGACCAACTTCGACAGTAGGAGATAAGATCTCCCCCGAGGCAAACTCGGCTGCAGGAGATAAGATCTCCTCCGAACGCCCACATCAACCTCGACTGCAGGAGATAAGATCTCCCCCGAGGGTCCTGGCCAACTTCGGCAGCAGGAGATAAGATCTCCCCCGAGGCAAACTCGGCTTTAGGAGATAAGATCTCCCCGAGCGTCCGCATCAACCTCGGCTACAGGAGATAAGATCTCCCCCGAGGGTCCGGGTCATCCTCGACTGCAGAAGATAAGATCTCCCCTGAGGCAACCTCGGCTGCAGGAGATAAGATCTCCCCTGAGGGTCCGGGCCAAGCAAGAGATAAGATCTCCTCCGAGGTAGTCTCGACTGCAGGAGATAAGATCTTCCCCGAGCGCCTGCATCAACCTCGGCCATAGGAGATAAGATCTCCCCGAGCGACCGCGTCAACCTCGGCCAGAGATAAGATCTCTTCCGAGCGATCGTGACAACCTCTGCCTGCGACAACCTAGGCTAGAGATAAAATCTCTTCCGAGCGCCCGAGCCAACCTTGGCCAGAGAGAAGATCGGAGACAACCTCGGCCAGAGAAGATCTCTCCCGAGCGACCGCATCAACCTTGGCCAGAGATCAGATCTCTCCCGAGCGCCCGTATTAACCACGGCTGCAGGAGAGGAGATCTCCCCCGAGTCAGGCTCGGCTGCTGAAGACAATATCGCCCTTCGGAGGAGCTCAACCTCCGACCTCGACCATATAAGACGAAATCTACTTCAACTTCGGCTGGAGATGAGATCTCCCCCGAGCTTCAACTTCAACATCAACTTTAGCTGGAGATGAAATCTCTCTCGAGCTTCAACCTGAACCAGCAAGGAGTCCAGAAGAAGACTTCGGCAGTCGCCTTTTCTGCACTTCCTTCAAGTTTCGAACTCAGGAGTGGGGGGACTATTGTTGGGGATAAATTTCGCTCCTGTCGAAGTCCAGTTCGATGCTCAGCCTAATGCAACCAGTAGCCGCGGAAGAGCTTCAGCGGACGGGTCTTAGCCGAACTCCTTCAGCCGACCGAACTCCTCAGCGGCTGAGCTCCTTCGAACTCTCAGCGGTCGGACCGAACCCCTTTAGCCGACCGAACTCCTCAACGGTCGAGCTCCTTCGGACTCCCAACGGCTGAGCTCCTTCGAACCCCTTCAGCCGGCCAAACTGCTCAGCGGCCGAGATCCTTGGACTCCCAGCGGCCGGGCTTTAGCCGAACTCCTCAGCAGTCGAGCTTCAATCAGACTCACGCGAGAGCCGAACTCTCTTCGCGCCCTTCCAGTCAGACGCCTGCAAGAGCCGAACTCCCTCCAGACATCCCCTTCGGTCGGTCGAGCTCCTTCCGAACTCCCCAGCAACCGAGCCTTAGCCGCACACCTCCAGTCAGATGCCTACGGAAGCTGAACTCCTTCCGAGCTTCCTCTTCAGGAGTCCGAACTTCTTTGGAATCGATATATGCCGAAGTCCACCAATCAATGCCTGCTTTCTGAGAGCCGTGGCTATTAAAGCTGGACGAACGGTCACCATCAGTCTGCCATAGACGACGCTATAAGCAGCTCCGCCAGATCTCGAGCAGCCCACCACTGTCAGACGGTATGGCTGTCGCATTCAACTTGATGATACCATCCTCTCTGCATCAAACTCGGTGCAGCCTCGAGCGGCCCGCCATCAGGCTGCTGCAGCTATCACCATCAAGCTCCGTCTATAAAAAGGACCCTCCAGATACGCTAACTCTAAGCTTTAATCTCTAAGCTCGCCTCTCCTTCTCTAAGCTATGCGGAATTCATTCCCGAGCACTCCATTCCTGTTGGTCAGAGTTGATTTGATCGTCAGAGGATCCTGCCGAAGCCACCCCCCACCGGCTCCGGACGGAACTTTGTTTTGCATGTCTCGGTGGCAACCTCATCCACCTCCGCTCCAGCTGATTCCGACGATGATTAGATTCTGCGTCAACAGTACCACACTTTTAAAATGATCTTAGTCATTTTTTTGGCTTGTCATGTTTCTTTTTTGCCTTCTTCCCCTATTACCTTTTAGACAAAATTATCAAAACTATAGTGTGTAACTACTGAAACTGAAACTAATGCTTGGTTGAAACCAAGTGTTTGAACTAACCCAACAAGGCTCCACTTTCAGGGAATGATAATTAAGCAAGGAATAAGTAAAAATATAATTGGTGATGTTACAACTATCTTTGGCCAGAAATTAAACATTCCTCCAGGTGGAGTGAGGCCTTGAAATCAAGTTTTCAGACCCACCAAAGAAATGCTAATCTAATAGATGATAATTAAATTAGAGAAGTAACAAATATTCTTTTTGAAGTTGCATAGAAAAGAAAAACAAAAGCAAAAGATAGCTGGATATGGCTGCCCTTTGGAAATAAAACAAAGCATCACACTAGATTCTTAAACAAGGCCTTGATGAACAATGCTACCATGATGGTTGAAGTGGACAGACTGGTGTATTAAATTGCACTAGTAGATAGGAGGAAACTTTTGGATGGAAGGATCTTCATTTAATAATTCAAGACAACTTTTACAGTGTATGGCCTTGAATTTATAGGTATATTGCAGGACTTAATAGTCAAAGCAATTTAAATAACCATAACCATTACCACAATCATTGAGCCTTGCTCCATCTTTTAGAGGTCAGTTTTGAGAGAAGAATATGAATATGGTTCCAAGAGAAGTAATTTGATATGCAATAGAAAAAAAGGATGTATGCATAATCAGCGTGATATAATTGCTGACATGTATGCTGAGACAAGGGTTTACAGTAAGCTTCAGTGCTGAACCTACTTCTCTATATACCAGTCATAAGTGAACATGCTGCTAATGTTTAGGAAGATTAACTGTGGTGAATATTATTTGCAGAATATGACAAGGTTTACTGATCAGAAGAGAAGATTAATTGCTACTTGCTAGAGTTATGCTAGGTAACTTTATAAGGTAAGGACCTAAAAGTTAGTACAGAAAAAACAAAATATAGGGAATGCAACTTTTGATGGGAGCATAAATGAAGCTAGGCTTCAGACAAAATTATTGGCCAAGAGATACCCCAGTGTGGTCAGTTAAATTAGCTTTGATTTATTTATTCTAAAGAATGGAGAGATGGAGAAATCAAATAAAACTAGAGTTGGGTGGATGAAGTTCTGAAAGGCTTCTTGGGGCAATATCTAGTTGACACACTTCTCAGTGACATGCCAAAAAGTCTTTAAACCAAAAATCAAGTCTTGAAATGTTTTATGGTTCATAATCATCTGCAGCAAAAGAGGGTTTGAGTAAGCAAGATAATTATGATAAAAGTGTTTCCATTGAGATGGGTATATGATGAAACCAGGAAGGATAGAATAAGCAATGTGTGTATAAGAGGAAATGTAGGAGTTGCACTGAAAAGAAATGTATAGATAATGGAGAACCAATTGAGCAAATAGTATTCATGTGCAACCATGGTCTTAGGAGACTCTAGTAAGAAAATTGCTTGAATACTTGTCAAAGGATCTCTAAAGAGGAGGAGAAGACCTTAGCTTGCATGTATCAAAGTTGTGAGAAGGATTATAGCTCATAAACATTGGAGGTGGCCTTGTAGGAACATTTGGAAAATGAGGACTCGTAAAGCTGAAAACAAATATTTGGGAAGAGATTTGATTATAATCATTATTTTTTTCTTTAAGATGATCAGTTACATGGATTGTCGATTTATGTGTCACTCCATGCAATTACTGTCTAGCTTGATTTGTAGAATAGTCCTATACTTCTTGTTTCTTTAGCCCAAATGGATGAACATGGTTGCTAGCTTTCAGGCTTGTCCTACAACAAAATGATCTCTTAGTGACTTGGATAGATATTAGCAAAACAAGGACTTATTTGTAAATGCTAGAAGTTTTTTGACAATTAAATGCCAAGAAACACTATTCTTTGCTGTGGATCTGGAACAAAAAGAAGAAAAAAATGAAGGAGAAAAGGACAAGTTTTTCTTACGTTATTGATTAGGCATCTAATGATAAAGTAAGGAAGCTTTTGTTAAATTGCATTCATTTGTTAAAGTGGTCTTGACCAATGATTAAAGTGCTCTGATGTATTACATTGAGTCTGTAAGATGTATCATATGATAGGTTTTTGTTATGATATGGGGAAGTACCTATTTACCATCTATGATGGCTTATGTCACTGTCTATGAGATTATATTCGTCACATATTGGAGCATTTGCAACAATGCATACCAATTAATAGCAAATTTGTGGTGCAAGCTTGTATTCATTTTGAACAGCTTTATTTCTGTTCAAAATAGTTTTGAACTCTTCCCATTGAACTTGTTTTCAAAAAGAAATTGAGGTTCTAAACTATCAACCCTACATGGTCGTTAGTCTACATTGGCCAATGGTTTGAAATTGAGATAACTTTTAATTTATAAGCTTCCGACAATACTTTGTGTATGCGATCTTCCCATGATACTTCTAATGCGCAGAACACTACAATATGTTTGTTAATCTACAAAAACAGTCGTATAACATTATTTGGTGTGATAAATTACTCGACACTATGGAACCCATGTCAAACATTATTTAGTGTGATAAACTACTTTTGAATATTTTCTGATTTTATTTTCCTAAAAATAAGTGGAAATTTATTTTTGTTTGTATTTCATTTTTTAAAAAAATTGTATAGATTAACTTGCCAGTCCTGAGTCTTTTTATAGACTAGTGCTTCTTTCCATGCCAGTGCATTCCAGTTATCATCTCCATGTTACACGGTGTGTGTACTGTGCCAGCCCAAACCTTTAAACGCATAATTCACTCCATTTTAGGCATGAGTCTGACCCATTAAAGTGTACAAATACTTTGACTGCACACAGGGGTCCTCTTATCAGATCATTGATAAGTGAGTTTGCAAGAAAACTTTTGTAAGAATGTTATGGTACCATCTGAGCATTGAAGAGGAACTTACACCTTCTCAAGTAGAGCAACAGATTAGGAAACTTGTTTTCTATCATCATTTGTGTGCTTTCAATAGGTATTCTCAGTACTGGTTTACTTCCTAATTTCAAACAGTACAGCTTTTGATCTCTCATTACTTGATGAATGCTCATTTCACAAAACCTAAGCATTGCTGTACCATGGAATAACTCTGCTCAATGGTGTTAGACTACTTAATGCGTATTCTCATTCTTCACATTTCTAATGCCCTAAATACACACCAAAATCAACTGTTAGTAGACACACAACTTTTAGCTTTTCCCAGCCGTTGTGGTCTCCTTGGCATTCCTTGTTCCTGTCACCATTATGTGAAAGCCAACAGTTTCCTTATTATAAACTCCCTGACATAGCCATTTCTGCTTAATAAAATCTTTTATGGAAAGTCCTTTTTCCCTTCTTAACTCTTTGCATTTCTCTTCCCAACTAATAAAGTGGGAACTCATTTTGGTTATTTTCTATTTAAATGTTTGTAGTGTTTCTACACCCCTTGTTATGCTTAAAATTTATCAATTTTGATTATGCTCAATCTTCCCTTAACTTGAGTTTTGCCTATAAAAATACAAAATGCAATCATTCTATTTGGTTTTCAAAGAGCAAATTATTCAAAGATCTAAGTGATGGTCTGAATAGAGTCATGAAGATCGGATCTTTTTCTAGATATTTTTTTCTCTTTTTTTCTTCTCTGTGCCTTTGTGGCGCATGCTTTAGCTCGTATGCATAACAGATGTCATATTTTTGATGCTACAAGAAGTAAATGAAGTCATAAAAGGACACATAGGAATGCAAGTTTTAAGTTATTTTACCATCTTTGGTGCTCGTTAAGGGAGAAGGAAGAAAGACAAGAAGGTTTTATACTATTTGGAATCAAAGACTAACTGAAAAAGAAACTAGAGGACACTAGTTTGCTACATTGAGAGCACCTAATGCATTTTAAACACAAGCATGCACTGTTTCATGGGGAGGGTACTTTAAAATGAAAATATATGTGTTTTGTGTCAGAGCTTATTGTGTTGTCTTATAGAGAATGTACCTGTGTCTTTAACAAAGTTTTAATAATGATTGTTTAGGTGCATCTTGTATAATTTGATGGGGGGACTATTTGGTTTATTTCCAAATCTTGGAGTTCCTGATGTACAACTAAAACTATTCAAAAACATAATGATAACTTTTGGGAATCCTAAATGTAATTCAGCATGATAAATACTTTCTGAAACTTGTGGTTGTTTTTTTACCAGAACTTTAGTATCTGGTATATATCCACTTTGATGCAGGAAAAGGAAATTATATGTGTATTGTTGAGTAATCTTGGGATGCCTTTTGCATCTAGTTGAGACCTTTATGAATTGAGAAATTGGTTTTGCACAGTATGTTTATTGAGATCAAGAAACCATTAGTTAGAGCTTTGCCAACTTCAAATTTGAGAGCATTGAGCTTTATGGATTTCAAATAAGCAGTTTGATGTTTGTTGAACACTTATCTGATTTAGGTCTTCCCTAAGAACATGGTATTTCCGAACCAATTATTACTCCATGCAACTTTTGAACATTTGCAACTAGCTGGAAGTTGCATAATGCACTTGGGTGGATAAATTAGTATTTAACAACATCAGTGAAATCATGAAACTGAACGTACAATCATATACTTTAATTTGCTAAGAAGGCATAGTGTATCTTTGAAGTTGACTGTTTCGTATCTCAATTTCATAATTTATGTCTTGTTTTCTGCTTCATTGCAGAATAGCTGTTAGACTCAGATTCTTTATTTCCCCTTTCATCCTTTTCTGATTAACATTAAACTATATGACCGTATGATGCAGGAAAAACAAAGATTTTGCAGGCCCAGAGGCTCCAACTTACCAAATCTGGTATTGCAGTACCCTGCATCAAATTTCAGCCATTTCAAAATAGACAACCCATTTTACATGCTCAGAGGCTGCGCTCTACTGCAGTGATCTGTGCTGCTGCCTTGGTATGTGGTTCTATAACTTTTTCGAGTTAAATGGAAATGATAAATTGGGCATGATGAAGTCCATGATTTTTATCCATAAACATGAAGGATGTTATCTTGCCAATTACTGGAATGACTCAAAGTCTGTTATCAAATTCTCTTGATTGATTATAAAAAACTCCTTAATTCTAAGGTTTAATTGTTGACACATCCAGTCTTGTCGCATATGGTTTATGTAAAGATTATGTATTTTCAAAATTTAAACTTTCAGTTGGCTTATCTAACTTTTAATATGTTAATTGTGCTTCAAAATAAGAATGGTCAAACATATATTTATCTGTCCATAGAATAGGGCATGTAGATGCATGCATGGAACGCACATGGAAAGTGCCCTCAAGGCATGTGGAGAAGTTCTTCAACCCTCAGGACTTCCTCCAGGTCTGTTTGGGGTGTCAGTTTTGTTCTGTTTGCTTTTCCAAACATCATAAGCAGGACTATGAAAAAGAGTGTCTTTCAGTTAAGAAAAAGAAATAGAACTTTATTGCAAGCTAGAGGATGGTCACAATTAGATCTAGAAGTGCTTATCTACAATTGCCAGCTTTTGGAACAATAAATAGGTTTGAGTTTAGCAAGGTACTATTCATTGGTGGAATTGTTCTTTAATTCATAGGAGGCATTTTTTCTTGATTCACCAAAGGGAAAGAAAAGAAATTAATAGCTTGCCAAAGGCCAAGGTATCAAGGGGAAAGATGCAGGTTTTGCAACTTTTCATAATGGAAGAACAGTAGAAAACAGAGAATGCAGTTCTTATTATTTCTTGTTCTGTTTGTATTTTCAAGAAAGCAGAGAGAGACCTGAAAACACACAGACACACTTTTAAGAAAGCAGAGAGATGCCTGACACATGCATGTGCCTGCATACATGCATGCATACAAACACACGAATGCGTGCACAGGCACAGTGCAAGCACCATGCATGCATCCTTGGAAGAAAGCAGAGATAGATGTGATTCACACACATGCGCACGCGCATGTGCATGGAAGAAAGCACACACACACACACACACAGAGAGAGAGAGAGAGAGCTGTGGTTTGAAAGGTCAGGTATTGAAGTGTTTCCTTAACCCTAGCAGTTAAGGTGGTTTCTGCAGATGATGGTAGAAGTTCACACTTTTGAAATTAACCTATTGAATCCAAATTGTAATAGTCTGACATGGTCTGATCTTAAAATAATGTGCAATCTGGTTTGAAAACTTGTCTAAAATGCTCCTAAATGCAGGAATAAGGAATATGACATTATTCTTCAAATTTTAACATAATCATGGAAAACATGTGAGTCTTAGGGTGCTCAAGTATGAGGGGTTTGGATAGGCCACTGAAGGTAGAGGATGGTTATTAGCTTTTGGTAATGAATATGGGCCTCATGTAAGGTTCTAGGGGTTGTCTCTGCATTACCTAGCCTTTACAAACATTATGTCCTACACTTTATAGGATGGTACCCACTCTTGGTTTCTGATCATGTGGATTTGAGTACCGAAGGGCTATTAAGTTCAAAGAAACAAGGATGTTGAGTGGGAAGCAATAAGTAACTTCTAGAGTTCTTTGCTAGTTTTGGTGTATGTGGGATTAGGGTTGAAATGGTGTAAATTTAGTCTGGGGACAGAACCTTGGCAGTCAACTGCTGTTTTTGGTTCTTGGGTCCTCTCCACCTTGTTGCCTCCTGACCAGTGCACAAGTGATTCTTTTCCAGCCATCCAAACTATTCTTCTAGCGTAGAAGATTTTGGGGGGGATATATTCCCTGCAGAATATGACTGGCTAGATCATGTTCCTTAGAAGGTTTCGAGGATTTCTTTATGTTTTATGAATACTTTTGACAGATGTGGTGTTTAATGATGTCATTGGAGTGTCTTGAGTGTTTCCATGCTTGACATTGCTTCAGTTGAAAGTTGGACCATTCCAGTTCTTATGGTAAATTATTTGTCAAAGCTGTTCTGTGTAAACTGGACTTTTAAAGCAAATGGTCAATTAAATCTTTTAGGGAACATAAAACAGGATCATATTTAATCTAGATTCCCAATACTACATGTATTTGAAGAGGTTCTGATGCTGCACTGACGGTCTGTTGGTTTTCTTGTTTCCGATGGTTGTCTTGTTAGCATCATTTTTTTTTTTTTTTTTTGGGGGGGGGGGATCGGGTACCACTGCTGATGCTATTATGTTTCTGAATAAAGGCTCTTGAGGACTTGCTGATGTAGCAAAACTTGGATGGTATTCTCTTCTGGCTGGATCACACTTGCTATGTTTCAACTGTTGGTTGCTGTTAGTGCTCCTATTTTGCATGCTCTTGTCATGTTTTCCTGCTGCCATTTTAGTCAGCTCCCTGCCATGTCTGGCATTCTCTTGTTTTGCATCTTTTGGAATACTTGAAGCGACCTTGGAATCAGCACATTGGTGGACTAAAAGTGGGAATCATGTGACTTCCACAGCTTCTTCTGCAAAGCTTTTGTATCTAATTTAGTTTCTCTCAACTTCTGTTAGCTCGTGGTTGATTTCATATTCATAGGCAATATGCATCTTGACTTGCTGATCTTGATTCCATTTATTTATGCTTATCTGTCCGCTGTATCTGTGGTTAGTTTGAATGCAAGATCCTTCTTGCAGGTGCTTGTATATCTGTGTAAAACTTGACATTCGTTCAAGTTATTTTTGTTCTTAATGAGCCTATTATTGGTAAATTTCTCATTTACTTCTGCTGCAGAACGCAAGATGTGCAGCAGAGCAAACACAGACTGTCACACGCCAGTCATCAACAGTCACGATTGCTCCCATCCAAGGTAATACTAAACCAGTATTCTCTAAAAATGGTAACTTTGCCGGCATATTATTTTGCTTTGGACTAATTTTTGGATCAAATAAGAAAAACTGTATACTCATGGATTTCAGGAAAAGAGAAATCACCAGAGCTTGATGATGGGGGTACTGGATTCCCACCTCGTGATGATGGTGATGGTGGTGGCGGCGGCGGTGGCGGTGGAGGTCATCCTTGGTCCGGTGGTTTCTTCTTTTTTGGTCTGCTTGCATTCCTTGGCTTCCTGAAGGATCAAGAGAGCGAGGGACCCTACAGGGATGATAGAAGGAGATGATGAATCCAACAAAGATGATTTGCTGTTGTAACATGTATGCATCTCTTCTGCCAAGGAAAACAGAAGAAGAAGAAGAAGAGAGGATGGTCAAATTATTTAATTTCCTACATTTTTTAGATCCGTTAATGCAGAAAAGTGCTGAAGACCCATTGAATATGCTATCAGTTAAAAAAGACGTCGAATAGAGCTGCAATATAAATGGTGATGTTTTGGTTGGGGCCAAGGTTCAGATTGAACTGAAAATTCGTACATGCATTTGTGGCTGTCTTGTTACTGTACATGGTTGCCCCCCAAATTATGTACGTACGTACGTATTAGGTAGGTAGGAGCACTCATGAATACAATCAAAAAGATTAAAAAGATTAAAAAGAAGAATATCCCGAAGTGTCTATAACATCTCAACCATCTCAGTTCATACAACTCCTTCAAAATGTTCAGCCATAAAAGAGACGATTCAATCAGCCGTATTATTGGTCTCTCGATAGCAATGTTTGATCTCAATTTAGGAGTAGTTAAGGCGCCAAGAATCGTTGAAGAGGTGAGCAGCTTTGATTCTCGGCTGCTTCTACAATCAATCAATGACTGAATCGTCCTCCATAATTAGCCTCTGCCTGCAGCCACAGTCTTGCATAGGATATGCCCGCCTAGGCCATCTGTATTACGGCATAATAGTATAATCAAAGAGGTGACATCCACTGGCAGCCACAAGTTTGGAGTCAGGGCTACGGATGACAAACTCCACACCATCTTTGGAACCTCTTACACTGTCGTCAAAGTTAACTTTAAGAAAACTTGAGGGTAGGGGCTCCCAAGTAACAAACACCATATGGATTGCCGCTTAAGCGGTCAGGAGTCTCAAGTATCCTAAATAACCAAAGCCGAACCAACCAATAACACATCTATAATCTCTCTGGCCTGTATCAGTGTCCGCTCCAAGGTTAATCTCGCTGGCTATCAAGATGCCTCAAAGGTTTTCTTGCTCCTGGCAAGCCAAATGTAATAAGAGACGTACGCCACCCTAATCCCCAGATCCCTAGAAGCATCATTCTACAAGCTCCGCTGAAGCTCCTCTAGAAAAAGTTTAGCCGGCTCTCTAGAAAAAGTTGAGCCGGCTCTCTAGAAGCACTCATCATCCAAGAGAAGCTTGCCAACATCCAAACATGCCAAGCCTTAGGACAAAGGAACAAAACATGGTCCACCGTCTCATCCTCACTATAGCTGCTCAGATAGGAAAGAAGAATGTCTATACCCCTAGTGCACAACACCGCCCTAGTAAGTATCGACGCCAAGCCACCTTCCAAAGGAAAAAATGAACCCTCGAGTGGACACGATCCTTCCAAATCCATACTCCATCTATCCTCCTACCTATCTCCTCCTGAATACCTCGTAGAGATCTCTCATCATTGCCCTTGATATGCAAGCAGAGCTTTAAACTCTGACATTGTGATTGCCGAAGATAGAGACAATAATGGCCAGTACTCTCTCCGTTAAGGCTGGCCCAAATAGCTGGTGTTGGGGATAAATCCTGCTCCTGCCGAAGTTCAGTTCGATGCTCTGCCTAATGCAACCAGTAGCCGCGGAAGAGCTTCAACAGACGGATTTTAGCCAAACCCTTTCAGTCGGCCGAGCTCCTTCGGACTCCCAGCGTTCGGACCGAACTCCTTCAGCCGGCCGAACTTTTCAGCGGTCGAGCTCCTTCGGACTCCCAGCGTCCGAATCGAATTCCTTCAGCCGATCAAACTTCTCAGAGGTCGAGCTCCTTCGGACTCCCAGCATCCGGACCAAACCCCCAGCGGTCGAGCTCCTTCGAACCTATTCAGCCGGCCGAACTGCTTAGCGGTCAGGCTCCTTAGATTCACAGGAGTCGAACTCCTTCCGAGCCCTCCTTCGGTCGAACTCCTTTTAGAGTCCGAACTTCATTGAAATTGGTATATGCTCGAGTCCACCAGCCAATGCCTTCTTCCTCGAGCTACGACTGTCGGACCTCGACGGTATGATCGTCATTACCAGTCTGGCAATGCCACTCTCTCCGTAACTAGTCCCATGCGGTCCATAATCGGACGACATGGCCACCACCACTAGCGACACCACTCTCTCCATAACCAGTCCCATGCAGCCCATGACCTATCAATATGGCTATCACTATCCGTCTGACGATGCCTTCCTCTTCGTACCGAACTCCATGCGGTCTCAATGGCTCTCTACCAGATGGTATGGCCGTCACCATCAATTAAGCTCTGCCTATAAAGGATCCTCCAGATATGCTAACTCTAATCTCTGATCTCTAAGCTCTCCTCTCCTTCTCTAAACTCAGTGAAACTCATTCCCGAGCACTTCATTCCTGTTGACCAGAGCTGACTTGATCGTCGGAGGATCCTGCCGGAGCCATCCCCCACTGGCTCCGGACGGGATTTTGTTTTGCAGGTTTTGGCGGTGACCTCGTCCACCTCCGCTCCAGCTGATCCTGACGACGATCAGTTTCTGCGTCAATAGATTGGCGCTAGAAGGAGGGCCGAACCTCTGAGGTCTCCTTGTTCTTAAAGGAGTGCTCGACGACGATCTCTCTCTCCCCTCTTCGGAGATCTCTCTTCTTCCTCTCTAGGGTTCATCCCCTAGGAGAAAATGCCTCCCAAGAGGGCTTCGACTCGGCGCTTGACGGCCTCCGCGGCCCGATCCCCTTCAGATCCATCCGCTCCCGCTCCAACCTGGGTGGCCCAGGTTCCATCTGTGGCTGCGGTGGATGCGGAGCAGTTTAACCTACTCGTCTAGCAGATTCGTGGCCTCACGGAGGCGGTGCAAGTGGTGCAGACGGTGCAGGCCATGCACCGGTAGATCCTGACACCAGCTCAAACGGTGCGAGACTCCCCAGAGCCATGCAGTCTGGCTCAGGAACGACCGACTTGGGCTATCCGACCTTCGATCCTCGGAAGGAGGAGGCAAAGGAGGGAGAGCCCCTGCTCGGATCGTGGCTCGACCCAGGAGGAAGTCTCGCACCCATTCTGCTAGAAGACTTTGAAGATCAAAGATCGCGAAGACCTCTTAAGATTGAAGGTTCTTAGAAATGAGCCAGTGAATCGAGGAGCTCCATCACACTTTCTCCTTCCGTGGTAATGACATTTGTACTGACCCTCCCTTTTCATAGAAAATTATGTAGGAGCCGATCCCGTCGAACTTTAAGCTCCCGCAGCTCGAGAGTTACGATAGGACCACCGATCCGATCGACCATCTGGAAGCCTTCCGGACAACGATATTGTTCCACGGTGCGCAAGATGCCATCTTGTGCCGGACTTTTTCCTCTACCCTTAAGGGGGCTGCCAGGAATTGGTACTCGGTGCTTAAGCGAAGTACCATCTTATCATTTGACCAGATGAGCCAATAATTTGTGGCCCACTTTATTAGTAGCTGGCATCCACACTGAGGCTCGAATTTCTTAATGGCCATTAGGCAGAAGGAGGGGGAACCTATCCGAGCTTATGTCATTCGATTTAATACTGCCGCATTAGAGGTCCGGAACCTGGATCAGTCAGTCGCCATGGCCGCCCTCAAGGGCGACCTTCAGAAGAATGACTTGTTGTTCTCCCTGAAGAAGAGGTATCCCAAGAATTTTGCCGACATGCTGGCTCGGGCCGAAAGTTACGCCCGGGCAGAGGAGGCTTTCGAAGCTAAGGACGGCGAAGCCAGTGGCAAGCGGTGAATCAGCGGGCCAAGCAGGCCCATCGAAGAAAGAAAGTGGACTGAAGCTCGGCCGCGCTCCCGGACTCTCCCTAGTCGTGGGCAAGCCCGAACTCCCCCTCGAGCTCGGAGGCGGGAAACCCCCGACGGAAGGGCACGCCGAGGTTCCCCCAGCGCCGAAGTTTCCTCCGATGACGATTCCACAACTATGCCCCCCTCAACGCTCCGAAGACCTGAATGCTGGTGGAGATCAAGGAACGACTTTCAAGATCGAAGAGAATACATTCCCATCCCAACAGACGTAATCTCAATAAATTTTGCCTCTACCATCGTGACCACGGTCATGATACTGAGGAGTGCATCCAGCTCCAAGATGAGATCGAAGAGCTCGTCGGACGAGGTAGATTTGGTCGATTCCTACGGAGATGATCTGAAGAGCGGAAAGATCGACTGAGGGCGTTACCGCCAAGTGGAGAAAATCAGCAAGAAGATCGACCGCCTCTTGGCATCATCAACACTATCTCAGGGGGACTTCAATAAGGAGAGGCCAGTGGATCCGAGGGACCGGTAAAGAGGCAGAGGACCATGGAGCCCATGACCTTCACCGAGGCGGACGGCCAGGGGATCCAATTTTTGCATAATGATGCGGTTGTAATTTTTTTGAACATTGCTGACTATGATGTACATCGCATTTTGGTGGATAATGGAAGCTCGGCCGACGTATTATTTTACGATGCCTTCTCAAAAATGTTCCTACTCGAGGACCGCTTGAGGCCCATAAACTCTCCGTTGGTAGGATTCGCTGGCAACACCGTACCAATCGAAGGCATGATAACTTTGGCTGTGACGGTAGGGCAACACCCGAGATTGGCCAAAATGCAGATCGACTTCCTAGTCGTGAGGACTCCATCCGCCTATAATGCGATTCTCGGCCGATCTGATCTAAATACACTTTGAGCGGTGGTGTCAATCTGTTATTTGAAGATGAAGTTTTCGATAAGTTGTAGAGTCAGAGAAGTCAGAGGAGATCAGGCTCTAGCGAGGCACTGTTATTCAATCGCCCTACATAAGGAAGAACGGTCTGATCCTTATCTTGTTGATGGCCTGGATGTCTGCGATGACCTTACTGAAGAGCGAGGCAAACCTATGGAGGACCTCATCTCTATTCTCTTAAATGATGGAAACTCGGAGCACGCTGTGCAGATTGGCTCCAACTTGGCGGATGAGGTTCGGAAGTAGCTCGTCGCCTTCCTCAGGAGAAACGTGGATGTTTTCGCCTAGACCCCAGCGGACATACCGAGGATTGACGCCGAAGTCATGGAGCATCGGCTGACCGTCGATCTAAGGCACCGATCGATAAGAGAAAAGATGCGCCACCACACCCCGGAGAGGCAGAAAGCGATCGTCGAAGAAGTAGATAAGCTCCTCCAAGCCGGACTCATCCGAGAGATTAATTATCCGATCTGGATCTCGAACATGGCTCTCGTCAGGAAGGTGAATAATAAGTGGAGGATGTGTATCGACTTCAAGAAGCTGAACAAGGCCTGCCCGAAAGACAGCTACCTCCTGCCCAGGATCGACCAGCTGGTAGATGCAACCTCGGGCCATGAGCTCCTCACCATCCTGGATGCCTTTTCTGGTTATAACTAGATACGGATGGCGCCCGAGGATGAAGAGAAGACCGTCTTCATTACTGACCATGGTCTTTATTGTTATAGGATCATGCCGTTCGGACTCAAAAATGTAGGAGCCACTTACTAGTAATTGATTAATAAGATCTTCAAAGAGCAGATCGGCCGCAACATGGAGGTGTACATGGATGATATGCTCATCAAAAGCCGAGCTTCGATAGACCACCTTGTCGATCTTAAAGAGACCTTCGGTGCACTCAAAAAGCATAAGATGAAGTTGAACCCGACCAAATGCGCCTTTGGCGTGACCTCCGAAAAGTTTCTGAGGTTCGTGGTGTCGAGACGCGGAATCGAAGCAAATTTCAAGAAGATCCGAGCCATTCGGGAGATGACTACTCCGAAGACGATCAAAAAAGTTCAGCACCTGACCGAAAAGGTGACGTCCCTAAATCATTTCGTCTCAAGGTCGACCGAACGATGCACGCCCTTCTTCCAAGTTCTCAGGCGACTGAAGGACTTCTGCTGGACGACGGAATACCAACGGACATTCAAGAAGCTTAAAAACTACCTCGGCTCATCCCCACTGTTGGCGAAGTCCGAACCTGAAGAAGAATTATTTCTATCTCTAGCTGTCTCCCCGGTGGCCCTGACGGCAGTCCTGGTCAAGGAAGAAGCAAGAACGCAACGATCGGTCTACTATGTGAGTCGGATCTTGAGGGATACAGAGATCAAATACTCTAGGTTAGAAAAACTAACTTACTCTCTTCTAATTGCTATCAGAAGGCTTCGACCTTACTTTCAGGAGCACACCGTAACGGTCCTCATGGACCAACCAATGAAAGCAGTCCTTCATCGGATGGACGCCTTCGAAAGAATCACAAAATAGGCAATCGAGCTCATGGAGTTCGACATCAACTACCAACCCAGGCCGTCGATCAAGGCCTAGATATTGACAGATTTTATGGTGGAATGCACCATTCCGATCGAAGTCGAGCTTGGACAGAGCAGGGTCGACACCAAAGTGAGACCGAGTCTGGACAAAGCCGAGCTATCGCAGCCAAACCTCCCCGAAGGCTTTTGGGTTTTGCACGTGGATGGTTCATCCAACTTTGCTGGAGCTGGTGCAGGCTTGGTCTTGGTCAGCCCTGAAGGAGTCGTCGAAGAGTATGCACTATGCTTCGAATTTCCTATGACCAACAATGGAGCCAAATATGAAGCGCTGATCATCGGATTAAAGATAGTAAGAAAATTAAAAGTAGATCAGCTTCAAGTCTACAGCGATTCTCAACTGGTGGTCGGTCAAATCGACGGCAGCTACGAAGCATGGGAAGAAGGCATGGCGAGGTACCTCGAGAAAGTGAGGGGTTTGGCCCCGACCTTCAACAGTTTCGACATTCAGCATATTATAAGGGCGGAAAATGCGAGAGCCGATCTTCTCTCCAAGTTGGCCACTTCAGTCCTGGCCGAACTACCTAAAGAAGTATTTTTGAAAATTTTGAAATGCCCAACCACGGAGGAATCTCAAGCCATCCTGCAGATGGAATTCGAGCTCAGCTGGATCGATCCGTTGGTCACCTACCTTAAAGAGGGGGTTCTTCCTCACGATCGAAAAGAAGCTCGAAAGCTCAGAAATCAGGCCTTCCGCTACATTTTATATGAAAGCAAATTGTATAAGAGGTCGTACTCCCTCTCATTGCTGAGATGTCTCCGACCTTCAGAGGCCAACCTCGCACTATGGGATGTGCATGAAGGATTTTGCGGAAGCCACGTAGGAGCCAGATCCCTGTCGCAAAAACTACTTTGGCAGGGCCGACCTTATTTTGCGATTCCATAGAATATGTGAAGAAGTGCGACCGCTGTCAAAAGAATGCCAATGTGCAAAGGCAGCTGGCATCCGAGCTTGCTCCGCTCAGCGCACCTTGGTCATTTACATAGTGGGGAATGGACATACTCTGCCCCTTTCCAACAGCGTCCGGACAATGGAAGTTTCTTCTGATCACGATCGATTATTTCACCAAGTGGATCGAAGTCGAACCACTAGCGAAGATCACCGAGACCAAGGTGCAGGACTTCGTCTGAAAGTCACTAATCTGTCGGTTCGACCTATCTCGAATCCTTATAACCGATAATGGACGATAGTTTGCTGGAGCAAGGTTCATCAAATTCTGCGAAGGACTGAACATCTTCCATCGCTTCACATCGGTGACTCACCCGTAGGCCAATGGGGAGGCTGAGGTGACTAATCGGACCCTGCTGCAAGGCATCAGGACAAGGCTCGACAGGACTAAGGAAGCTTGGATGGACGAACTCTACCACGTCCTCTGGACATATCGAACTACTTAAAGGATGCCGATCGAGGAGACATCCTTCGCCTTGGCCTTCGGCATAGAGGCAGTTATCCCGATTGAACTTTGGCTCCCGTCCGTACGAGTCGCGGGCTTTGACGAGCAGCTCAATCCTCAGGATCTCAGAGTTAACCTCGACTTGCTAGAAGAAAAAAGAGAGGAGGCCCGTATCCGGATGGCAGCCTACAGACGGAAGATGGCCCAGTACTACAACTCCAGAGTTAGGGATAAGATGTTCAAAGTGGGAGACCTAGTACTTTGACGAGCCACCATCTCTCAGCCTCAGAGTCAAGAAAAGCTCGCCCCAAATTGGGAAGGTCCGTACGAAGTGGTGGAGGTCATCTGGCCCGGGACCTATCACCTGAAGGAGCTCGGAGGAATAGTGCTTCTCCGATCTTGAAACTCAGAAAATCTGAGGGTGTATTACCAGTAGACTTCTTTTAATAAAACTTCTTCGCTCGACATTATTATTTTCTGGTGCAAGGATTACGTGGCGATAGGAAAGGAGCGAGTGAAAGTGGCCCATTAGAAATAGGAGGAGAATCTCGTCCTGATGCGAGCAAAGTCGAAGACCTCGTTCACCTTAGACGAGATGGGGGAAGACGGACGACGGTCCGAATGTGCCCCCACTGTCCATTAGGAATAGGAGAAGAACCTCATCCTGATGTGAGCAAAGTCGAAGGCCTCGTTCACCTTAGACGAGATGGGGGGAGAAGCGCGGACGACAGTCCGCATGTGCCCCCACAGCCCATTAGGAACAGAAGGAGAACCTCGTTCTAACGCGAGCAAAGTCGAAGGCCTCGTTCACATTAGACGAGATGGGAGGAGACGGACGATGGTCTGAATATGCCCCCATAGCCCGTTAGAAAAAGGAGGAGAATCTCGTCCTGACGTGAGCAAAGTCGAAAGCCTCGTTCACCTTAGACGAGATGGGGGAAGATGAATGATGGTCCGAATGTGCCTCCACGGTCTGTTAGGAATAGGAAGAGAACCTCATCCTAATGCGAGCAAAGTCCAAGTTCGAGCTCCGAAGTCTACAGGAAACAGGATCTCCATCGACCTCGACTAGAGATAAGATCTCTCCAGAAGCGACCGAGACAACCTCGGTTAGAGGTAAGGTCCGCGACAATCTCGGTCAGAGCGCCCATGACAACCTCGGCCAAAGCGCTCAAAAAACCTCGGCTAGAGATAAGATTCGCGACAACCTCGATCAGAGCGCCCGAGAAACCTCGACTAGAGATAAGGTCCACGACAACCTCGGCCAGGGCGCCCGAGATAATCTCGGTCAGAGATAAGATCTCTCCCGAGCGTCCGTGCCAACCTCGGTCAGAAATAAGATCGGAGACAATCCCAGCTGCAAATCAGATCTCTTTCGAGCATCCGCATCAACCTCGGTAGGAGATGAGATCTCCTCCAAACTTCAATTTTAGCACCGACTTCGTCTGGAGATGATATTTTCCCCCGAGCTTCGACCTGAACCAACACGGAGCCCAAAAGAGAACTTCGGCAGTCGTCTTTTCTGCACTCCCTTTCTTTGAGTTTCAAACTCGAAAGTGAGGGGACTATTATTGGGGATAAATCCCGCTCCTACCGAAGTCCAGTTCGATGCTCTGCCTAATGCAACCAGTAACTACGGAAGAGCTTCAATGGATGGATCTTAATCAAACCCTTTCAGCCGGCCGAGCTCCTTCGGACTCCCAACGTTCGGACCGAACTCCTTCAGTCGACCGAACTTTTCAGCGACCGAGCTCCTTCGAACTTCCAGCGTCCGGACCGAACCCCTTCAGTCGATCGAACTTCTCAGAGGTCGAGCTCCTTCGGACTCCCAGCGTCCGGACCGAACCTCCAGCGGTCGAGCTCCTTCGAATCCGTTCAGCCGGCCGAACTGCTTAGCGACCGGGCTCCTTGGATTCACAGGAGTCAAACTCCTTCCGAGCCCTCCTTCGGTCGAACTCCTCTTGGAGTCCGAACTTCTTTGAAATTGGTATATGCCCGAGTCCACCAACCAATGCCTGCTTCCTCAAGCTACGATTGTCGGACCTCGACGGTATGACCACCATTACCAGTCTGGTGACGCCACTCTCTCCGTAACTAGTTTAATGCGGCCCACAATCAAACGACATGGCCACCACCACTGGCGATACCACTCTCTCTGTAACCTGCCTCATGCGGCTCATGACCTGTCAGTATGGCTGTCACTATCCGTCTGACGACGCCTTCCTCTCCGTACCGAACTTCATGCGGCCCCAATGACTCTCTATCAGGCGATATGGCCGTCACCATCAATTAAGCTCCGCCTATAGAGGACCCTCCAGATATGCTAACTTTAATCTCTGATCTCTAAGCTCTCCTTCTCTAAGCTCAGCGGAACTCATTTTCGAGCACTCCATTCCTATTGACCAAAGCTGACTTGATCATCGAAGGGTCCTGCTGGAGCCACCCCCCACCAGCTCTGGACGGGACTTTATTTTGCAGGTCCCGATGGCGACCTCGTCCACCTCCGCTCCAGCTGATCCCGACGATGACCAATTTCTGCGTCAACAGCTGGGAAACCACATCAATATGCCAGCCATCCTCCTCCGGCTCGAGAAGATCTGCTACCTGCATCAAGTTGGTGGTCTCCATACTAATGTAGGTCGGCCAATAGATCATCAACACATCAGCAATCCAAGGGTCACGAGTAAGGTCAATATCCCGTTCATCTCCCACGATCCATCTGACATGGTCAAGAACAACCTGGGCCCGTAGATAGATCTTCTTCTACATGAAAGAGTCCCTCCGGCCAATTCAAGTGATAGCACCGGTGATCTAGGAGTCATACCTAGCTCGAATCATCTCACTCCAAATGGATTTCTAATTAATATAGCCTGTGGACCCACATTAATTAGGATAACTACAAGAACTCCAGGGAGAGGATCAAACCTGCTATAAGACAGATGAGGAGAAAGCAAAATTTGTCGGATACAAAGCAGCAGATAACAAACCAGACAATCATTCAACAAAACTTTTAGGTCATATGATTTGTTTTCCAGTCTAGAATGATTTGTAAAATATTAGCCAGTAGCAGCATACAAGATGATGACTTGAGTTTAACTGTACGAAGCTTTAGAGATTCAATTATGAAGTTAGTCCACAATCACAAGCTCAACAGAATAACTTAACAGCATTTCAAAGTTTACATGGATTATTTCTCTTTCTTAAGCACAATACATAGAGTGTTTCCTCTCAACTATATACAACAGACTGCATGCCCTACAAATTTCACATGGAAGCATATTCATATATGTAGGTATAAATATTTAAACAAAAACCTCAACTAGCAGATCACTTTTGTCACAGATTGCAATGGTGCAGTGTAATACTCCAACGTCAGAAAAGAAGAAATAAAAGGTAAGGTGGAGGCATACAAAATGCTGGCAACTGGTAAAAATTGACATATTAGACAGATATGTGACCACTTCCCATGAACATGTAAAATAGTTGCTCCATTCACATCAGAGAAAAACGGCTTGTAAGCTGGACTTGATATTATTTTTTCATGTGGCCAGAAGCATTCCGGTGTAGAGAAAGAAATGTGCTTTCCATCCCAAGATTTCAGTAGTCTAGCTTTTAAAGACTGAGTTCTCTGAATGTTCATGGCCTTGTAAAATTCTAGGGAAGGTGATCACATTTCAGTGTAGTTTCTCTCTTCAATGGTATGCTTAGAAGAGAATGTGTCATCCTCCTCAACAGCTCCTGGACTGGCAGAGTGGGTCATAATCATAAGCATCACCTGCCTTGACAAACCTCCCTTTCACCCGCCTTCTGACATCTGCTCTGGCTTTGCGAGATGCATACCTAATTTTCTTCTCAAACCTGTTTAAAGAGAGAGATATTTGTTGTTTCTGCGGTTCACTAAGAAAAACAAACTTCACTACCAGTTAACAATGACAACCATTTCTGATAGAAATTAGCAGCAATACCTTCGCTTAGAGAAAATGGATCATGCAATTCTGCCTTTTTTGGTGGTCATGCAACACTGCTTTTAACTATAAGAACCTTGCTTCTCTCTAAATCCAGCGCATGGAAACTAATAGGATGCTGTCTTTTGATTAAATCTCAAATGATGACTGGATAAGATGGATCGCAAGATAGGCCATCCTTGTGACCTTGTGAAAATCACAAGCAATGAAATAGGAAAATGCAGTAATCACCTATGGCCGAAATTTCATTAAATCTTCATATCAATTTTATTGGCAAGGTGAATAATGATATACAGATATGAATAGATTTATATAGACATGTTTCAGATTTCAAAGGCACATAATCTCCCTGGAAGCCATCTGAATCAAATAAATAGATTCTAAGACTCATAAAAATGATGATATGGGCTTGGCAACAGCTAAAGATAGATATTGTAGTATAACAGAAGGCAATGTAATTAGATACACTCAATCAAATTCAAGGCATCATAGGTGTTCAGGCTGAACAGAGTCAAGGCTGTGGAGTTACCAGCCATACATACACACACACACATACATACATACACATACATATATGTATGTAAGGTTTTGCAGACAACCATCAAAAGACCCATCCCTAGGATAGAATGAAAAAAGTCTATTCTAGATTAAGGAATTCTGGAAGTTCAATTATGTATCAAGTTGTGATCATCAGTTACTGAACTATCCAAGCCATAGTACACCCAAAAGAGGTTCTTTCAACAGCAGAATATTCAATCATCCGAGTGAAATTCACCACATTATGTGCGTAAATCACAACTGACATCTTTACTTCATTGGTGATCTCAAACCCCATGTGTGGATAAATCTCAATACAAGTTAATGAGAGAATTTGGGCAAGATAGCTTTTACCCACAACAGATTTGCCCGCATCTGGAAAAGGATATTTACACCAATAAAGTGCCATATATGGGTTTGATACCACACAAGCACTCTGATAAGAGGTAAGAAGTGAATGCAAGCATTAAGTGCTAATTGTGGTCATGTGCACCAGTGTTGGTACTGAAAATGTACTATTATTTGCATTTCCAGTCATGCAATGTAAGAGACTGCACTTACTTCCGTGTTTTCTTTTTTTCCTTGTAACGAATGACAGCACTGTCCCTGCTAGCAGTCGGGAATGAAGAACTCTCAGGACCAGGAGGATACCATGGAGGTTCACCCATGACAAGTGTAGATGACATCCCACAATCTTGATAGTCTCCACCGCTGCTCTCACCAGTCAAACCAGAGAAGGAAAGAGAGAAGCTGGAACGAGCTTGCCTTGAGGAGAAACACAGGTTAGGATCAGCATTGACTCCTGGATTGGACATTATGGAATCAGCAGATATTGCATTGCTGCATGCTGCCTGCATTGATTCTACCTGCCCAGAAGATGATGCCTGAACGGAGCAAGAAGGATTATTGAACACATAAAGTGGATGATAAGCACAACGGCTTTGATCATACAGCGATGTAAATTTATGAATATAATTCAGGATGGTAACAGACAGACTGCATGTTTTTTGATTGACTGGCTGATGATGCAGATAATCCTGAGACCGAAAAGTTCACACGATATACCATATCTTTCGAGATGCATTCATGGATTTCTAGGACCACATATTGGAAATATGGATGCGTGTACTCTTCTTATATAATATGCAGTCATGCTGATAGCTCCTGTGGTGGCATATAGGTCACATGGCAAGCAGTTGAGGTTGGATAGATATTGGTGGGGAATTACAGATTCCATTTCCATACCTGTACATGTTTGCTAAATCACATGCTTTGTTACTTGGACATCCCTGTTCCTTTGAATTATCCACTCAAACCATATGCTAGCACAGAAATGACCACACATTTATGTTTTTTTGTGTCTAGAAGATTCTTGTTGATAAAATATTCCTTGTATGAATCTTTTTTTTTTCTTTTTTTTGGTCTAACTTGTTTATGCGTGCAAATAGTATCTTATGGTATCCGAAGTTGTTCACTAAAGCAATGCAAGAAAAAACCTGCTAACTTTGGTTCCATTTGCATCTAGTAGACTGTTATCAATGGCAACGATGAAGTTTAAGTGTAATTCTAATAAAAAAAGATAGCCCAGCACAAGAGGCTCCCACCACTGCAGGGTCAGAGGTGTTGGAAATATGTCCCAAAGCCAATCATCAGTCTGTTGACGGTTGGACAATACATTTGTAATTGTATATGAATTATAAATTAATAAAAATTATTTTGATATTTTTTTCATCACAAATTCTGTTGAACTCCTATGTTATGATGAAGTCCTTAGGACTATCTAGATTCAACAAAGAAGGATTTATCGTTTAGTTCTTAAATTGTTCACGACCAAAAGATATATTGTTACTTAGGACGACAACGTTTATCAAGTATAAGTCGTTGTGTGCCATATAAGTTGGTTGTCCTCGTAACTAGGGAGTGTTGAGATACTGGTATGGCATGCAAGTGAGATGTATGGGTACATCTGCACTGAACGTGACCAACTCCATAGTTTTTCTTCTGTCAAAATTAACTCCGATGGAATACGGGTATAAGTGTCCCTCTAACCTAAGATCACCACGGTGACTTCCAAGCAACTCACTATGCTTTAGTGCCGGACTACCTGAATTTTTAGGCGCAGTCAAGTACTTGAGGAGTCGGTACGTATATCAAGATGGGATTGACCACTTCTAGTTTCAGGAGCTGTATCCAATTGTGTTTCAATTTAGCAAAGCCTTGGCCAGAGTAGTCTTAGTGAGGAGTCACGGGACTAATTGCTTTGAGATATGACATAGATATATTTACTAGGGCTGACAGTCTAACCCTGAGTCATCTATTACACAGAGGTCATAGGAATGAATTATACGGTAACCATATTCCACAGGTTCGTCAATGTTGTATTGCGATAAATTCGATCTATCAGGACGTTGGATACCATTGCTAGATGGTCACATCAATTGGTATAGAAAATCAGTTTTTGTGCTACTGACTTAGGATTCGAACCTATGGGATCACACACAATAGGAGTTACTACCTGATCTGATGGCTGATCTAGAGTCCTGATGGACTGAAACTCTGAGTCACACTCATCTGGGACTCTCTGATCAAGAGTTCCACTGGTCTGGGACTCTATGATCATGAGTATCATTCGTTTGGAATTCTGGGTTCAAGAGTCCCACTGGATTGGGACTCTTCGAGAGTTTCATAGTGATGGGACTCTGTTGCCCAAACTCCCACTCGATTGAAACTCTGTATTTATTGGAGAATTAATTAGCAATTTGATTATTGATTAGCTCAATTTGATTGAGCGATGAGGATTTGATCAAGTTTAATCAAATTGAATTCGATTGGATTTGATCTGATTAGGTCATGAGTTGACCTAATCACTGTAGGAGATTTGATCCTGATTTGATCAAGGACTGGACCAAATTAATTTTTAATTTAATTAAAAATTAAATAGGTTGGGTTAAGCCTAATTAGATTGGATTTAATCTGATCTAATTGGTTTTGAATTAATTTAGTTTGGTTGAAACCTTGGACTAATTCAAATCCTGTTTAAATTCAAACCTCCCCATGCGCCACCTCATGTTTGACTTTTCTACCTTGCCCACGCCCACCTTTGTTTTTTACATATGTTTCTCTTATGAAGAGAAGAAATTTGCTCCCCCTTTCTTTCTCTCTTTGACCTAGTTAAGTGTTGGACCAGTTTAATTTTCTTTTTGAATTTTGAATTCATAGAGGTTGGTTTGGTTGAAACCTCTCTCTCCCTCTTATCCTTATCTCCACGCCCTTCTATCTTTTTGGTCGCCAATTTTTTTCTAAAAAATGGGCATGCACGCAGAAGGAAAGTCCTTCTGCATGTGAAATAGGTGGCATTGGCGTTGGAATTGGATAGGCTTGCATTTGAATTCAAATACTAGAAGTTGGTTGAAACTAGTTCAACCAATCTTAAGCTATCCACTCCATATGGCATTTCTACTTATTTTTTATGCAATAAATTATGAGAATTTTTGTGCGTGAAGCCAGAAGGGTTACTATTCCGTGGTAAAAATTTGAAAGTGATTGGGCATTGATTTTGGGCAAAAAAAATCCAAAAGTAAAAGTGAGCAGGGTCCTACAATACTTTATTTTTTCTTCATGCCTCTATTTTCTTCTGATATTTGTCTCTAAGGACACCTAATTTTTAGATATAATCTAAATAAGATTTATAGATTTAAAAGTTATCTTTCCATAAAAATTTATTTCATAGAAAAACTCCACACAGAGAGGACGTGAGAGGGTTTTCAGTGCATCAGGATTTTTGGGCCGAATGAAACCCAAGATTTGGGAATCTGGGTTCGGATGGAGAGATCGAGTGCTGCGAGCATCGGATCGCTACCAAACTTTGTACACCATCTCATCATCCTCCAAAGAATGAGTTTTGATTTTTTGAAGCATCCAAAAAATTAAAAAGTAGATGATCAATCGCATCGATCGTGATCAACCGTCAAAGACTCCCTCGAGAAGCTAGCACTCTAGTAGGACTGATCGAGATCAGGAGCTCCATGTGGACCAACCGTAGAGGCCGAACACGTGTGTGGCTGAGGTGCAACATCAGAGCATTATCCGATGGATTTAGATTATGGTGATCAACTATCCGCGAAAAGGTATTGTATTCTGAACACATAGATGTAGTAAATAGTTTGTTGCATAGTTTTATTTTCAGATCTATATGAATGCATGTATATTATGTTTAGATCTTTAGTATTGGATTTAATATTCTGATATAATTAATAGATAATTAATTAGACCAATTACCTCTTCCGCTGCATCTTTGCTATTTTCGAAAAAAGAATTTGAAGGTAGCACCGCATCCTTCAAATGGTATCAGAGCAAGGTTCGCTAAACATGATATGCTTGTATGTTTAGATTAATAATTTAAATTTGATCTAAATATTAATCTAATTAATTAGATCTAAAAATTAAAATTAAGATCGTATGGACTAAAGATTGTTCTGCTATAGGGTTTATCCTCTACAGTGAAAAGATTATCTTGGTACATTGCTGATCTAAATCGTTAATCATAAAATCTTAGATCTGATCTAATATTTTTATAATCTGATTAAATAAGGCTTTAATCTTATTTTTGATCATGAATGCATGTTTAGATAGGATCTAAAGTTTGATTTATGAATTAGTATTATGTAGTGTATATAGTTTCAGATTAAACCCTACAACTAGTATTGTTTGTGAATTGAGTCGATTCAATTTTAAAATGAGTCAACTCAATTGGTGAACAATGTTAAGTTGTAAAGAATCTTTTAAAATTTTGAAAAATATTTTTGAAATACCGAACCCTAACCCTCAGCCCATAAACTTAATTAAAATTAAGTATAATGATTTAGTGTCTAGAATTGTAAATTAAGACTCTAAGTCATCAATCATAAAACATGGGTTATTGGGTTAGTTGAATTAAATCCATTAATTAGGTTAGACCTAAGATTAGTTAAAGAATGGATTAATTTAGCGTAATTGATCAAATCTAATTAAACGTTAATTTAGATTAGATCAAGAACTCTATAGAATCAATTACAATAGTTATAGTTGGTCCATGCCTTGAACGAGGATCAAATGGACTTGATTCGTGGCTATGCGATCGAATCCGTAATTATTAGGTTGATCAAATTGAAACTAATTAACCGGATGGTGTCTAAGACAAGTCTGACAGTTTGACCAGTGATTTTTAATTGAAAGCTACTCGCATTGATTCAATCTTTGATGAGTTAATGACATATCCCTTCCACAGATTTCCCTTACCTAGCCATCCTGGTGAATTAGATTTTGATTAGATCACTTGATAATTTGGGCTCATCCATGATAATTAGGTAAAGACTGATTTAGGTGCTCCTAATGCCAGCTTAGATTAGATCTTTTTTAATCTGACTTTGTGAAGTCAGTGGGAGGATCGAAATTGACTCGCTGTATTTCTCCCTCTTTCTAAAATATGTTAATTAAATCCTCTAAAATTATTAGGTCCTTAAAAATGGAATAGTTATATAGATAACTAAATCATAGCCTCCCATTAAGTTGAGTGATAATGGGTTCACTAGTCTAATGATCCTTGGAGGCCCAAAGGTCTAGTGATTATTGACTAATGAATTATCATTCATCAAATGATAATTTGGTTAAGTCTTTCTGATGGTGGTTAGGTTGGCCGATCAAAGTCGGACTTGATCATTTATTAGTTAGATAAAATCAAATATGGTCATGTTAATGGTTGGACCTAACCGAACTTTTTTAGTGGGGGCCAAAGCCTACTGTTTAGGTCTCTAGAGCAAAATCAATATTACTAAAAATTATTTAAAGAAATAATTGATTTTGAATCTACCTATAGATACACATGAGTTGACCAACCAAAGGTGGGCTCATATGTAGTCTATGTGGATTCGAGTACCCACTAAGAAATTATAGTAATTCCTCGAATTGGAGATAGAGGCTACCAATTCGTATAAAATAGTAGGAGAACCTTTAGACTAAAGTCCAAATCTTTAGGATAATTGATTCATATACTAATTAAATTTATTTTTTTTTTGTGCAAAAATGGCCACTAACTTGTCGCTTCAATCATTGTTAGACAATGACAAATTAATAGAACCCAACTTCGATAGCTGGTATCGTAAGTTGAAAATCATGCTAAAGTATGAGCGAATTCTTTATATAGTAATGGATCCAGCACCCGAGGAGCCAGCTTCAGGAGTGGTATAAGATACTTATCAGAAGTGGCTCAACGACCACACCACCATTCGGTGCATAATACTGACGGCAATGAATGACGAGTTCAATCGTAAGTTCAAAAATGCCTAGCCAAAGAAAATGCTTCAAATATTGAACGACTCCTTTGACACGCCTGACGATGTTGAAAGGCACAAAATAAGTTGTGCCATTTTCAATGATCGGATGAGAGATGGGGCCTCAATCATCGATCATATATTGCACATGATCGAGATGATTGAGCGCCTTAACAAGCTAGGCTTTCTCCTGCACGAGCAGCTCGATAAGGATGCGATCCTTAATTTCTTGCCCAAGTTCTTTCTTCTTTTTCTGACTCATTTTAGAATGACAAAGCCTGCAGTCAACTACCACAGCTTGTTGGAGTTGCTGCAGAACTTTGAGAAGTATCACCAACTCCATAAGAAAATGGTAAATGTAGTGGGAGGGTCTTCTTCTGATCGTCGATCTTTTAAGAAAGGAAAGAAGAACAAGAAGAAAAAAAATAAGAAGGTACAGTCACATGCTGGGACGACTGCATAGGGTCAGACCAAGAAGCGCAAGTCCGACCAGAGCTAGGCGACTTCTTCTGCAAGAAGCAAGGGCATTGAAAGAGGAACTGTCCTCTGTACATTGCCTTCCTGGATCCGAACAGACCAAGGAAGAAGCAAGTGGTTGCTGGACAAGGTAATTATATAATAACATCTTACAATATTTTCTTATTTAATTTTACTGCCTAGGTATTAGATACCGAAAGCTCTTATTATATTTATAATTCTATGCAGGGCTTGCAGGTCAGTAGGAGATTTGATTAAGATGAGAGGTTCCTGAATGTTGGAGATGGAAGACAAGTTTCAATTCTAGCTTTAGGAATCATGAATCTTGTAATTAATTCAAATAAAGTTATTCTTAATGAATGTCATTTTTGTCCAACTTTCTCATTGAATATCATTTCTGTAGGCCTTTTGGCTATGAATGATTTTGAAATATCAATAAAAAAATTTTTATAATATCATTTTGAATGGTGTTATAATTTTTATTGGACAATTGAATAATGATATTTATTTATTAACTATGTCTGTTAACGTGGTTCAATCCTTCGGTAAACATCCTAGAATTAGTGATGTGTCCGAAGTCTACCTTTGGCACTGTAGGTTGGGTCATATTAACAAGAACAAAATAAACATGTTAGCTCAAGAAGAAATTTTTGAGATTAATGATTGTGAATTACTTCCGACCTGTGAGTCCTGTCTTCTTGGTAAGATGACCAAGTCATCTTTTACTGAAAAAGATGAATGAGCCACTGAACTCCTGAGTCTAGTGCATTCAGATGTATGTAGACCCATTAACTCAAGTGCCAGAGATGGATATTTCTACTTCATAACCTTCACAGACGATCTATCTAGGTATGGGTACGTCTATTTAATGAAGCATAAGTCGGAGTCGTTTGAAATGTTCAAACTATTTTAAAATAAGGTAGAGAAATAAACTGAAAAGAGTATTAAAACTCTTCGATCTAACCGAGGGGATGAGTACCTTTCCTATGAGTTTCTGATATATCTAGGGAAGAATGAAATTCTCTTTCAATGGACCCCCTCCTAGAACACCATAACATAATGATGTGTCTAAAAGGAGGAATTAGATCCTGTTGGACATGATTTGATCTATGATGGAGTTCGCTAGTTTGCTGATCTTCCTATGGGGATATGTGCTCGAGTCAGCTTGTTACATTCTAAATAGAGTTTCGAGTAAATCTATTAATAAAACACCATATGAGATATGGATATGGCATAAGCCAGTGCTCTCACACTTTAGGATTTGGGGGTGTTCAGTTTATGTCAAACGTTTAACGACAGACAAACTTGAATCTAGGTCTGATAAGTGTAGTTTTATAGATTATCCAAAAGAAATGAAAGGGTATTACTTCTATCTTACTGATAAGAAAAAAGTGTTTGTCAGCCTTAAGGCAGTCTTTTTAGAAAAGAAGTTTCTTGATGAAGGAACTAATGCCTCTAAGGTCGAACTTGATGAAGTTCGGCAGGTGGAAGAACAAACATAAGTTGAATCTAAGCTAGATCTAATTAGATCAGAATCAGAATTCATTGTAGATCCACCCTTAAGGTGATCTGGTAGAATACTACGTCAACCGAATAGATACTATGATTTTTTGATCTGGGACGGAGATCCTATCAAACTCGATGAGAACGATGAGGATCCAATCACGTACATGGATGCAATGTAGAGATCCAACTCTAAGAAATGACTCGAGGCCATGAAATCCAAAATGGAGTCCATGAAAGTCAATGATGTATGGACATTGGTTGACCCACCTGAAAGGATAAAACCTATAGGATGTAAGTGGGTCTTCAAAAGAAAAAGGAGCGCAGATGAAAAGGTGAAGATCTATAAAGCACGTCTAGTTGCCAAGGGCTATTGTCAACGTTATGGTATTGACTATGATGAGACATTCTCTTCTGTGGTAATGCTCAAATCCATTCGGATTATGCTTGACATCGTTGCCCATCTGAACTGTGAAATCTAGTAGATGGATGTGAAAATGATTTTTCTAAACAGAGAGCTAGATGAAGAGGTGTATATAATATAGCCTGAAAAATTCATATCCATAAATGAGTCTAAGATGTGTAGACTTCAGAGGTCCATTTATGGACTGAAGCAGACATCTCGGAGCTGGAACATACGATTTGATAGAATAATCAAAACGTATGGCTTCGTTAAGAACGAAGAGGAGCCCTGCATATACAAGTGGGCTAATAATCCAGCAATAGTATTCCTAGTATTGTATATGGATGATATTCTCTTAATCGAAAATGATATTCCTGCATTATAAGGAATAAAGATCTAGTTGTCATCACAATTCTTCATAAAAGATCTGAGTGACGCTTCCTACATTCTAAGAATAAAGATCTATAGAGATAGATCTAAAAGGTTGCTTGGATTATCCCAATCTACGTACATTGAAACTGTGCTGAAATAGTTCAGCAGGAGAATTCTAAGAAAGGCTATCTATCGATAGGCCATAAAATTTTTCTTTCAAAGAGACATTATCCGACAACACCTCTAGAAAGAGAGCGTATGAGTAAAATACCATATGCTTCGGTAGTGGATTCTATAATGTACGCTATGACATGTACGCGACTAGATGTGGCATACTCACTAGCGGTAGTGAGTAGATATCAATCTAATCTAGGGAAAAACTACTGGAAGGTTGTTAAAATCATCTTGAAGTATTTAAGAAATATTAAGGATCAGTGGCTTGTATATGGTGAATCGAATTTGAAACTTATGGGGTTCATAGACTCTAGTTTTTAGTCTGATCATGATGATAGCAAGAGTATATCGGAATATATATTCACCCTTAATGATAGGACTGTCTGCTGGAAGAGTTCCAAACAGCATACTGTGGTCGGTTCAGTTTGCGAGGCGGAGTATGTCGCTGCATCAGATGCTGCCAAAGAAGCGGTGTGGCTAAGAAAATTCATCATCGAGCTTGGAGTATCATCCTTCCTTGATGGTCCAGTTCTGCTCTATTGCGATAACTCTGGAGCCATTGCTCAGACGAAGGAACCAAAGACACACCAGCGGATGAAGCATATTCTACGCCGCTACCATCTTATCCAAGAAATTATGGATCGAGGTGACGTCGACCTTCAAAAGATTGATAGAAAGGAGAACCTGATCGACCCATTCACTAAAACTAGTGGTGAAGGAGTTCAACGACTTCAAGTCGAAGATAGATGTTAAATACTGCACCAATTGGCTTTAGTCCAAGTGAGAGATGGTTGAAAATATGTTCCAAAGTCAATCGTCAGCCTGTTGATGGTTGGGCTATACATTTATAATTATATATAAATTATAAATTAATAAAAATTATTTTGGCATTTTTCATCATAAATTCTATTAAACTCCTGTGTTGTGATGAAGTCCTTGGGACTATCTAGATTCGACAAAGAATGATTTATCATTAAGTTCTTAAATTGTTCACGATCAAAAGATACGTTATTACTTAGGATGATAACATTTATCGAGTATAGGTCGTTGTGTGTCATATAGGTTGATTGTCCTCGTAACCAAGGAGTGTTGAGATACTAATATGGCATGCAAGTGAGATATATGGGTACATCTACACTGAACATGACCAACTTCGGAGCTTTTTTCCTATCAAGATTAGCTCCAATGGAATATGGATATAAGTGTCCCTCTAATCTGAGATCACCATGGTGACTTTCAAGCAATTCACTATGCTTCAGTGCCAGGCTATCTGAATTTTTAATTTAGTGACGGAACGTTTTTGGACGCAATCAAATACTTGAGGAGTCGGTACGTGTATCAAGATGGGATTGACCACTCCTGGTTTCAGGAGTTGTATCCAATTGTGTTTCAATTTAGCAAAGCCTTGGCTAAAGTAGTCTTAGTGAGAAGTCATGGGACTAATTGCTTTGAGATACGACATAGATGTATTTACTAGGGCTGACAGTCTAACCCTGAGTCATCTATTACACAGAGATCATAGGAATGAATTATACGGTAACCATATTCCACAGGTTCGTCAATGTTGTATTGCGACTAATTCGACCTATCAGGACATTGGGTACCATTACTAGATGGTCACATCAATTGATACAGAAAATCAGTTTCTGTGCTACCGACTTAGGATTCGAACCTATGAGGTCACACACAATAGGAGTTACTACCTGATTTGATGGCTGATCTAGAGTTCTGATGGACTGAAACTCTAAGTCCCACTCATCTAGGATTCTTTGATCAAAAGTTTCACTGGTCTGGGACTCTATGATCACGAGTACCATTCGTTTGGGACACTGGGTTCAAGAGTTCCACTGGATTGAAACTCTCCGAGAGTTTCATAGTGATGGAACTTTATTGCTCAGACTCCCACCCGATTGAAACTCTGTATTTATTGAAGAATTAATTAGCAATTTGATTGTTGATTAGCTTAATTTAATTGAGTGATGAGGATTTGATCAAGTTTAATCGAATTGGATTCGACTGGATTTGACCCGATTAGGTCATGAGTTGACCTAATCGCTGTAGGAGATTTGATTTAGGGGCTAGACCAAATTAATTTCTAATTTGATTAGGATTAAATAGGTTGGGTTAAGCCTAATTTGATTGGATTTAATCTGGTCTAGTTGGTTTTGAATTAATTTAGTTTGGTTGAAACCAACTTGGACTAATTCAAACCCTATTTAAATTCAAACCTCCCCATGCGCCACCTCATGTTTGACTTTCTACCTTGCCCATGCTCACCTTTATTTTTTACGTAAGTTTCTCTCATGAAGAGAAGAAATTTGCATCCCCTTTCTTTCTCTTTTTGATCTGGTCAAGTGTTGGACTAGTTCAAATTTTTTTTTGAATTTTGAATTCATAGAGGTTGGTTTGGTTGAAACCTCTCTCTCCCTCTTATCTTTATCTCCACGCCCTTCTCTCTTTTTCATCACCAATTTTTTTCTGAAAAATGGGCATACATGCAGAAGGAAAGTCCTTCTGCGTGTGAAATAGGTGGTATGGGCATTGGAATTGGATTGGCTTGCATTTGAATTCAAATACTAGAAGTTGGTTGAAACTAGTTCAACCAATTTTAACCTATCCACTCCACACTGCATTTCTACTTATTTTTCATACAATAAATTATTAGAATTTTTGTGCGTGAAGCCAGAGGGGTTATCATTCCGTGGTAAAAATTTGAAAGTGATTGGACATTGGTTTTGAGCGAAAAAAATCCTGGAGTAAAGGTGAGTAGGGACCTACAGCACTTTATTTTTCCTTCATGCCTCTATTTTCTTCTGATTTTCATCTCTAAGGATACTCAATTTTTAGATATGATCAAAATAGGGTTTATAGATTTGAAAATCATCTTTTCATAAAAACTTATTTCATGGAAAAACTCCACACAAAGAGGGCATGAGAGGGTTTTCAGTGCATTAAGGTTTTTGGGCCGAGTGAAATCCAAGATTTGGAAATTTGGGTTCAGATGGAGAGATCAAGTGTTGTGAGCATCGGATCACCACCAAACTTTGTACACCATCTCATCATCCTCCAAAAAATGAGTTCTGATTTTTTGAAGCATCTAAAAAATCAAAAAATAGATGATCGATTGGATCGATCGTGATCAATCATCGAAGGCCCCCTCGAGGAGCTAGCACTCTAATGGGGCTGATCGAGATCAGGAGCTCCGTGTGGATCAACTGTAGAGGCCGGACATGTGTGCAGCTGTGGTGCGACACTAGAGCATTATCTAATGAATTCAGATTGTGGTGATCAGCTATCCGCGAAAAGATATTGTGTTCTGAACACATCGATGTAGTAAATAGTTTGTTGCATAGTTTTATTTTCAGATCTATATGAATGCATGCATATTATGTTTAGATCCTTAGTGTAGGATTTAATATTCTGATATGATCAGTAGGTAATTAATTAGATTAATTACTTCTTTTGCTGCATCTTTGCTATTTTCAAAAAAAAATTTCGAAAATAGCACTGCAAACCTTGCACAGCATCCTTCAGGAAAAAAAATTTTGAAAGTAGCACTGCAAACCTTGCACAGCATCCTTCAGGAGGAGGGTCAAATATACGCAACCCTACTCTTACATGTGAAGAGGTTGTTTCCATATTTCAAAATCGTGACACCCAAGTTACAATGGGGCAACATTTTACTGATATGCCAAGGCTCACCCTCTCATGCACACTTGGATACTAGGCAAAAAAAGAAAATTATATCTCTCTTGAAGATGCAAAAAGATGACTCCTAGATATGGTGCATTTGTTGGCAACTAATCCATCAAATACAGTAGATGGACAAATATGTACTTTGTAGAACAAGGGTAAATCTCAATCACATATATGGACATGTATGGCAAAAATTTGATAAGGCTCCCATATGGAGAGATATTTTAGTTTGTGCTAAAGGTTATAAAAAAAAATAAAAAGAAGATAAATTAATATGGGCGGAGGTTGTGAGGAAGGATATGGAGAAACTTGCAGTAACATCAAAGGTAGCTTTGGATTGGAATACTTGGTGAATGGGATCCATAAGCCGACCTCAAATAGTTGGGAAAAGCCTTGATGATTATGATTATAATTCATGCTCTGGATACAAATGGTTGTACTTAGAATATAGCGAGATATAAGCTAGTTTGACTAACTCATAATCATTATAATCTAACAAAATAAAAACTTAGAGGATTAGGATAGCAATAAGCTGATGAATGCATGCAAAGAGAATACAATGAACAAATAGAGATTTATCAAGATGCACCTACCATTCTATCTAAAGGGTACATGTGAAATCAAAGTTGTGATTTTGAAGACAAGTGATTTTTATTAAATCCTTCGCTTGGTTGTCATTGTCCCCCTGAAGTGGCTATGAGGTATCATGCAGCTGGAAAATAAACATAAACAACAAGAACAAAATCCCATCCTTTATGTGCAGCTTACCGATTATGAAAATATAAGAACACAACATAATCATATTTCACAAGCTGTAATCACTTTATTTACAAATATTTATGCAGCATCATGGCTTTCACTATTGCTACTTCAATAAATTTCTGTGATGCGATAGATGCATTATGAACTCCTTGTTTTTTAGCAGTCTCAAGAAAACCAATCTGCTCCATGTTTCGCTTTTCATGCATAAATTGAAGAACAAAAGATACATGCAGGAGAACAATTAGGTAACTGATGCATTATATTTGGTGGTTTATCCAAAAATCTTTAAACTGATGTCATGGAAGTAGCTCCTGGTGTAACAGGAATTTGCTGTGGAAGTATTTAAATAGGCATCCAAGAGAACATTAGACTCCATCATGATAAGAGTTAATTGCATCAGAAGATTGGTGCCAAAAGCAAGATAAGCAAAAGGAATAGGCTGCATAAGAATACCTCTGCAGTGAATGTGCCTTGGCAGTTGGAATTGGCAGCAGAAATATCCATTTCAAACAGGTCATCAATTCCAACATCCCCAATAAATTGCCCTGAACGATTATGAGATGCACCAAAAAGTTCTTCATAGTTCTTAAAAGTCAAATCAACATCATCCACATTGAAATCTTCATATAACTCATCATCTTTACAGATTTCATGTTTCCTTGTCTCAGTACAGCATAGCTGCATGTTGGATGAAAGAAAATATAAAAATTAAGAATGCAATTATTCAATAGAAAACATAAAAATTCAATTGAGAAATACGGAACATTCCAAAAAGTTGACAACCTCTAACAGTCAATCCTAGAGCCTTTTTTTATAAGGAAAACAGATGTAGAAGACATAAGCATCACATCTTGCAACTTGAGCTATTACTTTCATCAACATGAGATCAACTTTAATTTAGTTGACAGCCTCTATCATTCAATTTTAGAGTATTTATATACATATGTACATTTATACAGATACATACATATGCACATTTCTATACATGTATGCATATATGTGTGGATTCAAGAAATAGCCATTTGCTGGCGTGTAACCTGCAGGATGGGCAGTATACAGTTTTTTCCCCCTTTTTTCAACAGTTACTGAAATGCAAAATAGAAATGTAACAACTTATAATAAATAGAAAGCTTTAATGACTAAAATTCTGGTGCACATTAAGCAATTAACTTTAATGATAGCTAAGTAGAAACTCACGTCATTAATGCCGGCGTTATTGATATCAGCCTCTATATGGTGAATGGAGAACTTTGCACAAGTGATATATATTTTAGCTAGATAAATACTCAAGTATAAATTATATCTACATCAATTATAAAAATATGATTAATACCTAATGTTGATAATAATAAGATACCCCATTATCTATCACTTATACTCACTGATCATTAAAAGAACAGATAATATAATATGCATCTATAACAGATATTTGTTAATAAGTGGTCATTAAAGGATATCTTTCTGTCGAATCAGTTATAAGAGCCCTACTTATTATCCAAAATGAAGAATTGTATTAGTGGCATTATTAATACAAGCACCCATACGGCAAGTGGAGAGCTCAACTTAATTGAATATGTATGTATGTATGTATGTGTGTGTGTGTGTGTGTGTATGTTTGTCTGTCTGTCTGTGTATGTATGTATGTTACTTAGTGACCTCCCAAACACCCGGGACGATGATATGTATGTATGTATGTATGTATGTTACTTAGTGACCTCCCAAACACATGGGACACTTGAGAAGGACCACCAACTTGACCATAAGCAAGGGAGTGGTAGCCCATGACCGTTACTTAGTTGTCTGGCCAAGAACAAATTCAAATTGTGGTGATTCTAGTAATGCTTGGATGAATTTATGGAGGTTTAAAAAGGAATTGCAGGATGATATCATCAAGAAAGAGTAAAACTTTGAAACAATTTCATTACATTTTGGTCAACCTTTGGAGATATCAATTAACAGAAAGAAAGGGATAAAGGGAAACGGGCATGGGGTCGAATAGTTCCAACAGAGGCATCCTCACAAGCAGCCTAAGATAGGCGAGGAAAAAAAATTTCTTTGGGAAAGATCAGCTCTAGATAAGGAATAAACTTAAAACTTCATGACAAATAAGTGTGGATGAATCGGCATCACATAAAATAGAATTCAGTTTTTCTTATCATATCAGCAATAACATGGATGATAAAAGCATCCCTTTCACAAAAACCTACTGATCCCCCCATCCCCCTCCAGCCACTTCAGCACCTTGTGATCTTTGAGAAGATAATTATGAGCCCTCTCCTAGAATGTCTTTGTAGATTCCTAAAATTCCATGATGGATCAAGACGAGAATGAATCTGGGAATTCAGGATATATTCATCCTGGAGCTTCGGTGGAAGCAAAGCATTAGTAAAAAATAAGACCATTTGAAAGTTAAAATAGGATGAAGGTATGACATTCTCTGATAACAATTGTTTTAACATGAGTTGAGAAAAATAAACCAGAATACATAACTAATCAAGCAACAAGAACAAGTTAATATCAATGATTTGCATATCAGCAGAGTTGGAACTCATAGTGACAAAAGACCTTATCCTACCAAGTTTATAATGATAACTTATGTCACATAAGTATAATTATGTAATTTATGCAATTATGATTATGATGGCATGTGAACAAATATGGGCCACTGACAAATTCAGATTTTGCACCTTAGGTGTTGCCGAATCTACTGGTCCAGCCGGTTGATCAGCATTACATGGCATCAGAGCGGCTTCAGAGTTTGATGATGAGCCAATCCAGGTATCAAAGTTATCAATTATGTCAAGATCATTCACCCCACCTGCACTACATAAATCCATGGTTCTGCCGTTCTCAGGGGCGGGGGAACCACAACAATTACTGACACTATCCTCATTGATGCTGATTAATCCTAACCCCTGTTCACCATTTGAATCTGCTAGTGGGGGAAAATCTAGAGCAAAGGACCAAATTCTAGAAAGCTCTGCCGTCGATGGACAACCCGAGTAGCAGTTAATTGCTTTCCTTTTGTGCCCTGAAGCTGAGGCTGAGCCAACATGTCCATTCCAATCACAATTTTGACAAAGGGAAACATTTTCCTCAATGCACCTAACTCCTGCAGGCTGTGAATTGCATCTGCCACATATAAGAGTACGCGAGTGACGCTGAGAGAGTGCATTTGCAGAGTGAACATTATGGTCACATGGAAAACATAAACAAGCAGCATCGGGTCTGCAGTAGACCATAGACCTTTGCTCCCTGCAGAAGTCACAAAGAAGGCCCATCCCCCCTTAATGGGAATCAGATGTCCAACTAAATAAGATTTAGCACTCTTCACTTAGCCCCAAAGACCTTAACCTTTTCGCAGACACGCTATCCCTAAGAAGCTTCTTCAGAATCAGAATCCCCTAGAGTTCCAGAAAACCTTCAACAACCATTCAAAAGCTCGGAACTGACACAATGATGTATTTGTAGAAAATCCTTCTTGTGGACCTCATCAACATGCCAAACGCCTGAATTTAAGCAAAAAATTCTCCTCTGAAGCACATAAGGCATAAAGTTATTTTCATGATGTCATGATCTTAGTCTATGCACAATGACCAAATACCTGTCCAATCAACCACCACTAGATGCTGATGTGAATTTTCTTGGCATCCATACAGCTTCGCTTTTTCCAAATGAACAATTTACCTGAATCAGCAGAGATTTATCCACACCCGTTAACCATTTTCGATTCAGAGAACCATTTTACAAATCTAATAACACCACCACTTGACACTGCCAAATATGAATTTACAGCAACATATATCTTAAAATTATTCGAAGTCCAATAAACTTCTTTTTTAGCTGTACATCCCATTTTCTTTTATCTGACTCTCAGAACCAGAAACACAGACAACCAAAACAAAATCCATTTGAAGCAAGCTTCAGAAAATCAATCTGATCTCCAAGCACTTCATGCAGAGGAGTAGAAATCTCACGTCCATATTTCCCTGCAAATATGGAGACTATCTCTGAAACTGAGAAATTAATAAGTGCCCTCCGATCTTCTCATAGGCTCAGTCAGAACAACCTCTGCAACATTAAGCACAATTTTAATCCCTCAAAAAGTTGAAATACTACAAAAATCCAATAGTTTCTTCTTATCGAATCACAGTATTTCTGAAACATCCCAAATTAGAAAGAATAAATACAGGAAAAACAAAAGGAAAACAATCGTATTCACTAACCATAAGAAATCAAACTCAAAAAATTTCATCTTTAAGAAAAGACTATATACAATGCATATCTCCCGATGCCACATAGAAATTCTCGTAAAAAACCAGCGAGCTGGGGGCCCTCGAATTCTATATAAAGATTAAAGACGCGACCTAAAAAGGAAAGAAATCACTAAATTCAGAGAAGAACGAGCAAATAGAACGCTCAAAAAAATCCAGAAGAAAGGAAGCAGAATCAAGACGGCAGAATAACCAGTTCTCAAAAAATACATCAAATTCTGTAAATCGGTTCATATGCGAAAAACTATCAGATCAGTTCGTCGAAATAGGAGGAAACAAAAAATATAAATATTAAAAAAACAGAGAGATAATCCCCAAAAAATCGTAACTGCAACCCAGAAACAACGTTAGACTACTTCAATCCAAGACAGAAGTCAAGACTTCATGACCTACCCCTCGGAATCTCCAAAAAAAGAGCGAGCTTTTCCTCTTCCCTTCCGTCTTCGGGTACAAACCCTAGCCCCAAGACGGCGACGTCAGACTCCCAGATTCGCTCACAGAGAGAGAGAGGGGGGGGGGGGGGGGGGGGGGGGGCGAGGAGGTGGAGACGGGGCTTAGAAGGGGAAAGGAGCGTAGGAGAAGAGAGAGAGAGCAGGGGGCCCACTGTGCTCGTGAAAGGCTTCGGCGGGGCCCCTGCCCTTTTGCGCTTTTCCGGCCTTTCCGTAAATTGACATCAGGATTAGGGGTAAATTTTGTACTGGATCGGTACACTCGGATCCAACGCCCTTCGTCCGAGGCGGGACGACCGTTTCCTTGCGATACGTCAGTTTACCAATGTGCCCCTCTTTTATGGACCAGAACGGAGCTGACAACGAAAGCTTTAATTGCTCACAAAAAAGAAAAAGAGAGGAAGCTTTAAGTGATTAGGATGATGGTTAGGCTTATTATGATGACATGTGTCCCGAAAAGTCTTGATATGCCGCATCTATTGGTTGGAGAGGTCCAGAGATATTTACACCGAAAGCATAATTGATTCTGGATGTGTGATGCAACGTGCGCAACCTATGATAGGGTTTGATGATGATGTGATGCCGCAGGCATCAATTTTGAAATAAAAAAAATAAAAAAATAAAAAGAAAGGTCCGGTCATGTAACAATAAAAATGAAAAATATTTTTGCAATTTAGTATTTAGTTGAGGACTTAAGCAAATAGAGAAACGACCCATTTGATGGAGTGATAGGAGAGTAACTCCATGATTATTAGAATAATTCAAATACATAATCAGATTCATAATAGAGACTTGATTTTATTGACTTATTTAACACTCGACGGATTAAGCCCGTAGCATATAACAAAGCACTACATCAAATTTAAGCAATCATTTAATTAATGCACCCAGCAATAATTTTTTTGTGACTTAGATTACATAAGAAAAGTCTTCAAGGCATTTTTCTAATCGAATTACAAAGCTTTTGGCAGGAATTAGAAGTGCAATAGGAGCTAGATAGTTAATCTCAAATTAATTAATATGGTCAAATAATCAAATATTTAGATCTCCATACATTCAGACAAATTGAGTAGGAGCCTGGGGAGCCAATTAGGGTGCAATCCACGTCTAGACATGTGATAACTCATGTCTATGTTTCATGTTTATTGCAAGCAAACAAAAGAAGATGAAAAATAATTAGCTGTCACCTTCCAAAAAATTATGTTCATCAATTAAATTTATGCTATGATGATATGTCCTTCATCCAGCTAAAAGAGAATGACAATACAGCTAGCATAGTTGTCGCACCAATCAGTAGGCATCTTCATGACAATATGCTCTATTACTGACATTTTTCAATATGAAAATCATTTGAGCTATTTAAAAGATAAAAAGCACATTAAAGTGCTTGGCGTAGCTTGGATATTTTTGTTTAAAAAAGGAGGTAAATATAGAATGATGCAGTAAAGGGCAAGATTTTGGTGGTGAAAGATGTCAATATTTAATGGAGATCTGGTAGTTATCAAATGACTTTTAGATCTATCTTCTATTGGTGCTAGACCCCAATTTATTATAGAATTATCGGTAAATAATGAATATATTGTTCTCTGTCAAGACTGCACATATTTATAGAAAAGTTAATAGCATAGTGGATTGGATGGCGTGCTATATCATCAATTATCCTCCATCTATATCATAAAATTGTTTAAAAATATTTTAATTTATTTATTAAATATTTTATTATCTAATTTTTATGGATGCTTGAATTTATCTAATTTATAATTTTTTAAAAAAAAAATCAATACTTGCTTTCGTGCACTGCTTCTCAATATTTTAGTTCTACGAGCACCAGGCGCCGTTGCCTGGGAACTCAGGTTTCAGTCCGGTGGAGGAAAAGCATGGTTACAAAGCAAGTTTGGGATTAGAACGCTTCTTCTTCCGGCACAAGAGGGAAGGGCTGCAAAGCATTGTACTTTCTATAAACAAAGGTCGGTGACTAAAAAGACACCTTTCTACTTCTGTATATTTGTCGGATTCTGTCCATATTTCTATTTCTGGGTTTGCTATCCTACTTTTCGACGCACTTTCAGAGGGTTTTTTTTTTTTTTTTTTTTCGAGGGTCTTTGCAGTCTACCTACTTTTTTTTATTTTATTTATATTTTAGTCATCTATCGTGTCCTTGGCTGTATTGTTCGTGCCTTTCTTATTTTCTATGCGTCAGCTTGCTTGACCCTCCCTGTACCTAAAACAAATGACGGTGACTAAAAAGTGTCCTTTCCCTTTGCCAAAAATTAAAGAAATACTCTGACTGGGCAAAAAGCGAACTGCCATTACACGCGACGTATGCTTATACGCTACGCGGGCCCCTAATTCCATCCAATCAACAGCAGTCTCGCTCGTGGGCCCCACTTACTAATTGGTTCTGCCTTGTCTTCTTCCTGGTCGTGAAAGGCTCCATAAACTGATCCGCCATCCAGAAAGATGACCGTTCGATCACACGGTCAGGATCGCTTTGCATTCAAACGATCTCGGAGCCAGGGGAAAAACTGTGACATCATTGGCAAGGGTACAATTTTATCTCCTTGGATATGACTGGAGAAATTACTAATGGCAAGCTTGCGACTGGAAACGGTCTTTAGTGGCAACGTGGCTGAATGGCTGCTGACATGATAATAAACGATAAATGTATTTTCATGTCTAGATGCAAAATAAAATGAATAAAATTATGAATGCTTGGCTTTGACTAAGACTTACGCAAGAGATCTAAGGAGAAAAAAAAAGAAAAGATATAGGCCATGGAGTGAAGAAGATCCTGTGCATCCGTTGAGTCACTTCTTCGACGGGGAGTTCTCATTTTAATGAAGCATTTCTAACATGACAATAAATATTATTCTATTTCTAGCAAGTATACATTTCTATACAACATTTAACTTGTAGGACCTACATGTGCAATGAGGTTATCTAGGAATCTCTGAAGAACTAAAAAAAGGATTATTAGTTTGATTGGCCTATGAATAATTGGAAGAGCTAAAAATTCAGAAGAATTTAAGATTTTTTAATAAATTAAGATAATATTTTTTAAAAGAATTAATGGTGGAGAAATTATTGGATGGATCAAGTTTACTAGCTTAATGATAGACTAGTTCAATCATAAAGCAATATATAAAAAAAAAAAAAAAATTATAGATGGTGCAATACAAGCATGCGCCTGGGTGGACTGGTTTGAGCTAATGAATTTGATTTAATTAATAATTTTTTCTTAGTGATGGCCAGCATTGGGAAGACAAAATAGGGAGGCTATACCACCTGGATGGTCCTGATTGGGCATATATGCTAATGGGGTGGGTTGGATTTGATTGATGGTGATGAATCGCAAGCAACGACTGTTCCATTTTATTCCAAATCAGATTAGCTTCAACCTTTTCCAGGGAAGTTTGGCTTCTCCAACACTTTCCCCTAATTCCTCGTACGGATTTCATTAGAGGGAGATAACATTAAAAAATTAAAACTTGAGCACCCCACGGGGATCATCAAATCAAATTCAGTACCACCAGGGATAATAATGTTATCAAAACTAAGTGGGAGATGATACCTTATCAACCCAAATAACACGTGGAAACATTCCTTGTACTCGATGACTATTTAATTGGGGCAATACCGATTCAACGTGGCCTTGGGAGCTATCATTAACCTTCCAGATTAGTGCCATGACGTTGGGATGTGAAGCGGTTTGTGTCCGCTTCCTGACATCAAATCCGAAAAGGAAGATAACATCGGGAATTGTATCACCTTTGTCCAAAAAAACATGATAGCATGCTTGAACTAGTTTGGGAGGAAGAGCAGTTCTGTCGCTTGCACAGAAACTGGGTACTTTATGCATGCCTGGGGGATGGATATATTCTTATTTACTGCAGTTAGGATGCAAATGACTCTCATGAACCACATCGATAGCTCATGATTTGCATCAATATGTGAATCCAGGTGAACGGAGTTTAAGAGATGCCCCACCCGGTGATGAGCTTTAGTTCTCATCTTTGACCTAGAAGATAAATTTTGCCCATTAAACTGATTAAGAAAGAGGACAAGCCGGCCTCAACGTTGAAATAAGAATTGTTATTTGGGAGTTCGGATAGGACCTTTTCTCAAATAGTATATTGCACGGGACCAAAATGGCATGCAACTCCAAATACCTTGGTGCATGACGCTGCGTAGTCTCTCTTTCGTTCAAGATTCTCATTTGGTAAAGAGGTTTTCTTAGATACAGCAGCCATTAGATAAAATGGAAACTGTACCTAAATTTACAATAATATACCATATATTCACTATTTAATTAGTTTTCACAAGTCTGTGAGGTAACTAATGAGAGGTCCTGGATTGAAAGGTAAGGTGTGCACCATTTGACGCATGCCAGAACACAGAAGGCAAGAGTAACAAGTTAGGCTTCTGAAGTCCAGGAACACGAGGTAAATCAGGTCATTCTGCCAATCAAATTCATGGGGTTCTTTATGAGCAAAGTTCAGAATATATTTTGGAAGCAGGAGAATTAATTCAAAAAAAGTATAAACAAAAATATTATTCAAAATATAGATAGTACAATATGTGGTCTAACAATTACAAATGATCAGAAATAACAATACAATACTTTGATAATAACTTTTAAATAATATCAGCAAATGCGTGTTATATGATTAAATATTCTTGTGCAACTTACCAATATTCAGCGAAAACAAAATTTTACCTTGCTCTGAGTTTCTCTCACTTCTGTGAAACTTAGATTACAGGGACATGCTTAGGAGAGAACATTGGTGAGTATAATTCATGCATGCACATTTAACCTCCTAAAGTCAGAGTGCAGAACCGACAGGCATCTACTCCATGAACGGGTATCCAGACAATTTTGAAGCAAACATATGCAGTCAGCAAAATAGAGGGATGCTCAATGAGGCAGACCTCCTACAGTATGGATCTGAATCATGGACATTATCACCAGCAATCACAAACCAATTAATTCTCCAGCAAATTCCTCAATCAGCTCCAACAATATAGAAATAATAGGTGATAATTCAGCCATTCTTAGAATTCCGATCAACCTGAAAAAGCCCGAACCACCTGGGATATCAACCGGCAGAACCTCGCGATCATTGAATGTCCACCTTGAAGGCTCTGAAGGGCATAAAATATTTTATTTGAGACTGACAGTGGCAGTGTTGTCTGTGTCCCAGATATCTTGAACTGCAACTCAGATGGCTCAGAGGGATAGACAGCACTGTTGCCAAACAAAAGATCATTGAGAGGACCATTCATACACAAAGTTTGTTGTTGAAATACTAAACTCACCAATTTAGATTGGTCATGTCGAGAATCAGTGCAACTTTCCATCCCCTCCTGATATTCATGAAACAGAGCTGCAACTCAAGCTGGCCCACTAAAAACAGTGCAAATACCAAGTGATCATTCATTATTGCATAAAATATACAGAGACGTCTATGGCTGATTCTTGATAATAAGCCCAAGTCTGCAGCACATGTATTGGAGATCCAAACTAGGCCATGGCCCATAGTATAAATCAAATCATCATACAAAAAGTCTATTTGAGCGAAAGCTCTGTCTATAATAGAGAACGCATAATCATGAATCAATGCAAATTGAATGAACCAAAGGGAACAGTCAATTTACTATTTTTTTCCCCCCAGAATTCTGCTATCCAAGTCAGATATGAACCAGAATATAGCTGCTACTACTACTTAGCCATAACCACAAAACCCACTCTCAACTACATGGGGTCATCTTTATAAATCCTCTTTCACTAATAATTCCAGCTAAAGGTGCCAGATAGTCTCATCTGGAAGGGGGAAAAAATGTTACGGTTTGTAAATTAATAAGCAAACATTTAAGGAGAAAGTAATCAAATTAAAACAAGCAAGTATGAACTCTAACTGAAAATGATAAATTAAAAAAATTAAGAGACTTGTTTTCTTGCTTGCCCACAACTGCAGATTTCAGAGTGGGTGCCCAATTTCACTCTATTATAGATTTATCTAAATTTTTCTTTCAGACATTTGTGTAAGCATTAACTATTGGTCACCGTCTGTATACAACTCTGTTCCACATACGCAACAGTTATGTAACTTCTAATGAAAGGTGAGTGGATTGCCACTTACTACTATTACATAAGTAACAACACAGACCAAAAGGCAAAGTTTCATTATCTTCCAACATACATAGTTCCTGCAAACATCATCCAGGTACCCTGATTTTTTTTGGCCATGATCTAGGTATCATAAATAGTTGAAAAGGAAAAAAACAGTCAAATCCTCTTGCATGTAGAGAACTAAGAGAAGAATAACAAACAATTTATGTAGAACTTTAAAAATAAATAAATAAAAGGAATATAAAGTGAACATGACTTACAGGGTTGAGAATGGAAGGTCGAGTGGGTCAAGTTTAACAATTCCATTCTTGCAACTTGAACTTCTTCAAGCACATCAACTAGGGTACCCAGAAGCAAGCTGGTTTCCTGTACAAAACAGCTAGCACGAGTGAGAGTGGAGGCTTAAGAACAGGCTAAAATGAAATTTAGTGCCATAACAGAAGACATGTATGCTAACATCTACAGAATACTGTGAAGTTATAGGCATGAAGCTAGCATTAAAAAAACAAAAAAACTTGCACCAACAGAACGTGACAAATCACTGGCTGATGCATGCTAAGATCAAATTTCAATAAACATTCATGAATTCAAAACAAGCCCTGAGAACCAAGCAGTGTCTCATAATCTCATGATACAAATAGAATGATTTCCATAACCCATATGGATGGGATAAAGTTTTAAGGTTGCCTGAAATGTGTGACTGTGGGTATGTTCATGTGCAGTGCTCAAGTGACTGAACATTAAATCAAGATAAAATCGCACACAAACGCATACACGCGCACACACACACACACACACACAGATCAATATTATAAAACTCTTATGTGCATAACTACTGACTTTTCCCTCATTCAGGTCAAAAGGATCATGTCATCAGTTACGTGAGACACCCACCACACCCTTTACACTATTACACTGTAAAATGATGTATAAAAGCCATATCTACCACCCCATGCACCCCAAGAGAATGACCTGCAGACCAAAAACTGGCATATTATGCAAAAGCCATTGCCCCCTGTCAAGACACTAACAAGAAGATGCATGAAAGGCATGATTATTAATGTATGTTCATGTAGTTAGCTGAGCATGTGCATTCTATATGCATTGAGAAGTGCCAAGCAAATCACTTTGAAGACCAACCCACTAGATTGGATTTGGGTTCCAGTAAAAACTCACTGGCTTAATCAAACTTATTTGTTGCTTCCTGATTCCATTTCTATAAGGGAGTGTTTAGTTCACAACCAGAATCGGAATCGGAATAAGAATGGATTGGAATGGGAATCGGAATGTCCATATCCTCCAACGTGTTTGATAAGTAACTGGAATCAAAATCAGAATGGAATTTGAATACTAGAGAAGAGTAGGGATTAGCTTTTAGGGGATTGGGGCATTCCTATTTCCTTTTAGAATCGGAATGGGACTCCCCCACAACCGGCTGGAATAGTAGTTACTCATTCTCATTCCCACTCTAGAGTCCAACTCCCCCCAACCAAACATGCCCCAAATATAATTTTATTGATGAGATTTGACACTTCACTTCTTTTTTTTCTTAGTAGTACCCAAGATTTGAATCCTGAACCTCTCGAAGGGCAAGCCCTTATGGTGAGATACTAACCAATAGGCTAATGGTAGTTGGCCTTTCTAGATATTTTGGATTCACAATTTTGCCTCCCTCTTTGTTTTCATCCTCCTTTATGCCTTCCGGTTGTTCTCCATTTTGTCATACAAGTCTTGCATTGGAATTCAATGTTATGCATGATAGACCATTAAACTATCTTGTTTGTCCCTTCCTATTAAAAACTCACTTCATGTTTGTGGAGTCATAGACAGCATGAAGCCAGAATACCCTACAGTAGCTGACCAGAGGCCATCCTTGAGTAGCACTTGCTGGATGCTTGTGATGTGACACTCATATTTCTCAGACTCCCACTGAACTATTTATATCTTCAGAACACAAGCCATCTGGAGTTCTGGACTATATCATCCAAGTCTAGTCCTGCACCTGAGTATCAACTGATATGGAAGAATTATTCAGCACAACAGGATAAACCATGTGAGAGCTTTATTCTATTATGAGGGTTGGCAGTGGGCCAAATCAATTACGCATATCAGCAAGCACAAGCCCTGGCATGAAACTTGAATAAACCCACCGGTGGTATAGCATTGACAAACCTGAACCTGCTGACTTGAGCCCGAACCATCTGACCCATGTAAAAATATCCCATATTTTTCTTTAAAAAATCATACCATCAGCCTGATCATATGTAACAGTTCAAGGACATGGCATTGGTCTCATGATCTTAATTAGAAAGGTCAAATGAGGTGTGGCCTTGTTGAAGATCAGAGATGACTGAGAGAAGGGAAAGAATATGATGATTGGTAGAGGGATAATGGGAGGAGGGATCTTCAGGTTCAGCAACCCAATAGCTTTGAATGTTTGTGTCCATGTGAAGCTTTTTCAGAACCCAAAAAGTAATAAATAAAGAGAAAAGTTCGGGAAACCTGTGAAGAAGTCTGAAGCTTGGTTAAAAAGAAGGAAAACTTTGCACCAAAGAGCTAACACATACCATTCTGATGCACAACTTAACTCCTTTCTTATTCACCTGATAATTGGATCTCATTAATTATCTCTATAAAGTTAAACCCAGAATTAGCTAGTTTTGCGGTAAGAATATATTATACTTAAAGAAGACAGAGGCTGTCCAGGTGTGAGGCATATTCTACTAAATTCACAAGTTTGCAAGAGATGGATATGCAGAAGAAAAAATTCCAAGTGACCTCTACAGGTTGGTAGAGGGATAATGGGAGGAGGGATCTTCAGGTTGGGCAACCCAATGGCTTTGGGTGTTTGTATCCATGTGAAGCTTTTTTCAGAACAAAAAAAGTAATACACAGAGAAAAGTTTGGGAAACCTGTGAGGAAGTCTGAAGCTTGGTTAAAAAGAAGAAAAACTTTGCACCAAAGAGCTAACATATACCATTCTGATGTGCAACTTAACTACTTTCTTATTCACCTTATAATTGGATCTCACTAATTATCTATATAAAGTTAAACCCAGAATTAGCTAGTTTCACGGTAAGAATATGTTATACTTGAAGAAGACAGAGGCTGTCAAGGTGTGAGGCATATTCTAATAAATTCACAAGTTTGCAAGAGACGGATATGCAGAAGAAAAAATTCCAAGTGACCTCTACATGGTTCTGTAAACATGTGGAAACTGAAATGAAAACGTTAATAATTAAGAAAAATTTGAATACAGGTAAAAGTGGCTTACCAGTGTCTTTTGCTGAAGACATTTTGAACCAGAAAGTCTATGATCACCCTTGGCTTTGAAAACAAACTCAAAGGCTGCACAAGCATTCATGTTTGGGAAAGTCTGGACAACATCACCGTGATATAAGCAGATAACCCCTAAATGTTTTATTTAGACTACATTATGATATCAGAAGTGGACAGTCAACAACAATATAGTGTATCCAACAGAATGAGACTGTAAATCTAGAACCTTTTCAATGTTTGAATCATTTAATGAGATTTTGGCAACTATACTTGAAGTTTGGCTGCCATTTACTGCAAACCTGTTAAATAAAACCTAAGCAAACATGAGTAAAACATACAACAGCAGTAGACAAATATTTTTATTTATCTTACACTAGGGAGGAAAAATAAGCAAAAATTAATCACCTCTGGAAGAGTAAATCGCAATAGTTGAGAACAATGTCATGTTGATCATTACTTTTCACTACATCGCTCAACTCCCATAGCTAGAATGAACCAGAACTCCATCAGCAGCACAATATAAATGGCTATAGCAGTACAATGAACAGAATGTCAGAGGAAATGGAAAGGTGTACCTGCAAATCTTGGTGAATAATCCTACAGCTTTTTTTCTTTTCTAAATGTTCATTGGCAGCTTTAATAATCTCATCACAGTTCAAATTCCCTTTTATCTTGCAACAAGCACCAAGAGATTTCATCAAGTGCTCCACTTTTTGCTCCAGCATTTTGGCTTCCTGTCTCATTGATATCACTCTGCTGTGTTGCTCCTGGAAAAGCATCATCCACAGACAAGTTTAACAATCTCCATACATGCAAAAAGCAGTTTATGTGGATTAATAGGCAAAGAAGTCCCCATATATAAATTCATTTTTTTAAGGCCTCATAATGTCGATAACATAAATCAGACTAATAATCCATGAAAGAACAGGAAATGCAAGAGTGAGAAATGGGTAGGCAACAATGAAACAGTTTATTTATCAAATTCAAGTCAAACTAAAACAGGCTCAGAACACTGATAAATAGCAACAGGGTAGCTTCGGAAATGTGGAAATGGCTTGCGCTTTCCATATTCGTCCACAGTCTCCCCCCTCCCCCACCAAAAAAAAAAAAAACACAGACAAGGGGGGGAAACCTTTCCTCTTTTGCTGCTTCTGTGCGTATTAAGTACGTCGATCAAATGAAGATGGTGTAGGATTGCATTTTTTGTCAGCAGGGAATCATAAATAAGTTCTGAATACATGAAATAAAATTAAATACAAACGCGTATTCCATTAAGAAGCATGCCAAAACTTAACCTAGTCGTATGAAGATAATGCACACCCACATTCAACCACTGCAATTTAGCCTGGTTGTAGTGAGAAATGTAAAACGTTCCTAGGTCATTCCTTGCCTGTCGCACATTATAACTGGACATCTGTAGCCTAGGGGAAACATATGGCAAGTAGCAGATAGCACATCGTTTTAGTGACAAGAAGATGAACTTACATCAACTGGAGAGGGAAAAGCAACAAAGCTTGTCCAACAAAACAAAATTCAAATTTCCAGCTTAAAGTGTTGGGGCATCAGAAGGAGCAATAGACATATAGATGCAACGATGAAAAGAAGAGTTAATATAGCACGTATACAAGAATCAGAAAGAAAAGCAGGAAAATTCTACAAGATTTGTGATGGTTTCAAGACTGTAAAAATGGTGAAGGATTATGCTGGAAATAGAGTTGGATATCGGCAGATAAAGAAGAAAAAATAAATGTTCACATCATAAGTACATTGCTTCAAAAAATGAACCAAAGAGGCATCTATATCACTATATGTGATCAAGTGGTGCAGCTCCCATGAAAGTCACCTAAGGCCTAGGTGATTCAAGATTAAGCAGCCATCTAGGTGGATACAGGAGCTGAAGCAGTCTTCCAAGCACGAGTGGCCTGGCATTTAATGATGTTTTCAGGTCTGGAAAAATTGAAAGCAGCAGTAGAAATAGACTCCCTTTTTCCATTGCGTTATCATGCCCAAATTTAAAAGAGCCTTAGGCAGAGAATGAAAGGGAAACAAGGATAGAATACAATGACTAGATCAGGTTATAACAAACATTTCATATTTTGTCCTTTCTTAACTTCCTCTTCTTTGTTTTCTTCCTTCTCTTCCTCCTCTTGCTGTCCCTGTTCTCCCCTTTTCATTTCACTTCCAACGGTGCAGCAGTGGCTGCAGCCATCAAAGGAAGCACAGGAAGCTAATGCATATAGCAATTGCCACTTCAACAGTCAACAATTGCAACAGACAATGAAACCAGAAAAAAGGTGAGGAAAGTGGAGAAGGAATAGAATATAAAAAAAGGAGCTGAGCAGGAAGCCAAGAGACATCAACACACCATGTATGGTTTAAATATTCCAAGTTTTTTTTTTATCTATATTTATTTTCTTTTGATTTATAATTTAAGACCCAACCTTATAGCAATGCTGAAATACCACAATAAGATCACTATTACTCTTATTTTACTCTTTCAACATCAAATGATCTGTATTCAGAGGCTTCAGTGAACGTCAAAACCAGAAGAGATAGCCCCAGTTAGAAATATCACAAATAACCAAATAGCAATAATTTAAATAAAATGACTAAACATGTACACAATAGACATAAAAACATCCACACATAAACATTCCACAGAAACAGAGTAAAGAAGGGCAAAATGAAAAAAAATAGCTGAGCAATTACAAACAAAAAAATTTAGATGTTAAAACATTGATGTGAAACTTACCAAAACAAGTCAGCAGTACAATGACATTTGTAATGCATGCAAAATTGTGAACATGCAGGCTTAGGTTACAGGAATTTTCAATTTTCCATGGTACCTGATTTTTACTACTAGAAATGGATGAAACTGAGTGAAGATGGTCCTCCTTAGTTTTAGAAGTTCTTGTACTTGGAAGAGAAAGCTGTGAAAACATTAATTTTAGATTACAACATTCCCGAATTCCTGACTGAGTTAGCTGTGCTTTATTCTGCAACCAAAACAAAGTTAGCTGAATTAGCAGCCAACCACAGCTTCAGAGCATCAAAATGGTAAATAAACAAGTAAAATCCTACATGTAATTGATCTAGCTTCGCACGTCTTAGCTGTAGTTTTGCCTGCTCATATAAAAGCTTGTCTTGCAATGATCTCACTTCAGCTAATCTGGATAGCAAATACTTAATCAGTTTTTACACTTTCAAAACAATACTACTCCCTTGTCTTTGATAGATGGATACAAGACAGACCCCTCTTTTAAAAATCTGAAACTGTACCTCTGATGATGTAAGTCACCCAAGCGATCATAATTTCTCTGCAATAACAATGAAATAGCTCTTGGTTAGCCATAATAAAGATTGGTAGATTCAATAAGTATTGCAACAGTGCCAATATTCATTTTGTAAGCAATATTGCCAAAGTAATAGGGCTAAACTTTGTAAAAGACTTCTTTTGTTAAATGAAAAAAAAAAAAAAAAAAACTCATTTCGCATACCAAGGAAGCTGATAGCCTCTTATACTTTCTAGCCATTTGCAACTCAGCCAACATATCTTCCAAAATGTGAAGCTTCACAAAAAACAGTGGGAAAATGAGATGAAGTGCATGAGCTGAAAACATATTATCAGGAAATTCAAGAATGAATTTTAAAATCAAGAAATTAACTCTGGATGCTATTTAGGTAAAAAAGACTTTTGTGATTGAAAAGTATATCAACAATTAAGGAAAAAGGTGATAAACTACATGCTGGTAGCTACTGTGCTCTGCTATTCATTCCGGTACAAGGTCATGTACCTCATCTTGATGAACTCAGATCCCTTGAGCCAATTCCGTACATCCTTTTTTCCAGGTCATCTCTTGAATCACTCAGCCAAAAATAAACCCCGTACCTTACAGGGGCTAATCCTAGGTTTCACTAACTACAACTTGACCATTTCATAAAGTTATCATAACAACATATCATCTTGGTGCTAATTCATCTTTAGGGAATTGTATCTTCAATTTTAGCATCTATATGCAAATACAAAGAGCAGTTCAACAAATTCTTTAGCCACATACATTTCCATGTCCATCACATGTTGAATGCCTTGCAAAGTGCTCTTTTCTATAAAGGCTTCTAGCTCACATACCCAATGTATAAGTATCAAAATGGTATGGAACATACCTCTTGCAAATTAAGCTCATGCATGGATGGTGAAAATGCTAGTTTTGTTGCCTCAGATACTTTGGCGAACATCTGCAAAATGGATATAAACGAGAATAATCCAATGTGGAAATCTTAGATTTATTTAATCTAGAAAATAATTCCTAATGCTCCTGTAAAGAGCAAAGGAGATATTACAGAAATGAATGAGTATTAAAAGACAAGCTATATATGTATACATTAGTCCAATGTGTCACTGGTGATTGGCCTCCAAAATCATGACCTTCGTTGTTGCATCCCTCCTGACTTTCCAATGAAAATCCAGATCCACTGATTGCAACTTTAGGTGAAATGTTTGGACTCTTTTGTGTTCTGCTTGTTTTACTGGCACGATCTTCATCCATGATAAGATTTTGTTCACTTCTTCTTTTCTTTCCAAACAGATCAAGATCTTGAACAAAAGTTGATTCTTGAATGGCACAGAAATCCTGATGGTCGACTTTGTGGATGCTATCAGAAACCAGACTATTTTCCTTGAGCTTAATCATAGTCTGCTTTGGAGACGAACCATGTTCACCAAGGATAGAGACCTCTTCAGTCAGGCTTTGAGAGACCAATGAACTCTGGTTGATTTTTGTTTCTGGGTTAGATGAAGATGCAGCTTCATTTGGTTTTATAGTTTCACCAGATGCTTCATTTTTCTCACTGTGTGTCAATTCCCTAATGTCATTCCGTGGATGATTTAGTTCAACACTCATTTCCTGTACTCTGTTCTTTCGAACAGAACTCATACAGTTCTCTTCCATGTCCATAACAGGGAGACCCACAAGTTTTGTTCTGGGATTATTACTCATCCTGTCCAATGTACCTTCCAGCTCAAGTGGCAAATGATCCTTTCTTGGTGTTGCTACTCTGGGATTGCTAAATATTGGTGTCTCAGGAATTGTGAATTTTGACATGCGATTTTTAATAGCTGAAATTCTCTCACTATGTTTTACAAGTTCCAGCTCCAACGAGGAAGGAGGTTGTTCTCTAGCAGAACTATCTATCAATGTACCTACGGAACGAACAGCAGAATCAAGAAAAAGCCGTTGCCGCTTGGCACGTAAAGAGGATACAGACCCTTGTGATGGAGACTCAAAGGGTTGAACAGCATTTTTTGGGGTACGCATTCCACAATCAGATTCAAGTTGTTGTTGTTGACCATCTGTGATCATCAATGCAGGAACCGGAACTTCTCTGGCAGATAGAGGGGAAGAATTGGAAAAGTATTGGCTCCCACTTAGTTGATCTTTAAAAAGTGCCTGGTGTACATGAGCAGATTGTAAAATGAAACTGCTCCTGGACCCTCTATATGGAGGTGAGAGCATGACAGAATTTTGAGCAGTAGCTTCCACTGTATCAGACTGAATTGCCTCATGAACATCTTTGCAAAAGCCCTTAGCCATGGGAGAAACTGTTCCCTGCAAGTGATTCAGAATATTTCAAATTAACTACCCGGCCAGCATATCTAAAGCAATACTTCTAATTTAAAAGATTTTATTTCATAGTGGTGATTCATGATTTGAGTTGGAACAATGACTTTTTAATGAAGATCAATATGTGAAAAGAATACAAAAAAAATTCTGACTGCTAAAAAAAAGCATTGAAGGATCAGACTAAATAGATCCATCATATGGGCGTAAAAGCATGCACTCAAATAAGAGATGACAAGACTCTAAATTCCAAGAATTGGAAGTATTAAATGGTTGCAAACAAATGTCAACTTGCAAAATGAGTTGATGCCCTCTTTCAGTAAATAAATATCAACCTTTTCTAGTGGATAAATATGTGTATATATGTGTGTGTGCATGTGTGCATGTGCAGGTGTATGTATATCTGTGCATGTATGCGTGTGTGCTTGCACATGCATGTGCATATGTGTATAAATATGAATATATGTATGACCAACGACAGATATATACACTTTTCCTTTGTATCTCTTTTGACCAAGAAGCAGAAGGTTAAAAAATGGAGATCATCATTCAACAGTTTATCAATAACAGAACTTTTCAATCCATGAGTCTTTGCCTGCACATAGCAGAGTTTTAAAATGACCTACTCATACTCCCTATGCTGTGTGTTTAAATAGAAAAGAAAATTCTATGTGTAATTCTCTTCAGTTTCTGTTTATTATGGTTAGCACCTGACCTCATGTCAAGTGAAATTTATATAGCATAAAACTCCTATTTCCTGTGCTATTCGCAAACAAAGACATGGCATAGGCACCAACATTCTGCACCTAATATAAGCAACTTTTTGGCTGGAATAAAATCATAAGGTGGAATCAAACCAAATCTACAGGCTTCTCACCTTTGTCTTTTCATTGATTGATTTATCCACAGCTAGATCTGCTTTCATAATAGGAGAGAGATGTTCATTATCCACTTGTTCGGTAACAGCACCCATTGAAACATTGTTTGAAAGATATGGACCAACAAGTTGATCATCAGCCACATCATCCAGTGCAGCTGCTTCAATGGCATGTCCTTCATCCTTTCCAGATTCCTTTGCAACCGGAAATACACCTATATGTTCATCAGAAGTCATGATTCTACTGTCACCATTTGGAGAATCGGACTGCATGCACTTGTTTACTTCACCCAGCAGCGCTTCTGATGTGGGTGATAATTTTGCATAGTCATATCTACGAGTGTCGTTCATTATCAGACTCATGTTACTTGAGCCACCCCCACTGCCACTCAGCTTCCCATCAGAAAGCTTGCTGCGAGACAACAGCTTCTTAGATATTGCTGGGACCATGTGGTTCACACTGTCAGCAGGTACTGTATCTCCTGTTGGTGTCCTGATGCTTCCTGCTGAGTTCGCGGTGTGGTCGTCCGGGAGAGCAAGATTACGGAAATGCAATGAGAATGTTGTGGAATCCAGGGTAACATCATGATTTTCATCATCTGATATTCCAGCTTCAGAAAGTCTCCCCGATCTAATAAAACTCGTTGATACGGGTCCAAAAAAGTTATCATCTGGTCAAGAGGCGCAGCAAAGGATCAAGGAACACTTCAGCAATCAGTTTCTTGGTTAAAAAGTGAATTTAATGGACAATGTGAAATTTGTGAGAGAAGAGGCTGGTCAGATCAATTCTTTCCATGGGTGAATTGAAATTGATAAGAATTTACCAAGAAGATGGCAATCAGAAGAAGTGATTGTAAAAATTTAATCAGAAGATGAACAAAGAAAGGATTTTCACAAGTCCACCCGATTGGACGCATTAAGCAACAACTTTCCAGCCGGGGGAAATTAGGAAAAATACCATGAAATTGCATTTTAAAAAATTAAAAATTTTACTAAGAATACCATCATTTGAAGTCACCGATCCAACGGCGCTTCCAGGTGACGAGGAATCCATGTCCCTCACGAACCGCTCCTGCTCTCCGTCCTCGTCCTCCTCGTCCTCCCCTTCCTCGGGGGCGAAACCCTTGGAATCATCACTATCTGACTGGTCTCCTTGGAACCCTACCACCCCTCCGGCAGGTCCGGGGCTGTCGGTGGAGGCCGGCTTGGAGTCCGGCGGGGTCTCGAAGTCCTCGTCGCGGTCGAAGACGTGGATGGCGGTGGTCTCGGCAAAGCTCACCCGGCGAGAGCGCTTCTTCGCGATCGTCTCGTCGTCGAGCTCCCCGGCGCTCCGGAGCTCTTTCCCCTCCTCTCTCGAATCCATGGATTCCAGCGAGAATGAGAACGGGTTCGAATGATTTCGTGACGTACCGGAGCCAGGGCTAGGGTTTCGGAGCCGTTCGAAGGTGGGGGTTTTAGAGGGAAACTTGGTTTCCTTTTCCCAGTTACGAAGGTGCCCGAACTTTTTATCGAAGGATTTGCGCGGAAAGAAGTTTTTTAAACGCCGTGATCCGGGATTGGAGCATGACAATGTGCGTCCCAAAGAAAACTACTCGGACATGATGTACACCGGCCTTCTGGAGGGGGAATGGGAAATTTTAGTCCCAGAATTCCAGAAGGAAACACCGTACCTTCGTGAAAGGGATAGAAATGTACTCCTGCTTTTGTTTGGGAGATGCATCTTTCCTTTTACTAATTTATGTTTTTTGATGTACGCGTAGTTTTCTTATGTTTAATTTTAACGGGCAAAACGAATCCGTCTCTTGGGTGTCTAATTTCTGTAGGATTCATCACATTTTCTCACTTACTACTTCTTTACAGTTACATGCAGTTTGTGTCTTGCGTATAAAATACCTACATTTTTTTTTTTATGCAAAATGATCAGACCATAATTATTGACCATAAACTGCTGTGGAGGGTTAGAGCTGATCGTGTAGCATCAACCACTTTGCACGGCAAAGCACCCGAAAGTGCAAGGAAACAGAAGGCAACTTTGTAGGCCCCCACTGTCAAAAAAACTTTGTAGGCCCCCACACCAACTGATCAGATGCCATAGGGAAATAGGTATAGCTTGAATCTGTGTCATCATCTCAACAAAAAATAAAGATTGCAGCTGCTCAAGATGCCAAGACCTCGAAGGTAGAAGTTGTGCAATAGATAGATTTAAACACTGAGCATCAACATTTATATAAGTAGGGCCAAGCACTAATAGGTTGAGAAGAAATCCAAGGGTCCACAAGAACATTAATGTTATCCCTATAACCCAATAATCACTGAAATTGAAATTGCACCTCAAGACCCACATTACAAATTTTTCTCCCAATGATGGAATAATTCCATGGCTTTTGATAATATATCAAAGATCCTGAAAAATCGTATTTAGCATACAGCAATTGAGCTCATAAAGATGTAGAATCTAAAACATCCTAAGCGGCTAACTTACAAAAACAATCATGCCTATGATGAACCAAAGAATACCTAAACCGTCCTGAGTTTTGGGCAAACAAACAGTTTCCCAAGCCATCGGGTGAAACCCCGATAGAATGTCCTCAAAGAAAAGCCCAAAATTTCCTCTCCAATTTTCAAGCATCAATTTTATTATTTATTTATTTAGCATTAATTAAAAATCAAAAGAACAAAGAGAATGACTAGATAAGGGAACACCCCCAAATATTGCCAAGTTGACCTTTTATCATTAATCTGTGGAAGCTAAAAGATAGATGACTTAATCCAAACAAGTGTCATGGGGCCAAAAGAGATGTGGGATTTATCATAATTAACAGCCTAACCAGAATAAGCACAATAAGCACCAATGATGGCAGCCAAAGAGAAAGCATTAGTCAAAAAATAGCACGAGCAATTAAGATACAATCATCATTATAGAATAGGTGAGAAAATTTTAGCCCTCTACATGGTCTAAATGTTTCCAGCAAATTATAGTGAATGGCATATCGTAATAATCAAGAAAATATTTCAGAATAAAGTATAAAAAGGTATGGTAACAAAAGACAATCTTGTCTAAGCCCACAAAATATAGAAAACCAAACAGTAGGAGAGCCATTGATGAGTAAATTAACTAATAGAAAAGATATACAAAGATCGATCCGCTTCATGAACTGAGGATAAAAACCAAATTGTGCCAAGACTTGAAGGAGAAAATTTTGATAAACTCTATCATAAGTGTTGGGGATAAACCCCGCTCTCACCAAAGTCCAGTCTGATGCTTAGCCTAATACAACTGATAATCATGGAAGAACTTTGATCAAGAATTCTTCCTCCAGAGATCGAATTTTGGTCAAACTTCTTCAAACAGCCGAACTCCTCCAGCGGTCGAACTTCTTCAAGCAGTCGAACTCCTCCAGCGGTGGAACCCCTTTCGAATTCCTCCAACGATCGAACCCCTTTCGGACTCCTACAACGATCGAACTCCATTCGAACATCTCCATCAGCTGGACTTCTCCATCAGTTGAACTCCTTTCGAACTTCTCCTTCAGTCGGATTTCTCTTCCAGACCTCTCATTTAGTTAAATTTCTTCAAGAGCCAAACTTCTTCCGAATCTCTTTTTCAATCGAATTCCTCCAGGAGTCAAACTCCTTTTAGACCTCTCCTTCAGTCGAATTCCTCCAGGAGCCAAACTTCTTTCGGACCACTTCTTCAATCGGATTCCTCCAGGAATCGAACTCCTTCCGAACCTCTCCTTCAATCGGATTCCTCCAGAAGTCGAACTTCTTTCGGACTTTTCCTTCAGTCGAACTCCTTCAGTGGATTACTTCCATATTTTAGCTAGCATTCCTTTTGAATGATCTCCTGTAGCCATATTTTCTTTAGGAGTCCGAACTCCTCTGAAATTGATATATGTCAAAATTCTTCACCAACCAACGTCTGCTTTCTTCGAATTTCGGCTATTAAATCTCGACGAATGGACATATCACTGCTAGCAATACCTCTCTCTCCATAATAAACCCCATGCGACTCCGAGCGATCCACTATCGAATGGTTATAGCTATCATTATCAGTCTGGCAATACCTTTCTCTTCATAACAAATCTCATGCGGCCTCGGGCGGTCCACTACCGGACGGTATGGCTGTCACTATCAGTTTGCTATAGGCTCCATCTATAAAAAGAGATTCTTCAGATATGTTTTCTCTAAGCTCTCTTCTTTTTTCCAAAATTTTGCTGAACTCTTTTCTGAGCACTCCATTTTTGTTGGTCAGAAGAGCTGAATTGATCATCAGAGGATCCTGCCGGAGCTACCACCACCGACTCTAGATGAAATTTCATTTTGTAGGTCACCGATGGCGACATCTCCTTTCTCGATTCCAGCTCGATCCGGCGTCGATCAGATTCTGCACCAGAAGAAGGACCCCCTATTCCTGAGGTATCCTTATTCTTAAAGGAGTGCTCAGCCAACCCTATGGATCTTCTTTTCTAAGATCCATCTCTATTCTCTTCCTCAATCTCAAGAAATGTCTCCAAAGAAGATGACCACCTAGAGATTTACAGCTTCTGCAGTCAGATCTGAGCTAGATCCATCCATTCCTGCTCCAACATCGATGTTTCAATCTCCTCCACCGATGGTCATAGTAGATTCAGAATAGTTTAACTTACTGATGCAGTGGGTTCAGAACCTCGTCGAGATGGTGTAGACCATACGGCAGCCTTTGACGGTAATTTTGTCAGAAAATCTATCATCAAAATGTCAGAAACCGATCCCAAGAAAGAGCACTTGGGCAAGCATACCCATCGCCCCTAGAAAAAAAAATAGAGGATTCTTATTCGGATCATAATTCTTCTCCAAAAGAAACCTTCTCCATCTACAGTTGGAAGCCTTCCGAGATCTGCGATCGAGATGACATCCTCGATCAAAAACTACGAGAGATGGATCGGCAGATCGAGGAACTCCGCCACATCGCCCCGGCTCGTCATGACGACGTCTGCACCAATCCTTCTTTCTCTTTTCGAACTATGCAAGAGCCCATTCCACCGAACTTCAAGCTCCCTCTATTTGAAAGCTACGATGGAATCTCTGATCCGATCGATCATCTGAAGACCTTTTGGATCATGATGCTGCTTCATGGTGCACTAGACGCCATTTTATGTCGAGATTTTTCGTCTACCTTAAAAGGAGCAGCAAGAAATTGGTACTCGATGTTGAAGTTGGATATAATCTTCTCTTTTGATCAGATGAGCCATCAGTTTACGGCTCACTTCGTTAGCAGCCGACGTTTTCATTGAGATTCGGATTCTCTGATGAATATCAAGTAGAAGAAGGAAGAATCTATCCGGGCTTATGTCATCCAATTTAATGCTGCTACATTGGAGGTCCGAAATCTGGATCAGTCTATTGCAATGGCCGTACTCAAAGGCGGCCTTCAGAAGAATGATTTGCTATTCTCTCTAGAGAAGAAGTATCCCAAGAACTTTATCAATCTGCTAACTCGAGCTGAAGGATATGCTCGAGCGGAAGAAGCTTCAAATTGAAAGATGAGGAAGCCATGGAAGAGCGGCAGACGGGTGAGTCTAGTAAACTCATAGCTGATAGAGGACCGAATGAAGTCCGACTGCGCTCACAGACTCCTCCTAAGTGCAAGCGAGCCTGAACTTCTCCTCGAGCTCGTCGTCAAAGAAGCCCCAACGAAAGGGTGCGAAGAAGTTCTCCCTCCAGAAGGTTTTACAACTATGCCCCCCTCAATGCTCCAAAAATGCAAATATTGATGGAGATCAAGGAGCAACTATCGAAATCTGAAAGGATGCGCACTCACCTCGATAAGTGCAATCCTAATAAATACTATTTCTATCATCATGACCACGGCCACGATACTGAAAAATGCATTCAGCCCCAAGATGAGATCGAGGAACTCATCAGGAGAGGCTGGCTGGGTCGATTTCTTAGACGTTGATTTGAAGCAAGAGAAGATCGGTCGAGGGCACTACCGCAGCCAGAACCACCAAGAAGGAAGGAACAATAAAGAGATCGGCCACCTCTCAGCATCGTCAACACTATCTCTGGGGGACTTAGTGCTTCGGCGAGCTGCCATCTCTCAGCCTCAGAGTCAGGAGAAGCTTATCCCAAATTAGGAAGACCCATATGAAATAGAGGAGGTCATCCAGTCCGGAGCTTATCACCTGAAGGAGCTTGGAGGAACAATGCTCTCACAATCTTGAAATTTAGAAAATCTGAGAATGTACTATCAGTAATTTTTTTCTAATAAAACTTCTCCATTTCAACATTATTATTTATTGGTGCAAAAATTATGTGATGATAGAAAAGAAACAATCGAAAATGGCCTTGTTAGAAACAGAAGAAGAACCTCGTCCTAACATGAGCAAGTCGAAGAGCTTCGATTATTTAAGACAGGAGGAAGGGAGAGGCCCATTCAATGGCCCATCTATGTCCTTATTACCATGTTAGTAACAGAAGAAGAACCTCATCCTAACATGAGTAAGTCAAAGACCTCCAATTATTTAAGACAGGAGAAGGAGAGAGGCCCGTTCAACGATCCATCTATGCCCCTATTGCCATGTTAGGAATAGAAGGAGAATCTCGTCCTAACGTGAGCAAGTCGAAGACCTTCGATTATTTAAGATAGAAAAAAAAGAAAGGTCCGTTCAATGATCCATTTGTGCTCCTATTGTCATGTTAGGAATAGGAGGAGAACCTCATTCTAATATGAGCAAGTCGAAGACCTTCGGTTATTTAAGACAGGAGGAGGGAAGAGGCCCATTCAATGGTCCATCTGTACTCCTATTATAATGTTGGAAACAAGAGGAGAACCTCATCCTAACATGAGCAAGTCGAAGACCTCCGATTATTTAAGACAAAAGAAGGAGAGAGGCCCATTCAACGATCCATCTGTGCCCCTATTGCCATGTTAGGAATAGGAGGAGAACCTCATCCTAACATAAGCTAGTCGAAGACCTCTAGTTATTTAAGATTAAGGAGGGGAGAGGTCCGTTTAATGGTCCATCTGTGCTCTTGTTGCCATGTTAGAAATAGGAGGAGAACCTCATCCTAATATGAGCAAGTTGAAGACCTTCGATTATTTAAGACGGAAGGAGGGAAGAGGCTCCTTCAATGATCCATCTATACCCCTGTTGTCATATTAGGAATAAAAGAAGAATCTTGTCCTAACATAAGCAAGTCGAAGATCTCCGATTATTTAAGATAGAAGGAGGGAAGAGGCCCATTCAACGACCCATCTATGCCCTTATTATCATGTTAGAAACAGGAGGAGAACCTCGTCTTAACATGAGCAAGTCGAAATCCTTCGATTATTTTTAAGATAGAAGAAGGGAAGAGATCCGTTCAACGGTCCATCTATGCTTCTATTGCCATGTTAGGAACAGGAGGAGAATCTCGTCCTAACATAAGTAAGTCGAAAACCTTCGATTATTTAAGACAGGAGGAGAACCTCATCCTAACATGAGCAAGTCGAAGACCTTCGATTATTTAAGATAGAAGGAGAACGAGAAGAGAAGCCCCAACTCGACTGAAGATAAGATCTCCCCCGAGCTTCAACGTCAACCTCAATAGGAGATAAGATCTCCTTCAACCTTGACTGGAGATAAGATCTCTTTCGAGCTTTAATCCTTCAACAGGAGATAAGATCTTCTTCAACCTCGACTGAAGATAAGACCTCCGAGTTTCAATATCAACATCAACAGAAGATAAGATTTTCTTCAATCTCGGCTGGAGATAAGATCTCTCTCAAGTTCCAATCCTTCAATAAGAGATAAGATCTCCTTCAATCTCGGTTGGAGATAAAATCTTCTTCAAGTTTCAACCCTTCAATAGGAGATAAGATCTCCTTCAACCTTGGTTGGAGATAAGATCTTCTCCGAGCTTCAACGTCAACGTCAACAGAAGATAAGATCTCCTTCAATCTTGGCTGGAGATAAGATCTCCCCCAAACTTCAATCCTTCAATAGAGATAAGATCTTCTTCAACCTCACTGGAGATAAGATCTATTTCAAGCTTCAACGTCAACATCAATAGGAGATAAAATCTTCTTCTTCAATCTCGGTTAGAGATAAGATCTCCTTCAACCTCGAGGAGAAAAGATCTCCCTCAAGCTCCTTCAACTTCAATCTCGGTTGGAGATAAGATCTCCTTCAATCTCGACTAGAGATAAGATCTTCTCCGAGCTTCAACGTCAACCTCAACAGGAGATAAGATCTTCTTCAACCTCGACTGGAGATAAGATCTCCTCTGAGCTTCAACGTCAACCTCAATGGGAGATAATATCTCCTTCAATCTTGGCTGGAGATAAGATCTCCTCTGGAGCTTCAACCTCAATGGATGCAGAGCCCAGAAAAGGACTTCGACAGTCATCTTTTTGTACTTTCTTCTTTCGAATTTCGAACTCGAGAGTGGGAGGACTATTATTGGGGATAAACCCTGCTTCCACCAAAGTCCAGTTTGATGCTTAGCCTAATGCAACTGATAATTATGAAAGAGCTTCGATCGAGAATTCTCTCTCCAATGATTGAATTTCGATTGAACTTCTTCAGACAGTCGAACTTCTCCAGCGGTCGAATCCCAGTCAAACTTCTTCAACTTTAGCAGCCCTCTCAATTTCTTCACTCGGGCCCCTCCAAATCCAACAGTCGAATCCCTTTTGAACTCCTATAGCGGTCAAACTCCATCCGAACATCTCCATCAGCTGAACTTCTCCATCAGTCGAACTTCTTTCAGACTTCTTCTTCAGTCGAACTTCTCCTTCAGTCGGATTCTTCTTTCAAACCTCTCCTTCAGTCAAATTTCTCTAAGAGCTGAGCTCCTTCCGGACCTCTTCTTCAATCGAATTTTTTCAAAAACTGAACTTCTTTCGGACCTCTCTTTCAGTCGGACTCCTCCAGTGGATTACTTCCAGATTTCAGTTAGCATTCTTTTCGGATGATCTCCTATAGCTGTATTTTCTTTAGGAGTCCGAACTCCTCTGAAATTGATATATGTCAAAGTTCTTCACCAACCAACACCTGCTTTATTCGAACTTTGGCTATTAAATCTCGACGAACGGGCACATCACTATTAGCGACACCTCTCTCTCCGTAGCAAACTTCATGCGGCTCCGAGCGATCCACTACCGGATGGTTATGGCTGTCACTATTAGTTTGGCAATATCTCTCTCTCCGTAATAAACCCCACGTGGTTCCGAGCGGCTCACTATCGAATGATATGGTTATCACTATTAGTCTGCTACAGGCTCTATCTATAAAAAGAAACTCTCTAAATACATTTTCTCTAAGCTCTCTTTTTCTTTCCGAAACTCTACTAAATTCTTTCCTGAGCACTCCATTTTTATTGACTAGAAGAGCTGACTTGATCGTCGGAGGATCTTACCGAAACCACCACCACCGACTCCGGATGGAACTTTATTTTGCAGGTCACTAGCGGTGACCTCTCCTTTCTCGACTTCAGTTCGATTCGGCGTCGACCAGATTCTACACCAACAATAAACTTTTTTCACATCAAATTTTAACATCATCGAACATTTTAGCTTGTGGGGCTCTAACAACAGAATATACAAGTTCTTGAGCTAGCAAAATAGATAAAGTAATATACCGACTAGATAGAAAAATCCCTTGCTCAGAAGAAATAATGATGGAAAGAACCTTCTTTAGCCGTTTAATAATAATCATGGCCACAATTTTGTATACGGTGTTCCAAAGACTAATAGACTAATGGTTGGATGCATATTGGGGATTAATTTTTTTGGCAGAAGAGTGAAATAAGTGTTAGACCAGGCCTGAGGTAAGGTGTTTGAGATAAAGAAATCCCGAACTGCAATGATTACCGCTTATTTAATAATAGGCCAATAAAATTGAAAAAAATAGTGGAAATCTGTATAGGCCAAGCGCTTTGCAAGGCCAATAAATTTTTTTCATCCTCTATGACTGGTTGAATGAGAGGGACATTCTATTCCGGGGTCAAGTGAGATGTGACAAAAGGATAATTAAGAGGCATTAAGTTACCCTCAGCTGACCATCTCCGAATAAAATGATTAACCATGGTTGTGTTAATGGCTTCAACGTCGGTAAGACAGTCCTCTTGAGTATTAGTCAAAGAGAGAATGCGATTTCTTCTTCTCTCTATAAAGTAGATTTATGAAAACAACTAGTATTAGCATCACCATCCTACCTCCATAAAATTCTAGATTTCTGGCGCCAAAGAAGTTTCTGGCAATGCAAATTCTATTGGTACTGTCTCAACAAATACATCAAGTGAAAATTCATATAAAGATAGCCCTCTACACTACGATTCTTGCATGCAATTGGTGCTGGTAAATATGATCATAAAAGTGTCATCCAGTAATAAAAAGCTTACCTAGTCATCTTTTCCATCTCTTAACGGCAGGATGGATATTTTGTAATAACAAAGATAACTTAAATCCAAGGGGACAAACTTCATTGCAATGCCATGCTTGCTGAATAATATCATGATAATTTGAATAGGTTAACCAATAATTTTCAAGCCTAAAAGGCATAGAACCGCTAGTAGCCTTGTCTTGAACATTTAATGGCAAAGGATAATGATCCGAAGCAAATCTAGGAAGATGCAAAATAAAAGATTCTGAATAAAAATGCAATCAACTATTAGAAATAAACATATGATCAATACGTTCTAGCTAAACAGCTAAACTATAACTATTACTTCACCAAGAAAACAAAGATCCCAAAATCCAAGATCAATAAGACCAGTAGCTCGAAGAAAGGCTCAAAACTCATAAAATTATGACTAATACGAAAAAGTTTACCACCACGTCGGTCATGCACATCCAAAATACAATTGAAATCATCTAATAACAAAAAGAGAATATTCAAAGACAAAACATCAACAACTTAAGAACGCATAGACCGACGCACAAAAGTAAACATACTAGCACATGCAACACCTATAATCCATATAGGTTCATTAGGATCAGAGATTATGCCAGAAGTAATTTGTCTATCCACTCGCATAAAATGAACTTGACCTAATTTTTTTTTCCAAGCAATGATGATGCTACTAGATAAACCAGCTGAAGGAATGAGGTAAATATCCCATCTAGGACCCAAGAAATGCTTAATATGAGGCAACGCATGAACAATCTAACCTAGTCTCTAAAGAACATAGAACATCAAGATTATATAACCGAAGAAGAGTCTTAATATAAGTAGCAAACAAGGGCTTAGCAGCCCCTCTGCAATTTCAACCGAATATTTTTGTGGTGAAACAGTATGTAGCTCATGAGCCACACCTGCCTTAGACCCCATACTACTGGTACTAGACCTAGATTTTGCTTGCATTGGCAAAACAGTCTTAGTAGTCTCCCCAGACACATTACCTTTATTACCACCTAATGCAGCATGTAGTTGAGGGAGAACTAGCTCGTGGGAAGGAGTAACAGCAGATTTCTTCATCATCAACCGATCCCCATGACTAGAGCTAGAACAAATTGGATCAGATATTTTAACTTGCTCAGGTTGATTTTGGCCAAGTGAACCCACCTATTTCCAAACCTTATGAACAGCATCCTTAGCTCATGATGAGGAATCATTAAGAGCTATAGCTTGCTGCTCAACAGGTTGAAGAGGATCATTCTCCAGAAGCAATTTGGCATGAGGAGACTTTCCCCCGAGAGATAAATAGCTAGGAGAGTCTTTGCTAAGGGACCTCTTCCTTTTCCCTTTTGCCATCATCATCTCATCTGATTGAGCTTGAAAAACTAAGACATCAGTAACCTCCATAGCATTAGAAACTTGAATCTCCTTGGAGTATGAACTCATTAATGGAGAAAACACTGATTTAGTGATAGGAACATCCTAGTTAGCTAGCATATTATGTGGAGGGGAGGCTCTTTCCTATCTTTTTCGAAACAGACCATCCAAGCCCAAACTATCCACCAACAGATGAAGGTTGAGGGCTACTTAGGGTAGACATCAGATTCACCGGAACCCTAGCTGCTCGAATCCGAGGACCAAAGATAGGAGCATCTGATTCCCTGATAGTCGAGCATCCACAGGCTTCCAAGGTGATACCCAAACATCCACAAGCATAACACATGTCAAGAAGTTACTCAAAGGTGAATTGTTGCTATAGCAATGCATCATGGACTCTCACCCAGATACCAAGGCACATAGTCTTGTTGAGATCAGTCAAAACACCTAGGGTGTCCATGTCTCAAGCTCTTAGCACTTGCCTGCTGGATCCTTTTCATGTGCCAAGATTTGGAAGTTGCCAATCCTACCCAGGGTCAAAACCTTTTGGTGGCACCTTGGATGCTAAAGATTGCCATATAAGGTGTTCTTTGCTCACCATGGTATTCTCTTTTCAAATCAGCATAATTGTGATTGATGCGTCCATGCGGAAAATTGCTCTTTTAGTATTCTTTGATGTGCTTTTGCTCAAGATTGTTGGAGGCAGCTGTGCCACATGTATCAAGTTGATTTTATGCCAATGTCTTTGTCGGAATTGTTTAACTACATGTCTTATTCCTTGGTAGAGCAGTGGATGAATTTGCTTATTGCATATATTGTGCTCCCCGATAACTTGTCCGTAAATCTTATGTTTCAACTACTACTATGATAAACTCCAATACTTTAACAAGGGTGTTGTAAAGGCATTGGGGTGGTCCTCATACTTCTTCGTATACCTTTTCTACTATTTTGGTCTTATGGCTACCCCCTCCTTATGGCACACTTAAAGTAAACTTTGATGCATCCATACTGTCAAGCAAATCTACCGCTGCATATATAATAAGAGACCACACCAGCACACTTATTCAAGCTGGCGGTAAACTTCTGCTTCCTTCTTCTATTCCTATAGTTGAACTGATTGCTGCGTGGTTGGGTAATCGAGCTGCTATACAAGATCTTCATGCAAGCCAAATTTGGATAGAGGGTGATTCAGTTACAATAATTTCTTGGATCAAAATGTCTTCTTCTAATACTCCTACTCATAATCCTCTTCTTCAAGGCATTTTGGCTTTGGATGATGGATGTGGCTTCCTATCATATATCTCATAGCTATAGAGAAGCGAATCATGTGGCTAATTATCTTGCCAATGATGCTTTGTTTGGTGACTTTCAGTGGTATGCTCAGGCTGATATTGATATATCATGTTTTCACCTACTTCATGCAGATCAATACGGAATTTGATTTTCTCAACCTCTTTAAGTTTGGTGTTAATTTCTACTTTTGCCAGGTAGATGAGATTTACTTATCTTTTGAAGTTGGCACGGCACTTGATACACTGCATCAATGTATCATGGTTCAATGCTTTTATTATATTTACCATAGTTTGCTTGTTCATACTAATTCTGATAGTTATTGGTTGTAGCTACTCATGTATTTTTTGATCTATTGTAAAAAATTGCCATTACTACAAAAAAAAGCTACAACAGTGCATACTATGGCAGTGATTTTCGAAACAGCTGCAACAGATTCTACGATAGCGGTTTTATAAAACCGCTGCAATAGATCCGACCTATGGCAGCGGTTATAATGAACCACTGCCATAGGTCGGATCTATTGCAGTGGTTCTATAAAACAGCTGCCATATATTTTTTGGTATTTTTACTCTAAATATTATATAATTTTAAAATTTAATATCTATCTTCACCATTCATTATCTAGATAATTATCATTAGAGTGTCGTCACAAAAGATCGCCTCGATCCGATGGTCCTAGCTTCATCGATTAGAAAAATTTGATTTCGACGATCACGAACAACGATACGATGATCTGATAAATGAAGACCTCCAATCGATCCAAAAATATGCAATGATGATCTCGATGATATTTGTAGCATACTATCAAAATTTTACTTCAATTGGATATCGTTATCATGGTCAATTTAGTATGAGATGATTTCGGCCGTTAAATAAGAAACAAGCGATCAAAAGGCTAAACAGCGTCCGATTATGAGATAATATATTTTATAAATGATCTTGGCTACTACTTTAATCATTTTTATGGTGATGATTATAAAATTTAACTCATGGTTCTACGAATGATCCAAAACTATACGTCGCTTGATAACCATTCTTTAACTTCGTTGGTAGTTATACTCGTGCTTTTATAATATCTACTTAACGTGAATAGTTCATACAAAAAAATTAAAATTTTATGATCATCGCCATATAAAATCATTAAAATTATAGCAAAGATCATTCAACTAAAAAATTATCTCATAATCGGACGTTCTTTAGCCCTTTGATCGTTTATTTCTAATTTAACGGCCAAAATCATTCTGTACTAAAATGATCATGAAAATGATATTCGATTGAAATAAAACTTTGATAGTATGCTACAAATATCATCGAGATCATCATTATAAATTTTTGGATCGATCGAAGATCTTCATCTATCAGATTATCGCGTTGTCGTTCGTGATCGTCGAAATCGAATTTTTCTGATCGATGAAGCTAGGGCCATCGGATTGAGGCGATCTTTTATGATGACACTCTAATGATAATTATTTAGATAATGAACGATAAAAATAAATATTAAATTTTAAAATTATATAATATTTAGAATAAAAATTAATTTTTAATATATGGCAGCGGTTTAAGTAACCGTTGTCGTAAGTTAGGTTAAAATTTTTCAAATCCCCCGTGTGTTTTATCTTTCTCTCTCTCTCTCTCTCTCCCTCCCTGCTCTCCGCCGCACATGAGACCCTGCCCCTCTCCTTCCCCAGCTGGTGCCACCCCTCCTTCCCCCTCGATCGCCCCCGCCTCTCGGTGCCCCCTCCTCCCCACTCACCCCCCCATCCCTAGGCCGTCCCTCCCCGTCATTGCGCACCCGCCTCCTCCCCACTCGCCCTCCCATCCCCAAGCCGCCCTCCCCGTCACCATGCACCCCTCCCCTAACTCCGCCACCCCATCTCCCGGGCCGCCCCTCCCCATCACCGTGCACCCCTCCCCCAGCCCAGCCACCCCCTCCCGGGCCGTCCCTCCCGTCACCACACACCCCCTCCCCTGCCCCGCCACACCCACTCCCGGGCCGCCCCTCCCCATCACCGCACACCCTCCCCCGACCCCACACCCCCACCTCTCGGGCCGCCCCTTTCCATCACCGTGCACCCCCCCTCCCTTGGTCCCGCCACCCCACCTCCCGGGCCACCCCTCCCGTTGCCGCTTACCCCCCTCCCCTAGCCCTGCCACCCCTATCTCTCAGGCTGCCCCTCTCCATCGCCGCGCACCCCTCACCCCCCCATCCTCAGCCCGTCCCTAACCTCTCGGTGCCACCCGCCCCTCCTGCTCAACCCCCCAATCCCCGCCACTCCCACCCCGGGGGCCACCTCCTTCCCCGGCCTCTCGCCATCACGGAGCCCCCCAGGCTACCTCTCCCTCTCTCTCTCCCCCCTTTTTCTCTCTTTTTTCTCTTTCTCTTTATCTCTCTTCTCTCTCTATCTCATTATCTTACTTTTGTTTCGCAGGTTACCTCTAGCACCGTCAATTTTCTCTAGTACCATTGCCAGCGATCCTCGAAGCTTTCGGTGCGACCCCCTCTCCATATCCACAGGTATATTTTTTTTAATTTCATGGTATTATTTATTAATCACTTATAATATTTATAATAATTTTTAGAATATTTATAGTAAATATGATAAATATTTACTATAAATATTATAAATATTTATTATAAATATTATAATTATCTGCATGTCGTGGGTTCTGGGTCGTGCCGTCCAGGTAGTCTTGGGCCGTGCCATATCGGCGATCGTGGACAATCTTTGGGCCATGCCGGTCAATAAGAAAATCATTGCCATTGAATTTTAGGTCATGTCGACGGTCGTGAGCTATGCCGATCACTAAGAGAATCCTCACCCCTACCGATGGATTCTAGGCCGTATTGGTGACTGTGAGCTGTGCCGACCACTAAGAGAATCCTCATCCCCATCGGCAGATTTCGGGCCATTCCCATGGCCATAGGCCATGCCGGCCACTAAGAGAACCCCCAACCGCTAATATAAAGTAAAATTATTTGTTACTCATCCTTAATTATTTATAGATATAATTCATGTTATAGAATTTATTACATAATATTTTTTGGATGTTTATATCTTGTTGCTTTTGTTTATTATATTGCATAATGATAGATCCATCAATTGATTAGTGTACATAATCTCTGGCATCCGTACATTTATATGTAATTATACGGATGAAAGAATTATGTACATAATCAATTGATTGTTCAATTTAGATAGTTTGAAAATTATAAATAATTCTATAGGTAATTATAGTAATCAAATGGTATGCTAAGGATTTCGAATTAAATTTTGGATAGTATTTTTCTTTTGTTCTCCCTATACGGGAGAAGTAAGAAAAATGCTACCGAAATTTCATTCAATCCCTATTGCTTATCGTTTGATTACTATAATGAACCTATAGAATTAATGCAATTTTTGAATGAAATAGGATCTATCTTTACCTATTAGTTGGTGATAAGATGCATTTATTGCATATCTACAAAAATATTTAATGTGAGTTCCACACATGATATTTATTTCAATTCTTATTTATGATGCATTTTTTATTTATAATGCATATTTATTTATAATATATTAGTATATAATTTAAGTTTCACACATGATTTAATTGCAGTATCATCATTTTTAAAATGGATAAGGGGTGAATGAAGCTTAGTAGGCTCTCATCGGAATATGAGGCTAGGCTTCAAAATTTTTTTGATTTTGCTATTAAAAAATTTGAGGACCATGGACTATATAAAAATTTATTGATGCTATACTAATATTATTGTTCAACATGTTATATTGATTAATGTTCATTAACGTTGCAGGTCACGATGGCACCGAAATGTCATCTAGCTTTTACCTCCATCTCTCGACGGACTATGCGGAGCTCTGCCTCTAAGTCGCAGTCGGAGTATACTCCATTCACCTCCGCATCGATTGCCCATGGATCATCGACATCTACTCCACCATCGACATCTACTCCACCGACATTTAAGCCTCCACCATCAGTCACATCTCCGACACCTACTATAACATCAGCATCTAAGTGTATATTTTTATTATATTATTTATTTATTTATTTATATAATATCTGTATACTTATATATTTACATAACATATTTTCATTGCAGGTGCATCATCCAATAAAATATTTTATGGTCCCACACGCATACTGCATGTGTGGAACCGCCAGTATCGGATGATGGTATAGTATGATGTGGATGGAATGTCAGTAGGAAAGACCGCATGAGAGATGCATTTCTTTTTCGAAGTGCTTGTGAGGTGGTCCGACATCATTTCGGTATTACCCATAAATTGGCAATTGATGGATACTGATGTCAAGAATCGGATATGGAAGGAGATATAGATAAGTGTATCTTAATTATATTCATGCATTTAATATGTTTACACTTTGATTAGAATAATTTGGTAACTGACTTTTGATAACTTTTGTACAGAGAAGGTACGACTTTTCAGATCATAAGAGGACTCAAGATGTTCGACTGAAGAAGATTGAAGAGTTGTATCAAAGCTACAAGATCAAACTCTATAGAGGATAGCTCGAGCACCGATGAGATACTCCGAAGGAGCTTGTTTCTTGGATACAGGACTGTCTCTTGAGTCAGTGGGAGAGGATAGTTGGACATTGTAGGAGCCAGAAGTTCGAGATAAAATTTTTAACTTTTAAATTTTTTAATATACTTAAAATTATATTTAAATATTATTTAAATATTTATTATTTATTTGAATACTTGTTAGGCTACCTTTCATCAGAATCGAAAGAATCGGATAGCCCAGGAGTACACGCACACTCTAGACGATGAGTCTATGATTAGTCATATGTATAGAGAGATAATAAATTTTAAATCTTTATTTATAAATTAAATTAATATTTTTTATATATATTTTTAATAAATTAATTCATTATTATAGCTGATGAGAGAGGGGGTAATGCCCAATCCGTACGAACAAGAAGGATAGGTCGATGAATGCTACGATCGGAAGAATATTTATAAGTAATAAATATATTAGTATATATGATTAGTATTATAGCATTTCTTATAAAATTTTATTTGAATTTATAATTATAGGAGCAGTGAGATGTGCTCGTGAGCGAGGGCCCGGACACCTCTGGCCTCTATGACTATCTATCTCAGGTCTTGGGGCTTGAGCACTCTGAAAGGATCTGATGCAGGTCCAGACATATACCGACGAGCTACTGATCTGAGGCGAGCGTCTCTTCATATACTTCCGATGTCGTCAGTCGGAAGCAGCTTGAAGAGGCATTGGCATGGGCAGATCAAGCTACAGCACAAGCTGCTCATGCTGAGGATCGCACATATCATCTAGAGGGCATCTCGAGTGTCATGTTGACGAAACTCAGCTCACATTTTGGAGTAGACTTCGTGGGCCTTGAGAACATATTGCTACAGCTCCAGCCCCTTCAGCTCCTCCAGCTCGTGCTCCATCTTCCAACGACGATGACGACGATGTAGATTTAGGAGACTTCTGATGTATTTCTTTTTAAAAAATATTATAATAAATTTTATTCGATAATAAAATTAGAGCATTTCAAAAATATTTTTATATTTATAATATTTACTTATATTTTTTATTATGTTATATATATCTTTGTATTTATCAGATAAAATATATAAAAAATTAAAAATTTTATATTTTTTTAATTATTCAAAAGCTCCGGCAGCGGTTGAAATCGCTGCCATAGCGTGCCAAGTGAGACCGTAAGTCATGTGCCAACCGCTGCATTAGAACTATGGCAATGGTTTGAAAATCGCCGCCATAGCTCAGATCTATGGTAGTGATTCGAAAATTGCTATCATAGCTCAGACTTATGACAGTAGTTCGGAAACCACTACCTTAGATCTTATGTGGTAGCGGTTCTTATAACTGCTGCAATAATCACTGCCATAGGCCTACAGCGATGATGGCAGTGACAGCAATTTTTTAAACTACGACAGCAGTTATGAATCACTGTCGTAATCCTATTCTGTAGTAGTGTGCAGATTATTCAAACTATCTCATAATTCTGCTTCAATAGTTGATCTTCTCTTCGTCTTAGGAGTCATTTGGTTCTTAAGAAGTGGAGGTGAGAAGGCAATTTCTGGAAAGTGGAGAGAAGTCTTCTTGTTTAGTTGGAGTTTTAATAGAAGAGAGAATAGATAAACTTTTTTTCATATTTTATGAAAAGTAGAAATCCATTGAAAAGTGAGTCTTGAGACTTTATATGAAATAAAAATTGATGACCTTTTTTTTTTCCAAAGATATTTTTTAAGATCCACGGTTAAAATTTTATAAAATATCAATAGATGGTTAAAATAAAATATTAAATAATTATATATGCCAAGATCACCATTTTTCTTTCTTACAAAATTAATATAATATTATATTAATATTATTATAATATTTATATTAATATAAATATTATAATATTTATAATGTATTGATATTATTTTAACATTATACTAATATAATATTTTTATTAATATTAATATACTATTTGATTAATATATTTATATTTATATTAATATAATGTTAAATTTAATATTATATTATATCTATATTAATAAATTTATTATATTAAAATATTAATATTATATTAATACATATATTTGTATTATATTAATATAATAAATTAATATGATTTAATATTATAATATAATATAATAATTAATATAAATAAAATTTTATTTTTTATATATAATTTGAGAGCAAAATAATATGATTTTATATCTATTAAGGATATAATAGATATTTTATATAATTTTTTTAAAAAAATGAATGTTCAATCAAATATTAGTGCAGTAAACTACTTTTCTATTATCAATCAAATATAATAAAATTATATTTTCATAAAATAACTTTTAGAAAGTTATTTTCTTGGAAGTTGATTTCTATGGAAAAAAATTCTTCTAGCGGACCAAACGGGCCTTTAATCTTCGAGTATACTCTAGGTCATTAATTTTATGTTAATACATGACATCTCTTATTTTCTGCTAGCGCCTATTATTACGCCATTGTGCTTCATTATGGGTTCTATCTATCTGATTGGCATGCTTTCGAATTTGCCTCTTAACACCTTATCTGTGTTTTATGATCTGCTGATCTCTTGCTGCCGGTTTCAGCGATGATTTCCTTCCGTTTTTCCCAAGAGCATGCTGACAATATTTAAGCCTATATCGTTTTCTCGTCGGTTGGTTTTCTTGATCACCTTGGATGTTCCAGTTGCTTCGGCCAACCGCTTTGGTGCCCTGCAATGGGTCGCTGGTTTGTTTTCTATCTTCTCCTCAACTCTATTATTGGATTATCATGGTTGGAGTTTGCTTCTACCGTCCAGATGCCAGAGCCTTTTGTTGATGCTGGTTTGGATTGCTATTCTGTTATTATATCATCAGCTCTCCGCGGCCCATTTTCAAACGTCTTGCTTCAACCTCCTTTATACTTGGATGTTATACTGGGAGTTAATTTTTGGTATTGGATCTTTGCTTCACTGCCTTGTATATTGTTATTTTTATTTTCCATGCTTGGTGTATATTATAGCTACTTCCAGTTGGCTGTTATCTTTAATGTGTCCCAAATTTTTTTAGTTTACCTTTCCGATGAGCTGTTATATCATCTAAGGCCAAAAGTGAACCAGATATTGGCACATTTTTATCAATATCTTTAATTTTTAGTATATATGAATATAAATACACATATTCAATGGATATCAATATAAGTAAATATATTTATTCTAAATGGGTATAAGCTATGGATATTAAATGGATGCGGGTGTTGGCTATATCTATATTTTTTCAATTCAAATATAGATAAAAATCGATATCATTTTAATATAAATTGGTTGTTAAGTGGATTTTAATAATGAAAAGCAATATGAATGACATAGACATAAAAGATGGGTATGGAATCAAATATCAAGATTGCACACGGTAAGTAACTAAATAAATATTTAAATGCACAAGTAATTAAATAATGATCTAACTTATAATTACTAAGCTCGCATAAAGACTAACCAAGCCAAGGATCTAGATTATTGGTCCGACTTAATTATATTTAAAATACATTGGAAATATTTAAAAATATATGATTAAAAAATTAAAAATTATCTATTTTATATAGAACCCGTGGGAACAACCTTGCATGGATGCAAGAATATGTTATACATACATACATACATACATACATACATACATACATATATATATATATATACATATATATATACATACATACATACATACATATATATATACATACATACATACATACATACATACATACATACATACATACATACATATACATACATACATACATACATACATACATACATACATACATACATACATACATACATACATACATACATACATACATACATACATACATATATATATATATATATATATATGTATGTATGTATGTATGTATGTATGTATGTATGTATATACATACATACATACATACATACATACATACATATATATATATATATATATATATATGTATGTATGTATGTATGTATGTATGTATGTATATATATATATATATATATATATATATATATATATATATATTCTAATATTTTTAAAAAATAAAAATTTTGAAAATATCATAAGAAAAAAATGAAATATTTTGTATCATAGTGGAAAAGTTTGATTTTTTTTTTTTAAAAAAATTGGTGAAGTTTTTTTATGATGTGAATGATAATTAAAGAAGTATTACAAAATACCAATATGGAGCAAAAATGAGTGCTACTACCTAAGTGGCGAAACCGCTGGGGATAGATGCTTTTCTTATCTTATATCAGGATCTATATAAAAGGAAACATATAGAAAAGCTTTAATGTCCAAGTAACATATCATCATGAATAATCGAACATGGTAATGGCTTCAAGGATTCTTGGCAATGCATGGACATTGAATAAAATGCAAGCGTGCAACCTAAAACTGCCATTTAGCAATGAGAATTCTGCTGCTGGGACCAAACTAAGATTAATTCTTAGAAATTTTTATAATAATTATCATAAACAACAAAACCACAATAGAAACTTGCAACACAGACAGAGAGATACAAATCAGGTCGTCATGCTTGTAAATTCACAAACACAAATGCTATTTACACAACTCATCTACATATCTACTAATTATACAAAACAGACAAAAACACTCGCATCACAAACCTAATGATGTCAAGCAGCTTTTCCTGAGATATTAGACATGAAACACCATTCAAACTTGCCGCGAGATTGGCGATGAAACCCTTATACCGAATCAAGCCTCATCCATATATATCCTAGTAGCCATAAGACATCATAGCTACTTGGGGTCTCACTATAATTAAGAAAATTTTTTCAACACCGTGGATGGTGTACCTTCGTGGACATCATCTATGATAATTAACTTGTACGATTGGAGCGGAAAAAAAATTTGTTTAGACGCCGTGTTTCGATCCCGCGGGTGAGCCGATCATCATGTAGCTTTGTTGGTCCAGGTCGGTGACTCGGTTCGCTACGTAACTACGTTAGAAAGTAGGTTAGACTACTATGGCGGTAACTAGAGCCAAACTTTTTCGCCTCAAAACTTAAAATTTTAAGTAATAACATCCTCCGTTGCCGCTTCACCTAGATTGCTTTGTATCCAGTCATCGCCCAGCGATTGATACTCCAAAATCAGTACTCCAACCAATGCAACTATATATTCCCTCGTAGGTGGAGAATCTTGGCGTCCCCTTTCTCCAAATGATCCTTCCCTGAGGTAATCTCTCTCTCTCTCTCTCTCTCTCTCTCTCCTTGGATTTTCTCGTGCCCTGGTTTGTCCGGTTGAACAGTGGTTCTTCTCTCCCACCGGGGAGATTGGAGTCGAGTGGAGTAGCAGATTTATATTGGATTTGAATGCCTGCGGATTGTCTTTGCGTTTCTTGATCGATTTCGATCGAAAGATGAAATTTTGGGCGGTTGTCTCATGGCATTCTTGATTTTTTTTCTTTTTCTTTTTTTCTTTTTTTTTTTGAGTTGGGGAAATGTCGTGAACTGTATCTAGTTCGCACGTTTATTCTCTTTGTATCATCTAGGGTTTGATTGAACATTGGCGTAGAATCCCCATATTTTATACGATATCTAGAGCTCATAGATTGATGAATTTGTACAGAAAGAGGATGTGAATAACTTTTAACAATCTTGTGGTGGAAATCGAGGAGGGTATCCAACGGGTAGGTTTATGGATGGTCGATCATGAGAATGTTTTCTTGAATGAATAATTTATGACAAAGGAGTCTTGACCTGGAAAGTGCACTGGGTGCGTGTAGTTTATGTATAATATTGGTAGATCCAGTGTTTGAATTCTGAGAGGAAGATCGATTGTTTAAACTAGTCAGAAAAAATGAGTTTTGCTGTTAGTATTCACTAAATTTATGATCACAACTTCCCTTTAGGTACACTGTACGGTTACCTGTGTCTAAATTTCTTTGCATCAATATATATTAGAGATGGTTGACATGACCAAGTTGATCTTTCCCTGAATGGTCACATGGATTCATTAGTCTGTCATTAATTCATATACTTTTCCCTACGAATCCTTCTTTCTCCAAAACTTAATAGTGATTAGTTTGATATTGATTTTCCATGCATTCCGGCTGGTATATATGTTACGTGTTATGCAATTTTATGGGGCATCTGAAAGTTTTCAATTAGCTCAGCCAATTATTGATTTTTTTTGCTGGTTTCAGATAGAGTTCTGGGCTGCTCTTTAATTTCTACGTTCCTTTTCATCTGGGCTTGGATTGGAAGAACCCAAATGATTCAAAGGTTGTCCTAACAAGGCTGTAGTTCAGAATTCCAATTTGTTTGAAAGTTTTAACTTGTTTTTCGAAATGCAGGTATGGAGTGTGTTGATAAGTGAGGAACATCATGTTGCAGTGCCTAGAGGCGTTCAACCATTTATTTGCTTTACTTTTAAGGTGCTGTGATATCGACTCATACAAGCAGTCAAAAAGCCTTGAGAATCCTGAACGTTTAGCCAGGGAAACCGAGTGTATGTCAACTATGACCTTCAAATTTGCTCATGGCTTTTACTGCCGGGGAGGGAGTATGCTTGCTTATCCTGCAGTTGTTTGTACTAATGTGAATAATGCTTTTTCCAGTGGGAAATTTGATCTTTGATCCTTCTTCAACTGTATCTTCTGAAATCTTTTTTTTTTTTTTTTTAAAAAAAAATTTACATACAATTTTTTACCGAGCAATTCCAGATGAAATTAACTCAACATGCTTATTTTGTTTACAGTTAGTGCAAGTGAAATAGAAGCATTGTACGAGCTCTTTAAAAAGATCAGTAGTGCTGTGATTGATGATGGGCTGATCAACAAGGTAAGACAGTTCATTTGATACACAGATCAAAAAAATGTTTATGCATCCATTTTTGTGGAATCAGTAGTTCAAAGATTTAACACTTGATGTTATCTGGAGTGAAAGCTTAAAATTCTTCTGCTAATGGCCTAAGTTATGTGATGTGACTATATAACATTAAATTATTCGAAATATTTTTGTATCATTGTTCTGTATGGTCTCTGAATCTTCAGCCATGCCAGTGATTGAAATTTGGGACCTTTTAAAGTTGTGGCCACATTGAGATATGTATATTTTTTGTTTGGTTTCTTAGTTGAGTTGTTGTTTTACTTATCATCCTGCAGGAGGAATTCCAATTGGCTTTATTCAAGACTAACAAGAAGGAGAGCTTATTTGCTGATCGGGTATCTCTCTTATGAAAATTAACCTTCTCTAGAACCATTATATGTATTCATTCCTATAAAGAAGTGTACTAAAGCTTAGTTATTCTTTTGTCTGTTAAAGCCTTGGGTTGACTAATATGTTTATGTCCAAACTTATAGACCATTGGGATAAAACTAGGTTAGCATAGCTGTCTTTTAATCCTTTATATCGTACTGTCAAGAAAATATCTGGACTCAGGCCTATTTCCTCTCTTCCCCACTAAAAGAAGAAAAAGGAAAGAAAAGATACTGTTTAAGAGAATATAAAGCTTATAATAGATATTGATTGAGCAGAACATTTTAGAGATTCCTCTGTAATTTAAACTTCATCAATTAGATATCTATATTACAGGTTGTGGCCTCTGGCATATGGCAATAGCATCATGTGTCTCTCTAGTATCTGTTCATGCATGGTGTTCTCTTTTTAGTGTCATAAGGTAGCATCCTTGTGCAGATGGCTATGGTTAGTTTCTATAGCGTATCTATCATCTAGGGTATGTGGTGGCAATGAGTCTGCATAGTACTTTAGCAGAAGGCTAAAGATTGTGCAAACAGTAAGGCTTACATCAAAATAAAGAAAACAATTAAAATTCAGATATATAAACTAAAAGATTAGAAATAGAACAGCAAAAGGAAAAAAAGCAAATTAACAAAAAGACTTGTATATTTACTTGCAGAACTAAGCTGTCTATATTATTACATGTTGACTAGCATGACAAAAAATTTTGACTATATATAAAGAATGTTGAAAATCAAATTTAATGCATCAATCAGCTCTACCAAATTTAAAAAGGAAAAAAGAAAAAAAAGAGTTGGGAATAAACAACTAGCTCAGAACTAAAAAATTCTAAGCTGTAAGTTGAGATAGGGTGTTATATATACCACTGTGTGTGTGTGAGAGAGAGAGAGAGAGAGAGAGAGAGAGAGAGAGAGAGAGAGAGAGAGAGAGAGAGAGAGAGAGAGAGAGAGAGAGAGAGAGAGAGAGAGAGAGAGAGAGAGATGTTATAATCTGCATGCTTGACCAACCTAATGCCCTTGGCTTGCCACAAAGAATGCACATCAACCTGACCTGCCTATGCCTAGTTGGGGCAACTTGGCTTTTGCCAGGAGGTTTAGCCACTCATAGTGGCCACTTGGCTTGTTGGACTCTAAGTAGGGTGTCTAGAGACCTGCCAAGCACAGGCATCCGGATGTTTAATTGCCGGTTCTTCTTTGGAGATGATATAGTCATTTCTTTTCATCCTTGTTATGTTATGGCTATGATTACTCTATAAAATGAAGAGACACGCTGAATGATTTTTTTTCTCTTAACATTTCATATTATATAGATGAAGAACTTTGATAATGAACTACAAAAGTGGGTTTACATGCATTGCTAACACCTGGTCTTCTTTTTCCCGTTACACCTAGTCTTCTTTTTCCATTAATGGGACATCTTCATACTCATTATTCTTGAGTTTTGGCGGGTTCACAAAGACGGAATTCATAAATTAATTTTACTTAAGGATTTTCTGTATTACAAATTACAGAAGTTGATGAAATAGTGTGATAAGCCTGCTGGTTATGATGGTTATAACTAACACACAACTTCTATTTAGGTTGTGTGCTTGACTACAGGGTTTTCCTCTAAACTCATGGAATTTGTACAGCGAGCCTCTTTTTTTAATGCTCAGATCACAAAACTAGAAAAAAATCAGATGATTTGCCCTTCTAATGGGAGTGTGTTCCATAATGAGATTTTCCTCTAAACAAAACCTTTCTGTACTTTGAGCCTCTTTAGTTAACTCCTAGAATCAGGCACTTTTAAAAGCAAGTGATCTGTTGCTTTGGTTGTAAATCTGCTCATAAAGGTCACATGCTTCAAACCTTGCAGGTATTTGACTTGTTTGACACAAAACACAATGGAATTCTAGGATTTGAAGAGTTTGCACATGCTCTCTCGGTCTTCCATCCAAATGCTTCGATTGATGATAAAATTGAATGTATGTTCTAGACTTTTCTACTTGATTATATACCATTTTTATTTGGCAATAGATTTATCTGTTTTATGGTAAAAGAAAAGGCAAATTCCTTTTTTTTTTTTAAATGAAAATTGAGCATCTAAAATGTTTTGGATCATGCAAAACAATTGGAAAACCTTAATTGAAGCTTGCAATTTTTCGTCTAATGGGATGTAAGCAATGCCTTGAGGCTTATAGGATAGGCTACTACAAGTGAGGTGCATGCTTCAAATTTACTGGCTCATCTAAAAGTCATGACTTGCATGTTATTCTGTGCTTCCAGATCGTGTGATCATAACTTTCTGGGATGCATATCTTAAATATTTTTTACAGAATCTTTTTCAACTCAATTCTAGATCGGGTCTGGAATGTTTTGTTATATTGCACTTGAAGCACCTTGCACATATCATATAGTAACACTCAACAGTATCCAGCATATTTTGATACATTTGCTCCAATGTTTATCTTATTTGCAAAACAGAATCTAAGACCCTCACTAACCAAACCATTTTTTGATATCTCCTGGTTCAAACACAATCTTCATGCCCTTTACCTAGCTTTTATTACACATTGCCCTGATTTTTTTTTTTTTTTTTTTTTAAAAAAAAACATTCCTTTTGACTGAAGAAATTCCATGAAGTTTATTCTCTAACATCTTGCCATAGTATGGTGTGCTGATTCATGCTTAGAACGATAGCATTCTGTGATATTATTGTTCCTGTATTTGTGATCCTTATGCTGCAGTGCTCTATTGGAAGCTTAAATTTCTAATCTTAGCTCTTTTGTTTTTACAGTATTAATTAGCAAGACAACATATTGCTGCTGCATGCATGCTGCACGAGCATGTACCTGAACTTTATCAACAAATTGTTGCTGCACAAGCATGCATGGAATGTGATGGTCTGAAATGCTTGCTTGACAAACCATATCTTAGCTATAACCCAAGAACCTTACCCCTTTGATATGTGATTGTCTCTGAAAAATCCTTTTTTGCTTTCTCTTCTTTTCAGTTGGTTGCCTCCTTTGCCAATTTAAGCTGTTCTCTTGTCTTTTTATTTTTGAATTGCTAAGACAATGAAATGAGGGTGAGTCTTGGCGCAACAGTAAGGTTGATCCATTTTTAGCTGGGTGTCATGGGTTGAAACCTGGAAATAGCCTCACTGAATGGGGGGTAAGGCTAGACACATCTCACCCTCCCTAAAACCTGAAGTGGCAGGAGGCTTGTGCACTAGGCCACCCTTGCTAGGAAAATGAAATATTTTTCTCTTGGCATATTTCTTATAATGAACCTGTTTCAAAGGTTAGCATACATTGGTTGCTTCTGCACATTAAAGAATCAAATATCGTAGTCAATCTTAAATTCTCCAGAAACTTTATCCATTACCATAATCCTGTGGATATGTGATTGGCCTTATGGATTCTTCTTACCTTCCGTCCTTATTTGCTGGATAGTGCATTTTTTTCTATTATAATTCCTGAGTCCTCTTAGCTTTCTGAATGCTGTTGCATAATGTTATGTTACATAATTTCAAAATTGCACTAACCATTATGTGCTGCGAAAATTGAGGTAGTTGTAAGTGTGAAGGAAGGAGTATATTATGAAGGATTTAAGGTGAAGTTAGTTATATTCTAGTATCTTTCGACTAACTTTTCGTACTTGCATTCTTCATACTTGAAAGCTCTTTTCAAGATCCAAGCAATGTCATGGAATGCTTCCCCATTCAATATGGTATGGTTAACTAAAAACTGAAAAGAAACTTGCACCATGCTTCCAAGGATAATAAATGTATTTATCAGGAATAAAGAAACACAAGGCTGGTAAAGATCAAAGGCAACCAATCTAATAACAATCCTAACCTATATAATGATGGCATCATTACAGTTCATGATAATGTGGCAAGTTTCCCTTTTAAAGAAGTAACATTTTTGACAACATGTAATCGACAAACGTTTTTTTTATCAAATTTGAAGATTCGAGTAGCTTCGAATATTGGATACTAATTTCAAATCTGTGTGCATCTCCTTGTTTTCACCGACGATCTTCTTAATACCTGCAAAAAATGGTGTGGTTAGTAGAGGGGGTGGGGGACTAGTGGGATGCCAGTTCTTATTAAATGCCTTTTTTGAAGTTAATGGAATAATTGATTATTTGAGAAAACAGCAAAAAAGAGTGTAAGCTTCAATTCAATGTAACCAACATTATATAATGAAATAATCACAAAGAGATCAAACAAAGATGCTAAGACTAACAGAAGCTGATTTTTATGTAATAAAGTGGCTAGAAAAAGCATCAGCAAACAACCTTGTGAGAATGAGAAAGAAAAGTTGAGCCTATTGGACTTCGACTTGATAGAAAGCTGATTCAGTACATAGCCTTTATGGCTTTAGGCTTACCTAAGGGCCTTGATTAACCATGCAAGCAATTTCCTTGGAAGCTTACAGGTTTGCAGTTTTCTGGAAATCAGTGCCAGAGAAGCTATTATATTGCTTTGTTGTTGGTATATTTGACTTGCATCCATGATAACTTCAGTGATAATGTGGCAGTTGAGTGAAACCCATGAATCCCCCTAGTGGGGCATCAAGAACCACAGAATCTTAATTTATTGCTCGGTATTGCCTATCTAGTAGGAGGTTTAAAATATGCTGATATGTTTACCTGCTAATTATTTTAAAGACAATTTTATTAGAAAAGGAGATACAATGGTTTATTCTTTAAGTATACTGCATTGCTACATGCACTTAGGTGGTAACATAATTTTGAATCCATTCCATTTTAATTGGTGCTTTTTCCATCACGAATATTGTGAAAAAACATTTATAATAATTAGCCTTGGATAATTTATTTGTGAAAATGTATGTCCAGCAAATCCAAAGCACATGTAAAAAAATCTAGTCAAATTTTAATTGTTCATGCTGACTTCTTAGTTATAAGATCAGCTAAACCCTACTTGGCTACTCTAGGGGCAACTGTTCATAGCCATTATGGAAAAATCCTTTGTGAAGGAGATACATTAATTACATTTATATGTGAAAAATCGAGATCTGGTGACATAACACAAGGTCTTCAAAAAGTTGAACAAATCTTAGAAGTGCATTCAATTGATTCAATATAGATGAACCTAGAAAGGATGCTTGAAGGTTGGAATGAACATATACAAAGAATTCTTGGAATCCCTAGGGGTTCTTGATTGGAGCTGAGCTAACCATTTGGTTGCACGCATGCACATGCTTGTGCATACATGTGTTTGTTCTTTAAGTGTGTGTTGTATAATGCAGCAGCAAAAAACATCTTTAATTATAGGCATCTCCTTAGAAATCATCCTCTGATACACAGCTTCACAACGTTCATATCTCCTCGCCCCCCAGGAAATCTACTAATTTTTTGAAGAAATATTCTTGTGTTGAATTTATCTAATTGTTTTTAGGTTTATCTTGAAAGATGAAGTTATGAATTGACAGAGAATGGCAAGTGAACATATATAGGCTATTCTGTTTAATACCTGATGTTCATCCTCTAAGACTAACATGCTTTGTGTTATCTCCATTATGAAATTCTTGTCCTTTTTATCTTGATTCTTATTGTTGTTGATTTAAACATGCTAGATCAGAAACTCACAGATGATATCAACTTGCAGTTTCTTTCAAGCTGTATGATCTCAAGCAGCAAGGTTTTATTGAAAGGCAAGAGGTATTTACAGTTTCTGATCGATCAAAAAGCTTCTAGTAAATTATGGCTACATTGGGAAAGATTGTCTTGCTCCATTGGTATTTCTATAATATTTCAGTGCTATTTGTGGAGTGACATGCATTGTGTATGACTTGGTAAATGGGCCTATACTAAAGGTTAGCTTAATATTCTAAGGATATTCTCATGGAAATTGAACACAATTTGAGACTTGAGGTGTGTGTTTTTACGGGATGTCCTACTGACCCTTCGATTGGCTACTTTATTTAATCGGTTTGTGTTTGTGTGCATGCATTTGCATGGATGTATGCGGGTGCAGGTGTGTGCTCGTGTTATGGTTTGTATGCAATATATTGGTTTTTGCAGTCTATTAGGCAGTGTTTGGATGCTGCTTAAGTGGTGGTTGGTGGATAGTTATCTACTTAACCAGACAAACATGGCAAAAGAAAATAAGTTTAACCTCCCGCCCCCTGCCCCCCACCCCCACCCTCAAACCCACCTAACCCAAAGACAACCCAAAATAAGTTTAACCCACAGATCCACTCTTCTCCCTCTTAAGGTACTTCCACAACTTAACCCATTCTCCCTCAAACTTCAACCAAACAGAGGATATTATTAACTCAGGTATAAGTGACTAAGGGATGGTTACGTGGAGTTAAAAATATCTACCTCCTGGTTTGCTATCCATCATACAATCATTGCCTTTTATTGTCCCCCCTTGAAAGGAATTTGTTTGTTACATTCCTTTTGGCATTTGCTATCTGGATGGAAATTTGTGTGAGCAATATACACGTGCATGACAATCTTTTGTCTAATCATTTATGAGTATTATGAAAATGAATTCCTAGTATCATGCTTTTAAATAATTATTGTTTCTTGCTATATGCTGTTTAATTTGCCAAAAAAAAAAAAAATGAAAGCAACCTTTCGCCTTTTTTATTGTCAAGGAAATTTATACTTAAGTTTTTATACCTGTTTTTACAAAATTTGATCTGAAATCAGGTATATAAAAAGGCCAGGTTGGGTAATTGACCTGACTTGAGCAGAAAAAATCCAACACTGAGTTGGATCTGACCTGATTAAGATTCGAAGCAAGCCTGGTGCTACGAACTTGCATTCCCCACCAAAGTCTGATCTGACATTATCATGCCTCCCAAAAGTTAGCGAGCATGTATTTGAGAGAGAGAAAGACTCATTAATAAGCTGTAACTAAATTGAATAGGGAAAGATGTTTGTATGTCAACTTATTTTTGTACCATTTGAGAGATTGCTGAAGCCATCTTCATCGGTCATCCGTAATGCCATGAGAAGGAAGAGCCTTCACCTTAGATTAGATGACCTAATGCGTAAAAGCAGGTTCAGTTTGATGTTTCAGACCCAACCTGACCAAATGGGTCACAACTTTTGAGCCAAGTGACAATCCAATCCGTTAAGCAAGTCAGGCCTCTTTGGCTTGATGAGCTGACTGACCCATTTGCACCTGGGCGAAGATAGCTAATTATAACTGGCAATAGGCTTTATAAACTACAATGTGCTTATTACCTTTGTATCAGAGTGCGTGTGAATACTTCCTTTTCCATGCATGCTTTAAGAATCATTATGTTACTATCAAAAATAAATTTGATAATATTTTATCATTACATTAGATATTTTATGATGTCTGTTGTGACAGTCAGATATCTTCCATTTGCTTCTTGAAAAAATTACTCTTTCTTTTCTTCCAGGTAAAGCAGATGGTAGTGGCTACGCTTGCTGAGTCTGGCATGAATATGTCGGATGATGTCATAGAAAGTATCATTGATAAGGTGCTGTTTTAACCTATAATAGTATTGAATGATGTTTTTTAGATGAGCTATTAACTTATTTCCTTAGTTTCATATGTGTGCCTTCTGGATCCTTTTCATGATTTTTTGTTTATATTGTACATTGCAGTCAATCCATCAAACACTCCATTTTTTTTTTTTAAAAAAAATCATTCAGCTTTAATCACCCATCTCTTCTATGCTTCTTTTCTATGCATTCAATGGGGAAAGATGATTAAAATGAGAGAAGCTAAGCCTATTTTATGCTGAATGAGCTGCATTATTCTCCTGCTTTTGTGGTGTTTTAATGTATTGTTGTTATGGAAGCCGGTTGTCTAGAAATCATAAAAATGAATGAGCTCATGTTGGCTCAATATTTGAGTTAGATAATAAATTTTAAGCTTTTAGGGGATGTGAGTTTCATTGTACATCAATGTCCTTGAGGAGACTCTAGCTACTACATAATCTTCAATGTTCTGCTCCTTGATGACCAAATGCTTTTGGTTTGTTTGGTTGGACTGTGATCTGAGGCATGCCATTGTTCAAGCCTCTTTCCTTTTAGGCATTTGGAATATCTGATCTTGTTCTCATGAACTTTTATCCATGCTAGCATCTCTTGATATGCGGGACTAGGCTGGGCAAGCTTGTTAACATGTGAACAATTTTTATCTGCTCTATCTCGACATTAGTGAGAATTTCTGGGCAAAGTTAATTCTGGCGTTCATCTTAAAAGGTGATACTTCAGATTTGGAAGAGTTGAGCCATTGCTTAAGGATCTTGAGGTGAAGGTGTGTGGTAAGTAGGCTGAGGTGTCCTCTTTATGGACCATATCTATTGAGTCAAAAAATGTAAGCCAGCAAATATATGGTATCTCTGCTGCCCATATGGTAAACGAACAGTCTGTTAATGCCCCGTGATGCTTGATTATGATACACTTTTTGTGTTCTCTATAGCCTTTGATTGCCTTGGATGGTCTATATATGTTACTGCTGGACGCATGGGTGGCTACAACTTAACCAGTGCATACAGTAGTTTCCTAATGGATATTGTCTAAATATTACCACCTACGTATTTTTGAGCAATTGTTGTTTCCATCTGTCCCAGACATTTGAGGAAGCTGATACAAAGCACGATGGGAAGATTGACAAGGAAGAATGGCGCAATCTTGTCTTGCGACATTCCTCTCTGTTGAAGAATATGACCCTTCAATACCTCAAGTAAGATTCCTTTTTTAATAGTTTCAAAGATGCATTGTTTGATTTCCTAATCTCCCTGTTTGTTCTTGCTATTCAGTACATGTTTTGTTGTTTATTTGTCATGACATCTTTTTGGGTCTTATATATATATATATATATATATATATATATATATATATATATATGAAGATTGGCTTTCCTATAATACGCTGATCTTTTAGCTTAGAAAAATCTAGCGTAAAAAAAGTTTAATACTGTCGCACATCTCTAGTGTAATATAGTGGGGAAGCCTTGGAGCCCAGCCCGCGTATTGAGGTCCCCTTTCCTCACCTTGTGCTCTTTGAACACTTCGACAAGGAAAAGGGAGGGGGGTTACTTCCCCAACCTGACCACTCTGAGTAGGTGGCATTCAGGGTCATTGGGTGGCATCCTCCAATGACTTTACCAGCATGACAGGTTAGCATCCACATGCTTTTTGCTCTTTGCCTCGTGCAATGCGATGAAAGCCTGCCAAAGGGTGGTTCAAACTTTATATTTTTTATTGACAGGAATTAGACTCCACCTTAGACAACGATCATTTCAACTTCTAGAGAAAATATGTTAGGTACTCATGTAACATTTACACTTTATCATTACATGCATATAATCTTGATTGAGTATCCATTCATATGGCTTTTTTTTTTTCTATCATGCTGAGTGTCATGCACCTCATGAACAGGGACATCACAACTACATTCCCAAGCTTCGTGTTTCACTCTCAAGTCAACGATACATGAGCTCTTGATTTGGCTTAGCTCTTATTTGGAGTTCATTACAATGATTTGCATAAAATTACTGGATTTTAATAGCATGTTCGATGCAAATTACAAAGGAGAATGTTATATGATGCTGTTGTTGGTTTCGAAGATCAATTTTGGCATCCAGTTTCTTTGTTCAACCACAAGGCGCTGATGTTAGGAAGTTGCTGAAACATCTGTATTGACATGGCTTTTATACTCATAACTGAAACTGTGCTATTAACATGGCTTAATTGCATAAACAAAAGTTACCATGTCTTCCCATTGCCCTGCCATTACTGAAATTACTGAATATGAATATATTGCTTTCTATATCAATAGACCATGCGAAGTTGGATGCTTCTTGTCCGGGGCAATCATATCTGTTGCGGAATGAGGTGCTTATGTATACACACACACACACACGTAGGGGCCTCGCATTACAACAGCTATAATTGATTGGATTCTCATAGTGCAAGCCATTGACTGGTTGCATAGGCTGAGCAATGGTTGTCATTTGGCACTGGTTATGACCAATACCTAATAGCTATCCCACCCGATACTGCCGCGACGGTGTGTTTAGGCTGTCATCAGAAGCCCATTATAATGTAGAGTTGCTCGTTCATTCGATTTGTTTAGAATTAGTACGTTTTATCCTGCATTAAGGCCCTGCAGCAATGTGAATAACACTTTACAGGACAAAACGGGATGCTGTTATCTTCCCCAACCATGAGCTTCAATGATAGCAAATTTGTCTGGAAGCCTCATTTTGGAGAGTTAAATTTATCAAAAAACTTGAGGAAACAACTATAGTGCCTAAGGTGTGATGTGCTCAGGTGATGGAATAAAATGGTATAAACCTCAAAACAGTATAAAAATCATGTCTGGACAAAATCACTAACGGAAAATTGTGGGCTGCTTGGTGGCAAAACCAGATGCCCGCTTACACCCGAAAAGAAAGTCTTTTAATACGCTTTACCTTCCTGCACCACTTTTTGCAGCCCCGACTTTGGCTCTTTGCCTCGTCCTCCTATACTTCTCTCTCTCACCGCCGCTGGAATGGAGGCTTCGGCCTTGCGAACCCTGACTCCGATCAGCCGTCGCAACCCTGTGTCTCCAACGTAATCACCTACAATTCCCTATTCTTCTTCTTTCTGCTTCCTCGTTCGCCTTTTCTTTTGGGCTCCTCTTTGTAGTAGTATTAATCTGTAGTATCTTTATAATTTGCAACAAGATATTTTTTTTTTAGTTTCAGTCCATATGATGAAATAATTGGAAGGGTTTCATCTTATGTTTCTTTAACGGGAATTTCCCTCCCGAGGGCTACGGTTTTGAAACTTTTAGTCCATTCCCTTTTTATTTTTCTTTTCTAAAACAACGATAAAGATAATGCCTTCTTCTAGTCAATGAATGGTGCTCAGAAAAATCCTTTATACATACATATATATAATTTCGTAGTCAATTAAGACTGAGAAATCCCATTATACATACCTTGCCGTATGTCCATGCATTCCAAGAACTAATAAGTTGAAATTTGGAAGGAAATTCATCTGGAATGAATTTGGCTTCCAAAACTGAAACCTCACATGCTAGATAGTTGCCGGCCGAACTGGTAGATATGCTTAAAGAACCAGCGAAGTTTTGGGATGGCTAGGTTGAAACTGGAGTATCCTGTTACATTAATTCGAGGCTGGTGTTTTTCTAGTGTCTAGTGTGATGGCAGAGGAGTGGTGGTAACACCCTTAGGTGTCCTTCCATTTGGAAAGGACAAAAATTGTAGGACTTTTAAACAACTGAGGAACTGAGTGTCATCTTTGGAATAGTATAGAGGATTGGTTAATTATGCCACAAGCATTCGCAAGGAGCTCGGTCCTGGCAAGCTTTGGCTGGAAACATGCAATTCCATGGTGGTCTATTTTTAGTCTGTTGGCATCATTTTACTTGTCAGTTCCTCTATATGTTGCTAGCTTGCATTTGCTTTTGTTGCTAGTAGAATCTAAAGGAAGATCCAGGATGAATCTTAAATTAAAATCAATTGATTGCAGTCGTGATATTTTTGACTGCATCGAAACTGAGCAGAAACCTTGTTGTCGTAATGTCTGCAATTGGATCAAAGTGATTTGACCATGACACAGAATTTAGAGTCTGCAATGAAACAAGTTTTGCTTTTGCTAGCTCACTATTGTCTTAAGGATCATAGGTTGCAATATCACATCATTTGAAATGGAAGGTAATACGGTTGCATTTTCAGCTGGTATGCCATACCGACAATAGCTTTTGCGCTCCACTGATTTGGGACTATGTTACCAAAAAAAACAGATATGGAACAAAGGATCTTGGTGAAGGACTTGTGTAAAGGTTTTGCCCCTCATGATTTCTGCAAGATATCAAGGAGGAGATTCTTTTCGGAATTTGTGGCTCTTGATGCTGCGGTATTGTATGCTAACCCTATTCTTTCAGCACAACTGCAAGAGGCAAAAGATCCTAGCTGATTCGATAAGGGATGGGTGTTTTGAGAGTTCATATTTTTGGATATAGATTTCATATTATATGTTAGCTTTAGACACTCTATTAACCTAGTAAAGTCAAATGTCTGTGAAATCTCAAGGTTTCTTAGAAGTATATTTATTTTGATTTTGAAGTATGCAGATGTCAAAAGCTAAACAGTGGTGTAAAATTTTGAGGTAGTAATTCCTTATAAATTAATCAAGCATTTTGATCCTTTTCGCATGAGCATCAAAGGTTGATGCACTGAGCTTCTGTTTATTAGTAATAGACTGTTTGTGAATGATTTATTTCTTCCATCTGAAGATATTGTTGAGGGAGTATGCCTGGAAGCACATGTAGGTGATTTGGTTGAAATTAACTATGTGCAGAGGTAAAAAAATTATGGTTCTATAAGACAGATTTTATTAGATATGTCTGCATCAACAATCTCATGGTAGTGTTTTTATGATACAGGCATAGATCCCAAAATTGAAGTTGATGCTTCTGTGTTTGTGGCATTTGCCATTTGTTATATTGAACAAATGATACAAATGAAGAGCTGGTTGGTGGGAGTCTGGTGAGGAGAACATGGTGGCAGAAGGGAGCAGGAGATCAGGGAGGCAAATCGATCCCTTAGACCCCAGATTTCAAAAGTCACCCTTTTGAATGTATTTTTCTAGTGCAGTCCCCACCCACCCAGCTACTCCACCCACCAGCCCCGGCCACCAAAAAACAAAAGGAAAAAAACACACATGCATGTGCACACACACAAAAAACACCCAAAAGGAATATGATTTTTGATCATGGGATTATGAACATTGGAGGAGGGGAAAGAAGCCTAATAGAATTATAATCATATTCACTGCTTATAATATCAGTCTGCAAGTCAGCAACATTTATTGGATCCCATGCTCTACCGATTTCAAATATAGAATGGTGGACCATTTGACGGCAAAAGCAGGCCTGTGGTACATCCTCTGGATGAAAAAGAGGTTAATTGCTTTTTCTTGCTTTTGCGCTGGTTGTTTTTCAGTGGATTAAACAGTGTGTATTTCTTTTAACTTCTTTCTTGATACATGCTTATCCATATAGAGTTTTCTGCTTCTCCAAAATATTGATTTTGTCCTCCTTGTTTGACAGATCATAAGGCCTTGAAAGATGCTTTAGTGGCATGAAGGTTGGAGGTAGATTCTTGAGCTGGAAGATTTTAATGGTTAGATTCGCCCCTTCTTGTGTTGTCTTCTTAAAATATGCTTAGTAAATTTGTGGGAGTGGTAATCAGGGTTAAGCAGAACCTAGTCTGTCTTGAAAAATTGCCATTCTTTCGATATTTAGCACTATATACACAGCATGTTGGGAGGGAGGAAGGGAGTAAAGACATGGCGCTTTTGATGCTGATGAAATATAACCTTGGAAAACATAGATTTGCTGATTCATGAAACATGATCTGGTCAGTCCTCTGGTGGAATTCCCTAAACCTCGAAAAATAATTTCAGATTCAGGACTTCTTAGCAAAAGATTAAATCCTGGATATATTTGGGAAAACTTTTGGTCTAATATCATGATTATTTCATATTTCATGTATGAAAAAGGGAAAAGTAAAAGTATATATGATTTAATTTTACCACTTTTCTCATGTTCAGTTTGGGGACCTGCTATTAGAATTTTTTCTTTTACTTGAATTAGGGATTCTACCACTCAGATCCTTATTAGCCTTGTGTAGTAGTACCAAGTGATTTCTCCTTTGTGCTTTGTGCTTATTTGATGTGGCTTATTTTGCAGGTAAGAGGGGAAATTTGATACTGCCTGATGCTGCGTATGTTAATGAGCAATGTTTTATATCTTGGTTGGATAGGGCGTGTTCTGGCTGTCTCATCCAATTTTTATGAGAAAATGAGATCGGGATAGAACAGGATTTTGAAATCTTTTCATATAGAGAAAGAAGAAGAAAGAGGAAATAAAGGAAGAAAAGAAGAAGAAAAGGAAAAATGAAAGGAAGGAAAGAAGAAGAAAAAGAAAAGAAGGAAGGGAAAAGAGAAGAAGGGGAGGAAAGAAGATAGAAAGGAAAAAAAGAAGAAAAAGGAAAGAAAGAAAGGAGGAAGGGAGAAGAAAAAGGTAGGAGAAAAAAGGAAGAAGGGAAAGAAAGAAGAAGAAAAGGAAAAAATAAGGGAAGGAGAAAGAAAAGAAGAAAGAAAGGAAATAAAAAGTAAAAAGAAGTAAGTAAATAGAGAAAAAAATAAAGAAAAGAAGAAGGGGATAGAGATTGAGCTTACCAATCAGGACACTTTACTAGACAGTCATTGGGATAGGATTGGCCAGCAGTGTATCATATTCCATGGAGAAACTGAGATATCCCTATTCAAGGAATTTTAAAACCTTGTTAATGAGAACTTGAAACCAATATCTGATGAGATACATCTTTTAAACCAATTCCTGATAATATCTGCCTTTTATTCTCTCTTTATTTTTGTTTTGTCGTAGCCATTAGAGTAGCTTCCAGTTGTGATGTTGCAAGAATTAGGTACTTCTATAGCCACCATTTTTCTTAGGTTAGATATGAAACCATCCTAAATTACATCGCTAAAAGAAATAATATGATAATTCGGTTTCAAATTTCATGGGATAGGATTATCCCATTTTCTCCATCGATTGAGATGCCTTGCTGTCCACTCTATCTTGATGGCCGTCTTAATCAAGCATCCTTAGATATCCTTTATATCTCTCTCCTTATTTTTTTTCTTTATATCTTTATTTCTATATTTGTTTCTTTGCTTTGTTTCTTTCCTTTTCTTCTTCTTTTTTTTAATTTTTCTTTTCTTTTGCATCTCTCTTTCTTTCGCTTCTTCTTTCTTTTTTTTCTTTTTTTCATCTTCTTTTCTTCTTGTTTTATTTCTTTCTTCTTTGCTTCCTTTCATTCTTTTTCTTCTTTTTTTTATTCTTTCTTCTTTGCTTCCTTTCATTCTTTTTCTTATCCTTTCTTTCTCCTTTTTATTTTTCTTCTCCTTCCTATCTTTTTTCCTCTCTTCTTCTTTCTTTTCTTTTTTTTATTTTCTCTTTCTTTTTCTATTTCCATATGGATAGGTTTCAAAGTCTTGTCCTCGGTCTCGTTTTCTTATAAGAATAGGGTAAGATGGCTTGGACACTCTTTATCCCACTGAGACTTAAAACATTGCTCCACCATACTTACCATCCAATCCAGACTTGCTGTTATTGACTGTTTGAAGTTCAGCTCGCCAAGCATGCGCAAAGCTCTCCTACTGACAGGTATTTTCAAGATTTTTTTTTTTTTTTTTTTTTTTTTTTTTTTTTTTTTTAATCTAAAGAGCTGTGCATGATAGGGACCCACATGTGTCAAGGTGCTTTGGCCTACCTATGCTGAGTATGGCAGAAAGCCCTTTTAATTTGTACATGGATCCGAAAACAAACAGCAAATGGTACCGGTATTGTTGGACCCTATGGGATTCACACTACATGTAAGAATGCGTGAAGCCTTCCTCTGCTAATGACAGAGGCTTTGGCTTTCACCATGTTTTTTTTTTATATGAAAAAAATATTTTTTGAATAATTCTTGTAAGAAATATAACTTTGAGTGCAGTAGATCATTTAAGCAGTAGGTCTATGGTGTCAATTCTCTCACCGGCGAGGATGTACCACGTCCAGATCCCTGTGCACTGCCTTCCAGAAGTTCCAAACATGGGTATCATGCTGCAGATTAGCCTGGGACTTGGTTCGTGCATGCGCTTCTCCGTAACTAGTTTGGCTCAGAGGTACAGTGAGTGGTGCAGCCTGACATGGTTAGTATGCAGTACCGTAAATAGGTGGTGGTTCCTTGTTGCAGGGGACCGAAAAGAACTCGCTAGGAGGGTGCTTTACCGTATTAATATAAATAAAATATTTATTTATATAAATAATATAAATTTATTTTTTTTATCATAATAATGTAAAAGAGAAAAATACCATTGTAAATGTTATTTTTCTCAGCATAAAACTTCATTTGTAATGGCATTTTTACCTAGTTAGCTATATCTACATTGCTCAAATAGATAGATGAGTCAATTAAAAAAAATAAAATAAAAATAAAAATGTCATCATGAATGATATTTTTAAAAATTTTATTTGAGATGATGCTTTTAAAAGCTCCATTCAGTACAGAGCTTCTTTTCTTTTTTTTTTTTGGAGGGGTTTTTTATTGCTGGGCCATATGAGGGGTTAGTTGATGGGCAAGAGCCAATCGGAGATTGGGGGGCCCACTAGAAGATGAGGCCGGTATGGATTGGTGGGCGGAGGAAATCGGCGTATTGGGAGGTAGGGGGAGGGGCTGCTCGAGGGGTTGCGGTAGTGGTGGAGGGGTGAGTTGGGGGGTGTGGGTGGAGAAGGACAGTGGGGGCGGAGGGGGCGCGGGGTGGGGGGCGAGCGACATGGGTAGAGAGGGCTGGCCGTGCGGGGGACCGACAAGGACCCGACCAACAGGAGGGTGGAGGGCATGGGAGGGAGTTTTTTTTTCTCTTTCATTTTCTTTTTTTATTTTTTTCTTTTTTTTTTTCTTTTTATTTATTTATTTATTTATTTTTTTTACTGACAGAGTTGGAGGAGAAGGGTGTTTTTTCCTCTCTCTTTAAAAATACTTAAAAATAAAAAATAAAACTAAAAAATAAATAAAATAATAAAATAAAATATTTAAAAATAATTAATTAGGTTTTTAAAATAATGATAAAATATTATTTTAAAAAATAAATTTTAAAAAATATGTATTTTTAAAATAATAATAATAAATTATTTTTAAAAATAATTTAAAAAAAAATTTAAGGTCCGGAGAACTCATTCAGCTCTCAAGCGCACTCATCGACAGAGTTAGAAGGTAAAATTATTTTTTAAATTAATATTTTTTATTATTTTATTTTTTTAAAAAATATTTTTCAAAATTATTATTATTTTTGTAAATAATAATAAAAATCTATGGAGGAGGAGGAACAAATTCTAATAATAATAATTATTATTATTATTTTAGAAAATAATTTTAAAAAGAATGAAAAAATATATATATTTAAAATAATATATATATAAATGAAAGGAGGGGTTGATATATATTTTTAAAATATATATATATTCGATGCAGTGCCAGAGGGAGGTGTGGGTATTCGATGCAGGTCCATGAAAGGAGAAGAATGAAATGAAAAATATATATATATTTTAAAATAATAATAATAAATTATTTTTTAAAAATAATTTAGAAAAAAGTTTAAGGTCCGGAGAACTCATCCGGCTCTTGAGTCCTCGGTGGAGTTAGAAGGCGCTTATTTTTAAATTATTTTTTAAATTAATATTTTTTTTATTTTTTTTAAAATTATTTTTTAAAATAATAATAATAATTATTATTATTATTTGAGTTTCTTCCTCCTCATCCATAGATTTTTATTATTATTAAAAAATAAGAATTTTTTTAAAAAATAAAATAATAAAAATATAAATTAAAAAAATAATTTTAAAAATAAGCGCCTTCTAACTCTATCGAGGAGTGCGCTCGAGAGCTGAATGAGTTTTTCGGATCTTAAATTTTTTTTCTAAATTATTTTTTAAAAATAATTTATTATTATTATTTTAAAATACATATTTTTTAAATTTATTTTTTAAAAAATAATATTTTATCATTATTTTGAAAACTTAATTAATTATTTTTAAATATTTTATTTTATCATTTTATTTATTTTATTTATTTTTTAGTTTTATTTTTTTTTTATTTTTAAGTATTTTTAAAAGAGAGAAAAAAACACTCTTCTCCTCCACCTCAGTCAGCCAAAAAATAAATAAATAAAAAGAAAGAAAAAAAGAAAAGAAAAGAAAAATCCTCCCATGTCCTTCATCGCTAGGGCTATTAACGAATCGGACACGATCGAATATTTCACTGTTCGGGATTGATTCGTTCGAAGTACTGTTTAGTTCGTATTCAGCTCGAGTTTGAATGTATTCGAAAAAAATTTATTCGAGATCGAGTTCGTTATGTTCAAATTCGGTTTGAGTTCGAATTAAATTTCACTCAAAAGCTCGTTATGTTCGAATTCGGCTCGAGTTCAACTCGAGTTCGGCTCGTCTACAGTAATATAAAAAATAAAACTCAAAAATCAACAAAACATATTTTATTTATTTCTAAAATTTTAGTATAATGTACAATTATAAATTTTTATATACTATCATAATCATTTCAAGAAAAATTATAACTTAAATAATTTTACAGATTACAATGACTGACAACAAGAATTACAGTTGAGTATAGAAATTACATTATAAGAAACTGCCAAGCAAAAACTTATTTATCTCTTCAGTACGAAATCTCTGAACATACCAAAATTCGAAGCTGTGGCTGTATGCAAATTACCTCTAGACAATCCATTGCTTAATGAATAAATGACTGCTTCATCATTGCACAAATCAAATAAATAATCAAATAAATTAAAGAGAAATCAAGCAAACTATATAAAGTTAAATCAAATAACTAAAAACCTAAAAGGTCCCTTATACTCAGGAGCATTTAATCGACAATTGAAACTGCGGCTGCATACAAGCATGCCTCCAAGCAGTCCATTACTCAGTGATTAAATGGCTGCTTCATTATTGCACAAAATCTAAAATATTACCACCAAAAAGATAAAGAACAAAGAGATAGACAAGAAAATTATAAGTGGTGCAATAAATCTAAAATAAGTAAAAGCTTGTTTACTTCTTCAGCATGAAACCATCAATTTCACAACAAGAATCATTAAATATACCAACCATTAGACCACTTAACAGTTTTATTGCAATAAATAGCATGCTTAGAAGAAATAAAGTAGACAATAAATATTATTGCCTTCCTGATAAAAATTTTGAATTGCAAAATTATGAACTATCAAGAATTCAAAGCTATCATAGATGATTGATAACACACATCTGAAACTAATAGATGATTTATCTTATCACATGGCTATTTAAATTATGAAATATTAGGAATTCAAAGCCACCATTAATAAGATGAAATCGGGTTTGTCAAACTTCATTGTAAGCCTACCTTTTCAAGGCAAGGTCCAACATGTCTACACCGAAAGATCTATATCCTGTAACATATATAAAAGAACAACCTAACAAAGTTATCGGCAATGTAGACATTCTATATATATGATATCAGCAATCAAATGATTCCAAACCTATTAGATATAATCTGAAAATCAAATTGCAAATAGGATAATAGCACATATATATGATAGACAAAATGCAAGAGGCATAATAAGGATCTGCTGTAAGTCTATAAAAAAGGTTCTAGCCAGATCACGCTAGCAGCAAATAATCAGTAGTAGCATCAAACAATCAGATCACGCCCACAGCAAATAACCAGAAATCAATAAATTATAAAAGCAAACACTGTAGAAAAAATTAATATGATAGACAGCAGAAAACTGAATAACTAGCAAACATACTGAATCTGGACCACAATAGCCATTTGAAGCACATGCTGAATCTAAACATGATATCAAAAATATCACAGAGATATAGAATCTCTTTTTTCCAAACACATGCTAAATTTGAACACAATGTTCACCATTTGAAGTCAGTCAAAGGATAATATAAAAAAAATTTTCTATTCAAAAATAGAATTATAAACTGATCAGAGATATAGAATCTGAACCACAGTAGTCAAAGGATAATATGGATGATTTAAATTATATTCTCCAAGAGAGCACAGAGATAATTGGTTAGTGAATAAGTGGCTGCTTCATCATTGCACCAATCAAATAAATAATTAAATAAATCAAAGAGAAATCAAGTAAATTATAGGACCTTAAAACAACTAAATAAGTAACTAAAAACTTAAAAAGTCTTTGTGCTCAGGAGCATTTTATCGACAATTGGAGCTACGACTACATGCAAGCATGCCTCCAGGCAGTCTATTACTCAGTGATTAAATGGTTGCTTCATCATTGCATAAAATCTAAAATATTATCATAAAAAAATAAAGAGATAGATAAGAAAATAGGAAAATAAAATTAAGAAAATACGAAAATAAAACTAACAATCATGGATAGATGAAATTTATCTTTTTCTCAGATATTTTGGTGTTGCAGCTTCAAAAGATCTCATCAACCAAGGCAGTCATAGCTTTTACATAAACTTGGAGTATAAATGAACATACATTACAAGTACTTGCTATTAATTAACTACAAGTAGCAGTAGAGAACATACATTACAGTAGTTCATATGCACTTTAAAGTTTAATTACAAGGTCAGAATTGATAAACTTAAAACTTGCAGGAAGAGAACAATATTATATTACTTATGTAATTATTCCAAAATGATATGAAAAAGGTTAGTTATGTACCAAAATATCACCTAACTGAACCAAAATATTAGATACTCTAACAAAAATTATCTACTGTGCACTATTAATTAATAAAAAACTGATCATCTAACATAATCTAACCCCTGATTCACAATCAAGCAGCCATTTTTTTTTCAGATGGACCAAATATCTTCACAACCAATTTTTTTTCCTCAAGTATTTCATACTGAAAGGTACAAAAAATAAATAATAATTAATATATAAATATTAATAAAACTAAAAAAAATTAATTAATAACTAAAAGATAATTTATATCAGTATAATTTTTATATTGGTATGTCTTGATCTGATCCAATTTTCAGTACAAACTAAGGCATCCACTATCTTAAGAGCCAAAGAGCTCCTATAATCATCCAAGATTCTACCTCCAACACTAAATGCTGATTTAGAAGCAACAGAAGAAACATGAATAGTGAGGATATCCTTGGCCATTTTTGACAATGAGGGAAACTTGAGTGTTTAACTTCCACCACTCTAGAACATTAAACTTTGAATTCCTTTGAACCAATCCTTCATCCAAATAAACTTGCAAGTCACTTTTTGAAGGTTGGAAAGAATCACTAGTAGCTACAAACTCATTAAAACCTTGAAGTGGATCAAACATCCCACTATTAGGTCCATTACCACCAAAAGAAAGGTTTGACATATCATGACCTACACCAACCATGTTAGAAGAGGATCCTTCCCCACCTAAATAGATGTCATAAATTTCTTGCAATGCATCCCTAACCTTTTGAATTTATATATTAGATTCACCATAACCAAGAAATATGCTAGGAAAAGTGAAGGAGATGAGAGTCATTTTGTATCTAGGGTCTAGTACGGCAGCCACTGTCATTAATATGTTGCACTCATTCCAATATTTGTCAAACTTTTCTCTTATTACTCTAACCGTATTCCTCATGTACTCATCAGCAGCCATAGATTGCTCCATCAATACCCTCCTAACATGACTAATAGAAGGAAGAAACAAATTGGCTGTAGGGTAGGTAGTACTAGATATAACATTAGTAACAGTGTTGAACACCTCCAAAAACTTTCTAATTTTTTCATACTTCTCCCAATCTAACTCTGTAGGCAACCACCCCTTTTTAGTAAGAATGCCATTATGTCTAGTAACATCACCAAACTTTGATAACCTAGATGGTGACTTCTTCAAGTACTTCACTGTCTCCCTTACCTTCACAATGATACTCTCCACCTTTTTTAGTCTATCTTGAACCAAAATGTTAAAGACATGTGCACAGCACCTAACATGAAAAAAATGACCTTTGAAATGCAATTTGTTCATAGATGCAAACTTTTTTATCAACAACTTAGCAGCTACATCATTACTGCTAACATTGTTAAGGGTTATGGATGACACCTTATCTTGGATATTCCACTCTATAAGACAAGAAGAAATTGTATGAGATATGATAACACCAGTATGAGGTGGTTCTAACTTCGTAAAACTGAGAATCCTCTTCTGAACTACCCAATCATCATCTATAAAGTGAACTGTGATGCATATATACTCTATAGTCTGACAAAAAGTCCAACAATCAGCAGCCAATGATACTTTTCTAATAGTTTTTAAAACATTCTTTAATTTCTCTTTCTCAGCTTCATAAATTTTCATACAGTCACTTTTAATTGTTCCTCTTGAAACTGTCTCATAATTTGGATTCAAGACTTTTAAAAGGATATTAAACTAGTAATGCTCAACTATCATGAAAGGATACTCATGAACCATGATCATGGTAGCAATGATCTCCCTAATCTTGTACTGATCATAGTTCTTTGGATCATAGAATACAGGAATAGGAAGTTCAGAGGTAGAACCATTAAGAAGAAGATTAAGAGTTTTTTGCTTTGGATCAACTACAACCTTAGCTTTAGGATTGATCTTAGTGTATTCTCGAACATGCCTCAACAAATGAGAAGTTGTTCCAGTATTTTGTTTCTTAAATCTATGTCCACAAGCCTTGCATATACACAAAAAGCACTCTTTTCTTCTATTATTAGGATCTTTACCCCATGCCTCATCAAAGTATTCTCAAGCTTTTGACTTTCTTTTCCTAGTCCCTTTGAGTTTTGGCTCTATAGTTTCAGCTAATTGGGTTTCATTAGGAGCCTCCTCATTCTCATCATTTTTTACTTGTTCAATCTCCTGATTAGTTTGCTCAACTTCTTTAACAAGCTGAACTTCTTTATCAGATGCAGAATTAGATCCAGAATTCTCAGGGGTTGTCATTGTAATTCTTTTTAATCCTAGAAAGAATTAACAATGATATAATTTTATATCAAAACACTGTAAACATAAAAAAAATCACATAACATGGATCAAATTAGTCAACATAAAAAAAAATAACAAGGGCATGAAAGCAAACTAAAAATACTGTAAACAGTTAGCAGTCAATATTAAACCAAACTTCACCAATTGATAAGCTAAGATTTACAAAAATAAAAAAAGTAAATTTTCAAAAAAATTTAAGTATCAGAAATAGGAGAGAATGATAAAAAAAACTTCATAAACAAATATAAGCAATTAACCTCAGCTCACTGGTTCTTTGTCCAGTGACTGAGCAAGCCGCATGATCAATACCAATATACCATTGCTCCATGCATGACAGTCACAGGCTTACAATTTAAACTTCAAGATCATCATTGCACCACCGGTCCACCACTGGCTATTGGAAGATCCACCGCCAGTTGAAGCAGCCTTCACTGGTTACTGGGGCTGCTACAGCTCCGACAGCCACTAGTGGGACAGTCGAAGCAACCTTCACTGGGTTATCGAGGCTGCTACAGCTCCGGCAGCCACCACTGGGCACTAGGTTAGTAGCCATTAGCCAAAGTCTCATGGGGTTACCATGTTGAGATGAGAAACCAACATCAATAAATATCACCAGCGAAAAGAAAAAATGCATAAATACCATTCATACCAGTTGCGCCTTCGGTAGAAAAAGGAAAGATTGAAAGAAAGGTAGAAGAAAATGGGATTAAGATTTTGGCCAGTAGCGTCGTCAGCGAAAAAACCCTAAGAGAGGCGGAGAGAACTAAAACAGGGAAGAGAGGCAGAGAGAACCAGGATTAAGATTTGATTAGGGTTTCGGCCAGCTGCACGGCTGCACCATCGGTGAAAAAAGGAAATAGAGGTGGAGGAAATTGGGAATATGGTTTTGGCCTGCTGCACCATCGATGAAAAAAGAGAAGAAAGGCGGAGCTGGATATCGGGATTAGGGTTTTGACCAGGCCCAGCTACACCGTCGATGGAAGAAGGGAAGAGAGATGGTGAGGTCGAGCCGTCGAGGGATGAAATGAGCCATCGATGGAAGAAGGGAAGAGAGACGGAGGGTTTCGACCAGCTGCGCGACTGTGCCTGCGCCATTGGTGGAAAAAGGAAAAAGAGGCGGAGAGGTTGAGCGATCGAGAGTTGAGATGAGGGTTAGGATTTGAGGCTGAGAGAAAATATAAGAGTATTTCTATGCTGAGACTAATTGATCACGTTCGTCAATTTGTTAATCCAACGGTGCTAAATTAATACCTTATTCAGCCACTGGATCAACAATCCAATGGTGATGATTAAAACTTATATATATAATACTATAATAATATACAGTATATAGTATATATACTTAAAAAATACTTAAAATCTCATAAAAAATAAATATATCAATATAATATATTATATTTATTTTAAAGAAATCGGTGATGATGTTCCATTTCTTTCAAAGAAGGTGCCTTCTTTTCCTTCTTTTTTTTTTCGGACACCTAAAAAGAATTTGAGAAAAAAAAGGGAAAAAAGGTGCCTTCTTTGGAAAGAAGGCACCTTTTTTTTCTTCTTTTTTTTTTCAGGCGCCTGTGCCTGCATTTTTTTTTTTCATTTCAGACACCTTTTTTTTAGGCAAAAAAAAATATGAAAAAGAGAGAGAGAGAGGAGGAAAGAAGGCGCCTTCTTTCCCTCTCTCTCTTTTCTCACATGCCTCCAGGCCAAAAAAAGAAAATAAAAAAATAAAAAAAAATAAAAAAAAGCTGAAAAAAATATCTAAATTTTTTAGGCTTTTTTTTCAGGCATTTTTTTTTGATTTTTTTTCAGGCAGCAGGCCTTTTTTTTTTTGATTTTTTTCAGGTGCAGGCGCGCACCTATTTTTTCAGCTGGCGTATCTTTTAAGACTCATGCTCGAAGATATATGCTAATTGAATGGTCGGAGATCCGACTGGATGTAGGCTGAGCTCCAATCAATCGGAGCCTAGTCTACCTCTCTCTCTCTCTCTATATATATATAATATAATATATTTATTTATTTTATTAAGTTTTTATCGATCCGAACACGATCAAACAAAAGCTTGTTCTAGTTTGGATTGTTAATATATCGACTTTAAAAATTATGTTTGTCTTTGTTCTACAATTTAACGAGCGAGTTGAACACGACTCGAAAATGATTCGAACATTCCGAACAAATCGAACAACGACATAGACTGACAGCCCTATTCACCGCTCCTGATGATCGGGTCCCTGTTGGTCAACACGCCCCTGCCCTTCGATCGCGCGCCACCCCCCCACCCCCACTCGCATGGCCGACCCTCTCCGCCCATGTTGCCCGCACCCCACCTCTCAGTCGGGTCCCCGCTGTTGTGCACCCTCCATGCCCCCTCCACCCCATACCCCATCCACACCCCCCCCTGACCGCCCTTCTCCGCCCACCAGCCCACACCGCCCCTCCCTCCAATCCCACGGCCGGGTCCCCGCCGCGCCCCCTCCACCTCCGCCCCCACTGTCCTTCTCCGCCACCAGCCCCACGCTACGCCCCCCCACCCATCCGACCCTTCGCCCACTACCGTAACCCCCCTAGGCGGCCCCTCCCACCACTATCGCAACCCCCTAGCGGCCCCTCCCCCACCTCCCAGTATGCCAGCCCCCTCTACCCACCAGCCCTGCCAGCCTCACCCAGCAGGCCCCCCCAACCTCCGACCGTTTTTCGTTCACCCCCCACGCGGCCTAAAAAACTAAAAAAAAAATAAAAAAAAGGAAGTGCTGTTCTGAATGATACTTTTACAAGTGCCATCCCAAATGACGTTTTTAAAAGCATTATTCACGATGGTATTTTTATTTTTATTTATTTATTTATTTTGGCTGGCTCATCTATCCATTTGGATCATGTAGGCATGGCTGACTAGGCAAAAATGTCATTTACAATAGCATTTTATGCCGGAAGAAACGTCATTTGCAATAGCGTTTCTCTTTTGCATTATTTTAGTAAAAATATTAAAATTTATATTATTTACATAAATAAATATTTTATTTATATTATGGTAAAGCACTCTATGTTCAAGGGTCTCCTAAATTTTTTAATCTTTCTATCAAAAATTAGGTAGCAATTTCTAATGGAGAAAGAAGAAACAGATATTTATTTACGACAACGTTTAGAACTTAACAGAAGGGGATGTATGACTCTCCATCGAAATATTCTCCTTTCCTTTTTCTTTTTTTATTTCTAAGATGGAACCTTTACTCGAGACCGGCAATTTGTCTACAGGAACCTGGGTACCCATCGAAGTTGTTCTAACTCCAAAAAATAAATCTTTTTTTTCCTCTTTTGCTATGTGCATTAATGTAATACGTCAAAAGAGAAATAATATGACACGCTATCCACAGCAGTTTGATAAAAAAACAGCAAGCAACAAAAATAGGAATAACAGATGCAACAAACCTGTGGATAAAAGACTTCAGTCTTCTGGCGACCGTCCAGCCTTGAGTGGATTTTTAAAGACTATGAGAACAGCCTGAGAGAGTAACCAGAATATCTTCTTCTCATGTCCATTTAGGGATAAAACTCGATAGTAATTCTTTGATTTCTTGCATGTGGGCCATGGCTATACTTCATCCAGCTCGCAAAGGACATCCAGTTCTTCCGCCTTCAACATCACATCCCTTGCATTCATCACCCAATTTAACCATAATTAAGTTCTGCCTCTCACCGCACGCTACCAACGGGGTTCTGAATTGGGAATACACCGCTAACTGTAAAATCACTTCTTAAAAAAGCCTACGCTAGCAGGAAATTCTAGAACAGATTGACAACATAGATCCCCCGAAAACTTAAGGTGGGCAAGCTAATCTCACGAAACCACAGGGTTTAAACTATCTGGAACGTGTAAACAATTCACTCTTCAGTAATCAAAAGGAAAACACGAAGGCAAAAACAGAATCGCACGTGTAATGATTCTCCATGCCATCTAATATTAATCACAATCTATAATCCAGGATGTTCTTCCAGTCCATGTACAAATATAGATATACCTGATCAGCATCATGCTCCAACAACAATTCATTGCACCTAATTCTGTCTCCTCTCACGCTGATTGCTATGAGTTGATACCAGGTAAAATCACATGGTCACCACCATGCACACAAGCAAAGATCTGTCCCAAACAACAGATCTAACTACCATAGACGTGGGTTACATTACAAGTACCATGTCTAACTAAAAGCAAAAGATGATACCAATATTTTTTAAAGTCACACCATTCGATGATTAAAGATCATCACTACAGTGACAAGTGGAATAAACAACAGAGCTCAAGTCCCTAGATCATCTTTGTGCAGTGAAAGAGCTGCATAAGAGACTGCATGTAGAAGAAATAGCCGGCTATACACATCATCCGCAAGTAGAAGGAAAAAGCTACTGTTTTGATACACAACAAACTACATCTGCAAATGAAGATCTACAGCCTGCTGAGCAATCTCAACCATCATAGCCTCATCATGGAAGAAATAGCTGGCTATACACATCATCCGCAACTAGAAGGAAAAAGCTACTGTTTTGATACACAACAAACTTCATCTGCAAATGAAGATCTGCAGCCTGCCGAGCAAGCTCAACCATCATAGCCTCATCATGGAAGAAATAGCCGGCTATACACATCATCTGCAAATAGAAGTAAAAGGCTACTGTTTTGATACCCAACAAACTACATCATCTGCAAATGAAGATCTGCAGCCTGCTGAGCAAGCTCAACCATCATAGCCTCATCAAAGAACTTGTTGATGCTCACATCCTCACTCATTCCCTGCAAATAAACGAGTAGACCGATGTTAAAAACTAATTGGAAGCATTACTCATATCTTCATCTCAAGAAACATCACTAACATCCAATTTATCATAGAGAATCCTGGTAAATGGATGCTTAAATGTAAACATACCTTCCGGCGCCTTGTTTTCACCATGAACTCACGAGCAAGGTGCTGAATCGGTGCTGGTTCTAGAGGCCTGAGGACTATGCTCTTATCAAGTGGGTCCCCAGGAACTATGGCCCAGTGATCAAACACTGAGAGGCAAAATGCTTGCCCCTGAGTATGGTACCTCAAGTCCGTCTCAAAGCCAAATGATTCTATCACCGGTAAATATGCCTGAAAATTTTGAAATGATCTATTAGAAGATTAGTAACCAGAATATACTACAGGTCTGCTTCATGCAAGTGCATATTAGCAAATGAACATGAACATATGCCTCTGCATCTACAGTTTGGCATAAAGTGATATAAATACAAACAAGGCAGGATATTCAACCTTCACAACATATACAGGGGTGCCAGGCTTGGGGACATCTGCTGTTACATGTCCACGTCTGCGTGACAATACTGTATAGATTGCAGAGACACAATCGATTGGTGTATGGATCTGAAAAAGCATGAAAGTATCAAATATGTTGTGATAAGAGATGTTAAAAAGAGAATAAAACTGATCAATATTATTTATTACTTTTCCTGATTTAATTGAATGCAAATCATGTTACCTCTACATAGTAAACAGGCTCCATAAGCCTCGGGTTCGCCATGAGGAAAGCTGAATACACCACACGCCGAGCGGTGGGAATAATCTGACCACCTCCTCGATGCAAGGGCTCAGCAGCAATAGATGCATTTAGAATTTTGAATTTAACATTCCGGATAGGTTCATCACAAAGAGGACCTTCCCGCGCACCCCACTGAAATCTGTGAAAGAGGCCAGGAAAATATTTAGAAACCAAACTAAGATATAAAGCTGCTTGCAAAATACGTATCATGCTTTACCCTTGAACAATGGAGTCCTTGACAGCACTCAGCAAGTTCTTATCAACTTCACTTGGAAGGGTATCATCTAATAGAATGTTGGGGCCCTACAAATATAATTAGAATCATTTTATTTATCAAGTTTGTCAGTAAGTCTGAACAATTTTTTATTTTCTTCAAGCATAAAGACAATCTGCGGCTTGACAATAGAGATAAGCAACTACTTAGTGATGGAAATGAATTGATAAACCAAACATATAAATGAAGCTTGTGAAACAGTTAATGGTTCTGTCAATACTTTCATGAGAAACTAATGAGCCAACACTAATCTTCTAACCAAATGGAATTTGCAATTACAAGAAAAATTGGGCTATATAGTTTATTCTCCGTTTATTATCTCCTAACCAAGAGCACTAATCTCCTAGCCAATATCTTTGAATCTTTTACCTGCTTGTCTGGTCCAAACGCCCATATGCTCCTTGCTGAAAGCAAATCCCAATCGTAACGTTTCTGAAAGAAATCACTGATATCCTTTTGTTTTGAGTCAATACTCACAACACCATTCTCAATATCTTCTGCCAAACCCCTCTCTAGTGGCTCTGCAATCTGCATGTAATGTAAAGTCAGGCTGAGTACTTAACATGCCTATGAGCTGCATTCAGCCAAGGTGTCAACTGACATAACTATAGATCTAGCCTGGAAGACATTACCATAGTAATTTTGTTTCTTTTGTTGGGAGTTTCAGCAAAACATTTCATCGAGGAAGTCTCAACCACCGTTTCGCAAAAAGTCACAACCGGATCCGCCACCTACATCAACATAAGGTAGATAACAAATGCTTGATGAAGACAAATGCATGTGAAATATTTGCATCTAATATGTGCAAGGTATATACCAAAAGAAACAAACATACCTTGACTTCAACTTCAGAGTAAAGCTCTCTGAGATCCTTCATGATGGAATCAAGATATATCTCACCTGTTCCTAGTATAGTGTGTTCTCCTGACTCCTCTACTTTGGTGATAGCTAGAGGATAACTCTTACTGATTTTCCTAAGGCCCTCCACCATCTTTGGTAGCTCGCTTGGATTCAATGGTTCGGTTGCAGTTTTTACAACTGGCAGTGTATTGAAGCGAAGAGGCCTAAATATGTAAACATCTTCATCCATATCCAAAGGGCATAATGTTGCAGTCTTCATGATGGAGGCATCTACACCTTCAATTAGAACCCAAGAACCAGCAGGTGCTTTACTGATGGGGATACGGTACCGAGCCTGGTAAACCCACAGTTTGGTAACCTCTTTAACCGTCATGTCTTCTTCATCATCAGGTGAATAGCCTTCCCCAAGTACACGTAAGGTCTGACCAGTCTGTATGGTGCCACTGTAAACTCGGCCAAAGGCATCAAAGACACTACAGTCAGACTTTGGATAGAGTTTTGTAACATTAACCATAAGGGGACCATAAGGATCACAGTTTTTCATAGCCTCAGCAATATATGAGTCTTGAGGTCCTGTATATATGTGCTCTATCTTCTTTGCTGCAGCATCCTTGGCGGAGGGGATGTGCTGGACAAGCATGTCAGTGAAGCCTGTCGCAGATCCAAAGACAGAACTACAAGCCAACCTCAATAAAGGCCTAACATTCAACTTATAAGCTGCATTGCTTAGGGTTACACCAAGTTCTCCAAGAGTAGTCTCCACGCTCTTCTTATGCTCTCCAATTACTTGGCTGTAGATTTTGTATAAAGGTTCGAGAATAAACTGGACAAATGATCTTTCTCCTCCACCCATTGGGGGTTTCTTCCTGAAGACCCTTTCATTAGGATGATAATACAGGTCTCCCCATAGGCGGGCTGCAAACTTTGAATAGTCAAAAGGAATGCCATGAAGTTTTACATAAAGCTTAGCAAATGACTGCAAGGTGAATGACCACCCAGCACTTGCACTTGCAAAACAGACATTCCCAGCAGCAGGATCAACCACTTGGGTGCCTCCTACACTAGTGGAGAAAGAAGAGATAAGGTCATTGATAACTTCCAAAGTGTGTCGCAGTTTGAAATAAGCATCAGTCGGAGGCAGCTTAAGCTCTGTAATCAGTCTATCAACCTAAAGCATCATAAGTCAACAAATGCTTAATCATTTTAAACTGACGTAAGTATTACACAATAAATATAAGAAACAAGGTTGCTGCTAAGGAAAAATTAAAGTTCCACCTTGTTTATCACAACTACAATAGGAAGTCTTTCTTGTATTGCATGGCGTATAGCCCTCTCAGTGTTTACCTGCTCATCAGAAAATAGACACATCTGAGAATTAAGTAGTTTCAATAAAAATTCCCAATAGACAGAACACATTGTTTGCATCACACTTGCTGCTTACTAACACAGATTATTTTTCAGTAATAACACATAGCTAAGCACTATATGCCAGATAATAGGTAATTGAAGCTTCACTCTTGTGAGTTGATACAGCACCCACCACCCAAGTTTTCAGAAAAACCTTTGTGCGCAGTTGTGCTGTGTCATGGCTTAATTACCAGAAATCAGTACCCTAGCACTTAAATGAATTCTTCTAAGTTGTTGAATTGTCATTCTAGATAAACAGAAATATGGTGACCCCATAATCCAGTAGATAGATACTTCTTCCCAAGACTGGCTTTTCCAAATTTATGTGGACCATACAAAATATAAGAAGCTGGATCGAAAGCTTCATTGAGACAGCATAACTCTATTCATGACCAATATGAAAGCTGTTCCACCACTCAGAACTTCAAATTACTGAGTTGTATATGGACTTTAGTCTATAGCACACCTCTAAATTCTCACCACCCAAATATTTGACTTAAAGTTCTAAACAGTGAAAAGAATCTTCCAGTAATAGTCAATGTGCCTGAATGCTCACCATCCTTGTTGAGATAACTTCTATACAAAACACCGTGCTATGATTTAATATCAAAATTCAACTGGATTCAACTAAAACTATAGCCTTGAGTTTTAATGCTTTAGGAATTCGTGGCATGCATTTTGCATCTATTTGAAATATTATACTTAATTGGGAAAATGATTATCTAATATCTAAGATGGTAAGGTTTCCAACCAAAATTTAAGAAATTCACACAAGATTTATGAGCTCAAAACTCAAATTACAGTATCATACTCTAAAGAGTAGATTCAAAAGCTACTTCAGTCTTCAGATCAGTAAACCCCTGTTTATAATAGATCTGAAAGTTATTTAAGATAAACAGTAAAACCTTATGCTTTTTAGCTTTCATTCCAATTCCCCCTTATGTGTAAGATTGATTTAGTTTTATCTGCTAACATGCTTCTGTTTTCTAACTAATCACAATTTTTTTTTGATATAATAAACCCAACCTTTTCCTTCCCTCTTTTATTATTTTTCATTGACTTGAGAAATCAGGTCAAATTGGCTTGATCCAATATCACTCATTTGCGCCACATAAAACAATAATGGAGACTAACATTTAATTCCAATAAATGAATGAGTTCTTTTCTAACCCAACAAATATTGAGTCACCGCTGCGCACTCCATGAACAAAAACCTTCAGTTAGGACTAGCCAATAATGTCTGGTTAATCAGCTAATTTAAGTTACACTCATGGAGTTCTTTTTCACATTCAGCATGAAGCAAGCTCATATAGTACCGACCACTCTAGACTTCAAACTAGATCTTAGTGCCATAGTTATGTTGTATTGGTACTGTCTTGGTTACAAGAAATTAGTACCTTGCACTTAACAAATGAGTTCTTGTGTGAGTTGTCATTCTAGCTAGTGGAGATAATCCACCAAGAGTTTCATATGTGCAACTGAGTAAACTGATCCTAATGACGACCCTACCATGAGGTGAACCATGAACCCCTAGTTCTACAAATAGCTTATCATAACTGAATGTAAATGGAATACTGTATGTGCTGAATCTGGTGTCCTTAGAAGACTATTATATAATTATTTTCATTCTCGGGATTGATCTTTTCCAAACAGCTTTATTTTGTTCATCAATCTTGTTCAACTTTCAAATTATATCACACTCATACATTCAAACCAACCAACAATTTAACTATATTTTTAGATGGTGAAAATCCTCTTGCACAACAGTAACAAATAGTTCAGTTAAGCCTAGTATACGTTCATGCTTCCTAACATCACTTTTAAATTAAATTCAACTAGAACTACATTAACCAAGAGTAGAGGATCAACTTGATGAGATGAAGAGAGGGATTACTTACCATAACACCTTCGGCGGCATCGACAACCAGCACAGCCCCATCAGCGAGGCGGAGAGCAGCAGTCATCTCATCAGAGAAGTTGACATGGCCGGGAGTGTCCATTATGTTGCAGAGATAGGACTTGGCGTTGCCGTCCTCGAGCACGAGGGACATGGGCACGGCCTTGATAGAGATCCGGCGCTCCTGCTCGTCGATCCTGGTGTCGGTGTACCGCATGTGCCGCTCGCTGTCGGCATCAAAGGTCGAGATCTCGTGGGTCTGCTCCACCAGCATGTCCATGAACACCGTCTTGCCGTGGTGGAGGTGGCCGACGAGAGCAACGTTGCGGACGAGCGAAGGGTTGGAGGCGAGGCCAAGAAGGAACTCGGTTGAGACGTAGGTGGAGGAGTCCTTCACGCCGACCTCGAACTTGACGGTGCGGACGGGCTTGATGATGGGCTGCTCGAGGGGTTGCTCGTCCTCGTCCATCACCAGGGCCTCCACGCCCTCCCCGTAAACCTCTTCGGCGGTGGGGTAGTACTTCTTGTCCTCGGCGAGGACGATCTGGGAGGCGGCAGGGTCGGTGTCCATGTCGTCGGCGCCGGCGCCGTTGGCGGTAATCCAGCCATTGGCGGAGGGGCTAGGTGAGGCGTCGGCCTCGTCGTCGGAGCGGGCGGAGCCGGCAGGGGACTCGTCACCGGAATCCCCAGCATCTTCGGAGTCGCCGTCGGACTCGATCTCTGGGCCGATGTAGTTGCCGAACTCGTCGTAGAGGCTCTCGTCCATTTGGGGATTCGCGCGGAGATCGAAATTAGGACTACCGTTAGGGTTTGGAAGTAGGGAAGGGAGGGAGGGGAGCGGGCTAGGTTTAGGGTTTTAAGGAGATGGGAAATGGGAAAGGCCACTGCTTTGTGGCGGTTCTAGCAACGGGCGAGAGGGACCTGGAAACCCTATCAGAAAAACAAAAAAAAAAAAGAAAAGAAAAGAAAAAAAAGGAAAAAAAAATGGAGGAGGATCTGGAAAGAATAAAACAAGTAAACAACCATAAAGCGCCCGCTAGTGCATGGGGATCTGTATTTTTTTTTATAATTATTTTTTAGATAATATTTAGATAAAAAATAATTTATTTATATTTTTTATATATTATAAAATATTTTTAATAACTTTTTTAATACATAAATATTATTATTGTATATTATAACAAGATAGTATTATTTTCTAATAAAATAATATTATATTATAATAAGATGATATTTTTTATAATAAGATAGTATTACATTACAATGAGATAATACTATTTCATGACAAAACAGTATTACTTTATAATAAAATAGTATTATATTATAATAAAATAATATTATTTTATAATAAGATAATATTATATTATAATAAGATAGTATTTCTTTACAATAAGATGGTACTATTTTATAATAAGGTAATATTACTTTTTAATAAGATATTATTATATTATAATAAGACAGTATTCATTTATAATAAGATAATATTATTTTATAATAATAAAATAATATTATTTTTTAATAAGATAGTATTATATTATAATAAGATAGTATTTCTTTATAAGATCGTATTACATTATAGTAAGGCAGTACTATTTTATAATAAAATAATATTATATTATAATAAGACTATATTATTTTACAATAAGATAGTATTATTTTAGTACTACTTTATAACTGCGGCCATTTCATGTCAATGGAGAGCTACTTTTAATTTATGTTTGGAATGGAGTGTTATTTTTACTTGAAACTCAACTGAAGCTGCTTTTAATTTAAAACTAGAATTAGAGATTTTTCACTAATTTACCATATTTATACAATTTGGATAGTATATGTTATATAATATAGATAAAATTATACTATATATAATAAAATAAAATATATATAATATATATTAACATAATAAATTATAACTTTATATTATATTTATTACAATAATAATATGACATATTAATATTATATTATAATAATAAAATAAAATATTATATTATATAAGATAGTATTATATATTATTATTGTAAGATTAGTAGTATATTAAGAATTAAATAAAAATATTATTTTTTGTTAATATAAAAATGATTTATCTAACTTTTAGGTGGGTAAATTTTTTTATCTAATTTGTTAAATACTAAATAATTTTTTTATCAAAGAAGTATAAGAAAATGGAGAAATTAATCAACTTATTTTTAATATTTATCCATCAAAAGAAAGAGTCCATATTATGTGATGACACCCATGCTGATAGGAGAATCTCAAAACTATGTCATGTGAAACTAACGAAGGCCAAAGAAGGTTGGATGGAGCTCACCGTTAGCAGCAGATATTTTAGTTTCTCACTTTGCGTGGAGTTTTTCCTTTTTCATTTTTTATTTGGGAAGGGTGCGGCATAGCTGGGGAGTGGCCTTTATAAAATTATTGCTAAAATTTTTGTTAACGGGTTAAAATCTCTTATGCAATTCTTAGTATCAAGAGAATAAAGTGCTTTTGTACCAAGCCAGAATATTTTTGATAATATAACGATAGCTCAGAAGGTCTTCTATTTAATGCATCATGCTTTTAAAATTTTTTTTTTAGTACTTATCAAAACTGACATGGAGAAAACTTATGATAAAATATCTTGGCGATATCTTAAAGTTATTCTCAAACATTATGGTTTTCATGTGCATTTTATTAAATGGATCCTAATTTTTCTGTCATTATTAATAGAGCTCCATCAAGCTAATTTTCTTTTTTTTGTAGGTTTAAGACAAGGATGTCCACTGTCTCCATTCCTTTTTATTCTTTGCTCTGACATGCTATCTAGATCATTGAATGAGCTAGTTCATAAGGGATCTCCTCGTGGTTATCAACCAAGACATCATGGTCCTAATTTCACTCATCTGATGTTCGCGGATAATTTAGTTGTTGTGGCCAAAGCTTCTATTAATAATGCAAGACTTCTCATGAAGACTATTGAGAGCTATTTTATTCAGTCTGGACAGCGAATTAATGTGCAAAAATCGTAGATTTAGTTCAATCCAAAAATTGACATGAGAGTCAAGCAGGAAATCCTTCAAATCTATAGTGTTCCACTTAAGTAGGGGTTTGGAACAACTTGGGGGTGCCTCTATCTGGCTCTAGATTAAAGCGTAAAGATTTTAATCAGCTGTTTGATCGTATCTGTTGGGGATAAATCCCGCTCCTGCCGAAGCCCGGCCCGACGCTCAACCCAATGTAACCAGAGGCCACTGAAGAGCTATAGCGCCAGGCCGAGCCCCTACCACGGCCGAACTGCCTGGAGGCCGAACTCCCCTGCGCCAAGGTCCGGGCCGAACTCCCACCGCCAGCCGAACTTCCTGAGGGCCGAGCTCCTTGGACTCCAAGCGGCTGGACTTCTTCGGGAGACGAACTCCTTCGGACCGACCCCAGGCGAGCCCGTGCAGCCGAACTCCTTCGGACTCCCCACGGCCGAACTCCTTCGGACCGACCTCAGCGAGCCCCTACCACGGCCGAACTGCCTAGAGGCCGAACTCCCTCCGCCCGCCGAACTTCCCACGGCCGAACTCCTTCGGACCGACCCCAGGCGAGCCCATGCAGCCGAACTCCTTCGGACTTCCCACGGCCGAACTCCTTCGGACCGACCCTAGGCGACCGAACTCCTCAGCGAGCCCTGGCCGAACCAACTAGCAACCGAAGTCCTTCAACTGGCCAGCCGAGCTCCTTCGAACCTCTCAGCGGCCGAACTCCTTCGGGCCGACTCCAAGCGGCCGAGCTTCAATGAAGTCCTCTCAGCGGCCGAACTCCTCAGCAGGGCCGAGTCTTCAATGAAGTCCTCTCAGCGGCCGAACTCCTCAGCAGTCGTCACTTAGGAGCCCGAACTCCTCAGCAGTCGTCACTTAGGAGCCCGAACTCCTCAGCAGTCGTCACTGGGCCGAACTCCTCAGCGGTCGCCCTCATCAAACTTCGGCCGACCGAGCTCCTACCGAACTCTCGAGTGTCCAAGCCTCAGCCCAAGCCCCAACAGCCGGCCGAACCCCAGACGGCCGAGCTTCGACTTCTCAGCAGCCGAACTCTTCTGCGGACGAGCCTTAGCTGCATACCTCTTGCCAGACGCCTATGGGAGCCGAACTCCCTCCCATCTTCCTCTTCAGGAGCCCGAACTCCCACGAAATGGGCACACGACGAAGGCCTTCAACCCTTCATTCGGCAAGCTCTGCAACCATCACTATCAGTCAGTCCGCCGTACCATCGGTCAGTCCGCCGCGGGCGATAGCGACCCACTGCCAGGCGGCGATGGCTGTCACCCTCAATCCGCCGCACACGGCACCAGTGGGACTGACTCCGCCGAACCTCGAGCGGTCCGCGCCAGCACGCGGCTGCAGTTGTCACCATCAAGCTCCACTATATAAAGGACCCCTCCCGACATACGCTAAGGCTAAGCTCTCTGGAACTCTCGACTCTCTAAGCTCTCCTCCACATCTCTAAGCTCCGGAACTCATTCCGAGCACTCCATTACTGTTGGTCGGAAACTAACTTGACCGTCGGAGGGTCCTGCCGGAGCCACCACCCCACCGGTTCCGGACGGGACTTCGTTTTGCAGGTCCCCGGCGGCGCCCAGCGGCCTCGATTGCGGCGACCTCCGGCGGCGACGGATTTCTGCACCAACAGATTGGCGCCGTCTGTGGGAACCGAAGGGACTGAACCTTCGAGGTTCCCTTGTTCTTAAAGGAGTGCTCGGCGACGATTTCCCGCCCCTGCTCCGGATCTCTCTTCTCCCTCTTCAGAATTCCTTCTCTGGAAAGAGGAAATGCCCCCCAGAAGGGCTTCGACGCGGCGCTCGACGGCTTCCGCGGCTCGATCCCCTCCGAGTCCGTCTGTCCCTGCTCCGGCCCCGGTGACTCAGCCCCCGTCTAATAGCCGCAGTGGATACGGAGCAGTTCAACCAGCTCATCCAGCACGTTCGCGGTCTCACGGAGGCGGTGCAGGCGGTGCTGCACCGACAAGTCCCAGTGCCAGCCCGACCGGCGCGGGACTCTCCGAAGTCGGATGATCCAGTCCAAGAGCGACCGGCCTGGGCAGCCCGACCTCCGATACCCGGATTGGAGAGGCGGAGGAGGGAGAGCCCTTGTTCGGATCATGGATCGACCAAGGGTGAAGCCTCGCGCCCATCTCACCAGAAAGCCTTGGAGATCAGAGACCGGGAGGACCTGCTGGGCCAAAGGCTCTCGGAAATGAACCGGCGAATTGAAGAACTTCGTCCCCCCTCGCGTGGTGATGACGTTTGTGCAGACCCTCCTTTCTCGCAGAAAATCATGCAAGAACCTGTTCCACCGACCTTCGAGCTCCCTCAACTGGAAAGCTACGATGGAACTTCTGATCCGGTTGATCACCTGGGGGCCTTCCGGGCCATGATGCTGCTTCACGGCGCTTCAGATGCCGTGCTGTGCCGAGCCTTCCCGTCTACCTTAAAGGGAGCAGCGAGGAACTGGTACTCGGCGTTGAAGCCCAACACGATCTTCTCTTTCGACCAGATGAGCAGTCGGTTCGCGGCCCACTTCATCAGCAGCCGACGACCGAGCCGAGGTTCAGATTCCCTGATGAGCGTCAAGCAGAAGCAAGGGGAATCCATCCGGACTTACGTCACTCGATTCAACGCCGCGGCATTGGAAGTCCGGGACCTGGACCAGTCTGTCGCGATGGCCGCACTTAAGGGCGGCCTTCAGAAAAATAGCTTGCTGTTCTCTCTGGAAAAAAGGTATCCCAGGGACTTCGCCGACCTGCTGGCTCGAGCCGAGAGATATGCCCGTGCGGAAGAAGCCTTCAAATTGAAAGATGAGGAGCTCGTCAGAAAGGACCGGCTGGCGGACGAGGAAGAGCTGGGTGAAGCTCGGCTGCACTCGCAGACCCCCTACGAAAGCAGGCGGGCCCGAACTCCTCGAACTCGCCCTGATAAGGAGGCGCGAAGGAGTCCACTTCCCGGAAGGTTCCGCCGCTATGCCCCCCTCAACGCTCCTCGAACCCAGATTCTCACCGAAGTAAAACACCAGCTGCCAAGACCGGAAGGATTACGATCTCCCCCAAACAAGCGCGATCGAAATAAGTACTGCCTCTACCATCACGACCACGGCCACGACACGGAGGGATGCATCCAGCTCCGAGACGAAATTGAGGAGCTCGTCAGAACGGGTCGGCTGGGTAAATTCCTCCGGTACCGGCCTGAAGCAGAAAAAGATCGGCTAAGGGCGCTGCCGTAGCCAGACTACAAGAAGGTCGGCCACCTTACGGCGTCATTCACATGGCCCCTGGAAAGATCTCGGTGCATCAGCGATTCGCCATCTCCCAGCAACAAGAGCTTGCACCAAATTGAGGAGTTCAGCATGAGGAGGTCGTCCACCCCGGAACTTATTGCCGAAGAAATGCGGAGGAATCAGCCTTAGGGAGGAGCCCAATCGCCCCTAAGAGAGAAACGGAGAGCAGAAGTTCCCCCGCTGAAGCGGAATGAAGTTCGGCGCGAGGAAGGCCGAACCCACCTATGAGCCCGTCAGCGAGGAAGCTCCGACAAAGAAGTATGAAGTCCTCCCGCGGAAGCTTCCGCGGGAAAGTGGAACGAAGTTCGGCGCAAGTAAGGCCGAACTCACGCTCCAGAATGTCCCCCAAAGGAACCGCCTACAAAGTGTTCACTGGAGGCGGAATGAAGTTCGGGCGAGAAAAGCCGGGCTCACCCCAAAGCTCGGCATCAAGGTAAAATGAAGCTCGGTGGAAAGCCGAACTCCTCAACTCAACCTCCAAAATAAAGTTCGGCGCCGGCAAGGACGGAACGAAGCCCCCCTCCCAGAAGGTTCCGCAACTACGACCCGCTCCTCTAACTCGAATTCTCGGCAAAGTTAAGAGCCAACCGCCAAGACCTGAAGGACTACGGCCTCTCCAAACATGCGCGATCAAGGAGAAGATCGGCTATAGGCACTGCCGTAAACCGGAAAAGACAAGAAGGTTGGCCGTCCCGCGGCGTCATCAACGCCACCCCAGGGGAGGAGCTAGGAGCTAGCTACATCGGTGATTGTCATCCCCAGCGACAAAGTCAAGAGAAGCATGGTCCAAATTATGAAGGCCGGCAGGAGATAGAGGAGGTCGTCTGGACGGGACTTGCTGCTCGAGGGAGCTCCGAGGAACAACACCCCGTCGACCCCTCAAACGAGAGCGCGCTTGTCCACGATTTCCCTTCGGTAAAATTCTCCCCTCTGCAAATATTATTTCTGGATGCGAAAACTATGCGATGACAGGAGAGCAGCAGTCAATAATCGCCGCGTTAGGAACAGGAGGAGAACCTCGTCCTAACGCGAGCAACAAGCTCGGCCGCAGGAGATAAGATCTCCCCCGAGCGCGCACCTCGGCCGCAGGAGATAAGATCTCCCCCGAGAGAAGCTCGGCCGCAGGAGATAAGATCTCCCCCGAGCGCGCACATCAACCTCGGCTAGAGATAAGATCTCTCCCGAGCGACCGTTGACAACCTCGGCTAGAGATAAGATCTCTCCCGAGCGAGAACAACCTCGGTTAGGAACAGGAGGAGAACCTCGTCCTAACACGAGCCAACCTCGGCTAGAGATAAGATCTCTCCCGAGCGACCGTTGACAACCTCGGCTAGAGATAAGATCTCTCCCGAGCGACCGTGAACAACCTCGGTTAGGAACAGGAGGAGAACCTCGTCCTAACACGAGCAAACCTCGGCTAGAGATAAGATCTCTCCCGAGCGACCGTTGACAACCTCGGCTAGAGATAAGATCTCTCCCGAGCGACCGTGAACAACCTCGGTTAGGAACAGGAGGAGAACCTCGTCCTAACGCGAGCGACCTCGGCTGCAGGAGATAAGATCTCCCCCGAGAGAAGCTCGGCCGCAGGAGATAAGCCCTCCCCCGAGCGCGCACATAGAGATAAGATCTCTCCCGAGCGACCGTTGACAACCTCGGCTAGAGATAAGATCTCTCCCGAGCGACCGTGAACAACCTCGGTTAGGAACAGGAGGAGAACCTCGTCCTAACACGAGCATCAACCTCGGCTAGAGATAAGATCTCTCCCGAGCGACCGTTGACAACCTCGGCTAGAGATAAGATCTCTCCCGAGCGACCGTGAACAACCTCGGTTAGGAACAGGAGGAGAACCTCGTCCTAACGCGAGCGCGCACCTCGGCTGCAGGAGATAAGATCTCCCCCGAGAGAAGCTCGGCCGCAGGAGATAAGCCCTCCCCCGAGCGCGCACATCAACCTCGGCTAGAGATAAGATCTCTCCCGAGCGACCGTTGACAACCTCGGCTAGAGATAAGATCTCTCCCGAGCGACCGTGAACAACCTCGGTTAGGAACAGGAGGAGAACCTCGTCCTAACACGAGTGCCAACCTCGGCTAGAGATAAGATCTCTCCCGAGCGACCGTTGACAACCTCGGCTAGAGATAAGATCTCTCCCGAGCGACCGTGAACAACCTCGGTTAGGAACAGGAGGAGAACCTCGTCCTAACACGAGCACCAACCTCGGCTAGAGATAAGATCTCTCCCGAGCGACCGTTGACAACCTCGGCTAGAGATAAGATCTCTCCCGAGCGACCGTGAACAACCTCGGTTAGGAACAGGAGGAGAACCTCGTCCTAACGCGAGCGCGCACCTCGGCTGCAGGAGATAAGATCTCCCCCGAGAGAAGCTCGGCCGCAGGAGATAAGACCTCCCCCGAGCGCGCACATCAACCTCGGCTAGAGATAAGATCTCTCCCGAGCGACCGTTGACAACCTCGGCTAGAGATAAGATCTCTCCCGAGCGACCGTGAACAACCTCGGTTAGGAACAGGAGGAGAACCTCGTCCTAACACGAGCCAACCTCGGCTAGAGATAAGATCTCTCCCGAGCGACCGTTGACAACCTCGGCTAGAGATAAGATCTCTCCCGAGCGACCGTGAACAACCTCGGTTAGGAACAGGAGGAGAACCTCGTCCTAACACGAGCACCAACCTCGGCTAGAGATAAGATCTCTCCCGAGCGACCGTTGACAACCTCGGCTAGAGATAAGATCTCTCCCGAGCGATCGTGAACAACCTCGGTTAGGAACAGGAGGAGAACCTCGTCCTAACACGAGCACCAACCTCGGCTAGAGATAAGATCTCTCCCGAGCGACCGTTGACAACCTCGGCTAGAGATAAGATCTCTCCCGAGCGACCGTGAACAACCTCGGTTAGGAACAGGAGGAGAACCTCGTCCTAACGCGAGCGCGCACCTCGGCTGCAGGAGATAAGATCTCCCCCGAGGGAAGCTCGGCTGCAGGAGATAAGATCTCCAGGAGATAAGATCTCCCCCGAGCGCGCACTTCACTTCGGCTGCAGGAGATAAGATCTCCCCCGAGGGAAGCTCGGCCGTAGGAGATAAGATCTCCCCCGAGCGCGCACTTCAACCTCGGCTGCAAGATAGGAGGTCTCCCTCGAGTCGACTTCAACTGACGAAGATAATGTCGCCCCCGAGGAGCTCAAATCCGACCTCGACCGAAGGAGGCGAGTCTTACTTCGGCTTCAACATCAGCTTCATCGACTTTAGCCGGAAACGAGTTCCATTTCAACTCCAAACATCGACTGAAGATGAGGTCTCCCCCAAGCCTCAGCCTCAACTTCAGCGTCAATCTTGGCTGGAGATGAGACCTCCCCGAGCTTCAGATGCAACAAATGCGGAGCCTGGAAGAAGACTTCGGCAGTCGCCTGTTTTGGTACTCCCTTCCTTCAATTTTTGAACTCGGGAGTGGGGGGGCTACTGTTGGGGATAAATCCCGCTCCTGCCGAAGCCCGGCCCGACGCTCAGCCCAATGTAACCAGTAGCCGCTGAAGAGCTATTAGCGCCAGGCGCCAGGCCGAGCCCCTACCACGGCCGAACTGCCTAGAGGCCGAACTCCCCTGCGCCAAGGTCCGGGCCGAACTCCCACCGCCAGCCGAACTTCCTGAGGGCCGAGCTCCTTGGACTCCAAGCGGCTGGACTTCTTCGGGAGACGAACTCCTTCGGACCGACCCCAGGCGAGCCCGTGCAGCCGAACTCCTTCGGACTTCCCACGGCCGAACTCCTTCGGACCGACCTCCGAGCCCAAGGCGAACTGCCCCGACTGCAGCCGAACTCCTTCGGACCGACCCCAGGCGAGCCCATGCAGCCGAACTCCTTCGGACTTCCCACGGCCGAACTCCTTCGGACCGACGGCGACCGAACTCCTCAGCGAGCCCTGGCCGAACCAACTAGCAACCGAAGTCCTTCAACTGGCCAGCCGAGCTCCTTCGAACCTCTCAGCGGCCGAACTCCTTCGGGCCGACTCCAGCGAGCTCGCGGCCGAACTCCTCGCTCGTCAGGCCGAACTCCTTCGCCGACTCCAAGCGGCCGAGCTTCAATGAAGTCCTCTCAGCGGCCGAACTCCTCAGCAGTCGTCACTTAGGAGCCCGAACTCCTCAGCAGTCGTCACTTAGGAGCCCGAACTCCTCAGCAGTCGTCACTGGGCCGAACTCCTCAGCGGTCGCCCTCATCAAACTTCGGCCGACCGAGCTCCTACCGAACTCTCGAAGTGTCCAAGCCTCAGCCCAAGCCCAACAGCCGGCCGAACCCCAGACGGCCGAGCTTCGACTTCTCAGCAGCCGAACTCTTCTGCGGACGAGCCTTAGCTGCATACCTCTTGCCAGACGCCTATGGGAGCCGAACTCCCTCCCATCTTCCTCTTCAGGAGCCCGAACTCCCCGAAATGGGCACACGACGAAGGCCTTCAACCCTTCATTCGGCAAGCTCTGCAACCATCACTATCAGTCAGTCCGCCGTACCATCGGTCAGTCCGCCGCGGGCGATAGCGACCCACTGCCAGGCGGCGATGGCTGTCACCCTCAATCCGCCGCACACGGCACCAGTGGGACTGACTCCGCCGAACCTCGAGCGGTCCGCCAGCACGCGGCTGCAGTTGTCACCATCAAGCTCCACTATATAAAGGACCCTCCCGACACGCTAAGGCTAAGCTCTCTGGACTCTTAACTCTCTAAGCTCTCCTCCACATCTCTAAGCTCGGGAACTCATTCCGAGCACTCCATTACTGTTGGTCGGAAACTAACTTGACCGTCGGAGGGTCCTGCCGGAGCCACCACCCCACCGGCTCCGGACGGGACTTCGTTTTGCAGGTCCCCGGTGGCGCCCAGCGGCCTCGATTGCGGCGACCCCCGGCGGCGACGGATTTCTGCACCAACAGTATCCATAAGAAGCTTGATGCTTGAAAGTAGAAACTTTTATTACATGCTGGCCATATAACTGTACTTCAAGCTATTCGATCTCAATTTAAGTTATATCTTTCTCATGACTAATGTGTCTATTCCTATAGTCGTTCTTGATCAGTTGGATAAAATTTTCAAGGCATTTCTATGGGGGCATGATATTGGCTCTAGGAAGGTGCACCTGATCTCTTGAAACACTATTTGCATGGACAAAGATAAGGATCGTTTGGGCATACATTCTATTATTGGGAATAAACCCCGCTCATATCGAAATCCAGCTTGATGCTTAACCCAATGCAACCGATGATCATGGAAGAGCTTCAGCGGCCAAACTTTAGCCGAACTTCTTCAGTCGGCCGAACTCCCCAACGGTCGAGTCCTAGCCGAATTCCTTCAGTCGACCGAACTTCTCAGCGGTCAAGCCCCAGTCGAACTCCCCCAACGATCGAATTCCTGTCGAACTCTCTAGGAGCCAAACTCTTTCCGGATTGCTCCTGCAGTCGGACTCTTACGAGAGCCGAACTCCCTCTACACTTTTCCAGTCGGACGCCTACGAAAGTCGAACTCCTTCCGAGCTTCTCCTTCAGTCGGATGCCTATGGAAGCCAAACTCCTTCCGAATTGCTCCTACCATCGGACTCCTATGAGAGCCGAACTTCCTCCACACTCCTCCAATCGGACGCCTATGGAAGCCGAACTTCTTCCAAGCTTCTCCTTCAGTCGGACACCTACAGGAGCCGAACTTCTTCCAGATTGCTCCTACAGTTGGACTCCTACAAGAGCCGAACTTCCTCCACACTCCTTCAGTCGACACCTATGGGAGCCAAACTCCTTCCGAGCTTCTCCTCCAGTCGGATGCCTATGGGAGCCGAACTTCTTTCGGATTGCTCCTACAGTCGGACTCCTATGAGAGCCGAACTTCCTCCGCACTCCTCTGTCAGATGCCTATGGAAGCTGAACTCCTTCCGAGCTTCTCCTCCAGTTGGACGCCTATGAAAGCCGAACTTCTTTCGGATTGCTCCTGCAGTCGGACTCCTATGAGAGCCGAACTTTCTCCGCACTCCTCCAGTCGGACGCCTATAGGAGTCGAACTCCTTCCGAGCTTTTTCTCCAATCGGACACCTACGAAAGCTAAACTTCTTTCGGATTGTTCATGCAGTCAGACTCCTACGAGAGCCAAACTCCCTCGACACTCCTCCTGTCGGATGCCTACGAAAGTCGAACTTCTTTCGAGCTTCTTCTTTAGTTGGACGTCTACAGAAGTCGGACTTCCTCCGCACTCCTTTAGTCGGATGCCTACGGGAGCCGAACTTCTTTCAAACTTTTTCTTCGACCGAACTCCTTCCAAACTTCTTCCTCAGTCGGATTCCTCCAGTGGATTACTTTCGAATAATCTTCTCCAGATGTATTCTCTTCAGGAGTCCGAACTTCTCTAGAATTGATATATGCCGAAGTTCACCAACCAATGTCTGCTTTCTCAGAGCTACAATTATCAAATCTCGACGAACGATCGCCATCAATCTACCACAGGCGATGCTACAGACGGTGCCCCCCTCCGTGACTGACTCCATCAGATCTCGAGTAGTCTGCTATCAAACAGTATGGCTGTCACTATCAGTTTGACGATATCTTTCTCTCCATATCGAACTCCATCAGATCTCGAGCAATCCACTGTCAGACAGCTGCAGCTGTCACCATCAATCAAGCTCCGTCTATAAAAAGAAATTCTTCAGATACATTTTCTCTAATCTCTAAGCTCTCTTCTTCTTTTCAAAACTCTGTCGAGCTCCTATCTAAGTACTCCATTTCTGTTGGCCAAAAGAACTGACTTGATTGTCGAAAGATCCCGTCAGAGCTACCACCACTGACTTCGGATGGAATTTTGTTTTGTAGATCACTAACGGCGACCTCGTCCTCCTCTACTCCATCTCATCCCGACGTCGATCAGATTTTGCACCAACACATTCTATTAGGAGGCGGAGAGAGGCTTGTATGGGGAAGGTTGTAGCTAACCTAGTTTTGCACGAAAATTCATTGTGGGCTAATTTAGTTCAAGATAAGTATACCTTTGGAAGCTAGGATGATTACCATTGTAGAAGAGGAACTTCTCAATTATGGAGATCCATTTGCTCTGCTGTAAAGTGGATTAAAAACTCCTTCAAGTGGCTAATTGGCAATGGTAGAAACATCAATATGTTAAAGGATCCTTCGCTAAGCAACATACCTTTGTGTCGTAGCATGGTGCTAATAAATATTAACTTATGTGATGAGAATTGGATGATATCTCAGCTTATTAGTTCAAATGGAACTTGGAATATAAACCTGGTGAACCAGCTATTTTCACAAGAGCTTGCAACTACAAGTATGGCCACTCCCATCCCTCAGCAACAATGTGAGAATATCCTTGTTCCTTATAAGTCGGCGCATTGTAAACTTAAGGTGAAAAATATGTATGCTGATATCATGAATTCAGAAACTATACATAGCTATGACATTTATCTAAATCAGATTTAAACTGAATATGGCATCTAAAAATTGCTCCGAGAGTTAGAATCTTTTGGTGGAAAGTGTGCTAGGGTCATTTGCCTTATAAAACTCTTCTTCTTTCCAGAGGGCTCATTCAACAGTAGGTTGGCATTTGTGAGCTTTGTAATGTGAGCATAGAAGATATGGAACACTATTTATTTACTTGTCTCCAAGTGTCATAAGTTTGGAGTGAGATGAGAAAGAGATACCATCTGATCTCAACATTTAACTCCGTGCAACAGCTCATTGAGTTCACTTCACTTCAAGGTAACGTAGATTATGATAAGAGCCTTATTTGCTATACTGCATGGAGTATCTAGAATTCAAGAAATGCGCACCTCTTCCAAGGCATCCAGTATGATCCTATCAAAGTTTTTACTTCAGCTCAATACCATACCGATAAATATAATCAAGCAGCTCTGAAAGTCAATGAAATCACTATAAGGCAGTCCTGGGGTATCGACAACTCTATGAGCTCAGAAACATCCTCTTCAAGGTTAGTATCTTGGGTACCCCCACCCTGCAATATGGTGAAAATAAATTTTGATGCTTCTTGATCTGAAAATTCGATTGGCTTGGGTTATCTTATCAGAGACCATATGGGCGTTGTTCATTTTGCTGGGTCAGCGAAGTCCCATGCCATGTCTATTTTGGAGGTTGAATTACAAGCTGCTTGGCATGGCCTCTCTATTGCCGTTCAATAGTTCGGATTCAAAAGAATTTGCCTTGAAGGAAACTCTTTAATGGTAATTCATTGGATTGCTAATTATACAAAGCATAGCAGTATAGCAATGCCTCACGAGCCAATCCAACCTCTACTGCTTGATATTGTTTATTGGGCTTCACACTTGGATTGCTTTATTTCTCATGTCTTTAGATACGTCAATCAACCTGTGGACGTATTAGCTCATCTTTTGAGAAACTCGGTATTTTTTGCTATTTTTGCTCTTTTTGATCATATTTCTGCTCTCATCAAGGTTGATATCATGGGTGCTCAATTTCTTCGTTTTTAGCTCTTTCTATTTTTTTTTTTTTGATGAGCTTCAAGCCCTCTATGTAACAAAAAAAAAAAAAAAAAAAAAAAAAAAGAAAAAAGAAACAAGAAGAAGAAGAAGAAGAGAGAGACTGTAGTTTCCCTTCAAATGGGAACGCCGAGAAAGTGTGATACGGTCCTTTTCCGCCAGAGAAGCTCGAATAAAAGAGGGTTAGCACTAAGTAGCATGACCGGCATATGAAATAATGAAAGAGAGCCAAGCCAATGAATAACAATAAAGGAATCTCCTTTGAGATGGACCTTCCGTGCCTTCAAGTGAACGAAGGCTGGACACCGGCCAGACCAAGTTTCGACTAGTTCAACTTATGGCACGGTACAAGAAGGAAGAGGCTTATCCTCAGCCAAAAGCCGATGTCCATATTCATTCCTAATCACATATCTTGCAGCAGCTTGACACCTACAAACAGAACCATCAATGTTGGTTATTATTATGGATTTGTACCTCGTTTTCGGCTGCCGCATCCTCCAATAAAGCTATGGGAGACTGATGTTTATATATATATATATATATATATATATATATATATATATATATGATAGATATGAAGATCATTAAGCACGATTCACTAAATTACCAGCATTTTTTATTTCTTAGCTCAATTCTGGTTCATCTTGTTCCCGGAGAATCTACTATAGTTCATACATAACCGATCAATCTCAGATGACTGGAGATCAAATACCTACTCGATGAACTCCAAAACCTCACCCCCGGACGATCTATTATAGCTCGTCCGTTGTCGAGCTAAGTTCTTTCCCATCAGATCCATCTCTCTTTCTCAAATTGAAAAAGTTTAGATATAGCAAAATTCTTCTGCAATTAAGTCTCCCATAAAAAAAAATCTTATCCAAATCTATCTGTGCAATAAATCAAGAAGATTATCATGACTCCGAGATGAATATGATTCTAATTCTTTTTCTATAAATAATGGAGCTCCAGAATCCTCAAGGTATACATTCAACATCTCGTTCTCTCCTTTCATTATTCTTCATCTCCTAACTTAAATGTTGGAGGATCTTCACTGAAGAATACCCTCGACGAAAATTTCTTTGCAGATATTCGGACGAAGCTCCAATAGTGGTTTCATCTCAGCCACATCTATCTCGGTGACCGACCTCAGATAGGGAGAAGGAGCAATGGTTATTAATGCATCAAGTGGAGGTGGTATCCAGCGCGCCAAAAGAGTCTTAATATGACTAAAAGATGAAATATCCTAGGACCTTGGTTGTGTATAAAGATCGCCTGCCAATGAATTATGTGATTCCTACATAGCTGGAGGAGAGCTACGTAGCAACTCTCTTCCCTTCTCCTTGAGCGTGTGAAGCGATGAATTCTAAAATGGAGGATGAGAGAGGCCATATGTAAGGAATCCAACCTCTTTTGTCCTAAGTAGCAGTGATCCATGAAATAACATCTGCCTGGTCTCCTCCAATCCAAACATTTTGGCATTGAAAATCTGCAACAAAGGCCTTCAAACCCTGCCAAGCCCCCCCTAAAATTCTTCTACATCCACAATGTAGGAGTAGAATACATACTAGCAATCCCAATTACTCTACCAATATTATATCTTATGACAAATCATGCCCCAGACGACAAAAATTGCCGATTAGTTTTCGACGTCGTGCAAATGGCATTCTATCATGTGATGCATCATAGACCGCTTTCTGTTCGCTTGTAAGACACCAACTGTTGCTCCTGGATCTTCTGGCTTGGGGTCGGCCGACAAAGATGGAGTATATTGGCTACCAAGGAATATGAGATCGAGGATGAGTTTTGCTGGAGCTTCACCCTTCACTTGCAACAAAGTCAACACCGGAGTGTTCTCCGGTGAAGACCCTCCGACGCTTAAGTTAGAAGATTGGAGAACAATAAGGGAAGAAAGCGTCAAATTAAATGACGTACCTGGAGGGTCCCGGAGCTTCTTTATTTATAGGGGAGGAGTTAGAGCCGTATCCATTTCGGACTCTAATGGCTTTTCGAGTTTGTTGCTCTGGATTGATTCGGAAGATTTCTTTCCTTTTTGGACGATGGGATCGTGAAAGAATCTTCTTTTATCCAAATTTTTTGATTCGTAGAGGATGCAGCTTCAGCAGAGATGGTTGTAGGTCGGTCATTGACGAGCTATAAGCCTCTTCACGTAGCTCGACGGCCGACCTGAGTTCAACGAGAATGAGGTATGAAGGCTTACCTCATTTCGTCAGGAGGCGATCTTCAGTAGGTTGACTAGAATTGTAGGTCGGCCTAAGATGACCTACAGTTAACCATGATTAAAATATCGTATTGCTCCGCTCATATGATCCATTGAGGTAGGTCGGCGGCCGACCCTAAATTGGCTGAGGCCATACCGGCTTTGTGGAAAAAGAAAAGAAATCTTTTGAATCAATCCAGGACGACAAACTTGGAAAGTCGTTAGAGTCTGAAATAGATATGGTTCTAACTTCTCCTCTATAAATAAAGGAGCTTCGGGACCCTCCAAATATGTCATTCAATTTAACGCTTTCTTCCCTCATTGTTCTTCAATCTTCTAACTTGAGCATTGGAGGGTCTTTACCGGAGAATACTCCGATGGAAACTTTGTTGTAGGTGAACGGATGAAGCTCCAGTAAAGCTCGTCCTCGATTTCATATTCCTCGGTGGCCAAGCTACTCCATCCTCGTTGGTCGATCCCAAGCCGAAAGATTCAGGAGCAACAGTTGGTGCTGGAGGAAGGGACTCGGTTATTTTCGAGGCTTAATTTCGAGGGAAGAAAGCACGATACTAGACATCATGAAGATCTAGAGGGGAGCATCAAACGCATCCCAGCGTTTTAGTGGTCAGAAGGCCTACAACGCTCGAGAGGTTAATGCATCTCCACCACCAATCTAGGAGAATCTGCCAACGGTGCCGGCGGTCTCACAGGAACAGTATAACACCTTACTTCATTAGGTGCAAGCATTATCAGCTGCCATAAGAGGAATATAGCAGGTAGACAACCACCATCCGACCGAAGAAGATTCAGGCCTGGTCTGGATAAGGCCGGAGGAACGACGCCCCCATAGCCCTAGGGTGGAGGCTAGTCGTCACAGCCGACCTACAAGTCCTTAACGAAGATCTGAGCGCTCGCCAACACCCATTTCAAGAAGAGGCTCTACTCCGGGCCATGAGACTTCTAGGCACTGAGCCACTCGTGAGGACGATATGGAGAAAAAGCTCAAAGAGATGCAACGATAGCGGGATGCGTTACGGGAGCCAAGGCGGCAAGGAGAGAATTTGGGGTTCAATATCGACCCTCCATTCACTCAGAATGTTATGGATGAACCCTTGCCACATCAGTTCAAGATTCCTCAAATGGAGCTTTACGATGGAATGGCCGATCCCGTAGATCATCTAGATAATTTTCGAACTCTTATGCATCTACAAGGGGCTACCAATGCGATATTATGTCGAGTCTTTCCTTCAACTTTGAGAAGGATGGCTCAACATTGATATTCGAACCTAAAGCCCAGCTCTATAGATTCCTTCTATCAGTTGAGCCGTCTGTTCATTGTCCATTTCGTAAGCAGACATCGACAGCATCGCAATTCTGACTTTCTCATGAGCATCAAGCAACGGAAGAATGAGCTCCTTCGGAAGTACATCGATCGCTTTAATGCAGCCACCTTGGAGGTTCGAAATTTAGACCCATCAGTGGCCATGATGGCGTTCAAGGTCGGCCTCCTCCAAAATGACCTTTTGTTCTCCCTCAGCTTGGACTATCCGAAGGACTTTGCTAAAATGCTAGAACGAGCGAAGAAGTATGCCCAGACCGAAGAGGCTTGGGACTAGCAGGGAAGTAGCTGAGATGGTAGGATGGGTCCGTTCTAAAACCAGAAAAAGAAAAGAGGTCATAGATGGGTGCAGCATCGCCAAGAGGACCCACGGCTTTGTCAATCGCGCACTCCACCTCGGAATAGCCGACCAATATTTTCAAAGCCATGAGGCCGATTTAGAACTCCACCTCGGAGATTCAATTACTACACCCCTCTCAACACCCCCCGAGCTCAAATTTTGATGGAGATCGAGTGACGGAAAGATATACCTCGACCCAAGAGAATGGTAACCCCCGCCCGAGTAAGAAATTGAGGAAGTATTGTCAATGTCACCATGACCATGGGCATGACACCGAGGAGTGCTGCCAGCTCAAAGAGAAAATTGAGGCACTAATCAGGCGGGGATGACTTCAGTACTATGTGGATAAATAGCGAATCCTGGCAAATCCGAATTATGATCAACCTCGGCAAGATGAGCTATGCGTAGAGCAGCCAACTACGGAAGAGATCAAAGTAATTACTGAAGAAAACCTTGGTGGAAATACTTCGGATCAAGACCGATCAGGAGAAGGATCGAGGAAGAAGAAAGCGGATAATGAAATTACTTTCATCGATGAAGATCTGGAAGAAAGAAATACCAAGGACAGAAAATGCACGAGCTGATCTCCTTTCTAAGCTAGCAACCCATGGGGTAGCCGACCAAAAAAGAAGCTCATATATGGGAATCCTGGAGAAGCCGAGTATCGAGGAGGGCTCGATAATGCAAGCTGATCCAGAGCCGAGCTGGATAGATCCTATCCTCCATTACTTGCAGGATGGAACTTTGCCTGCGGATCAAGATGAGGCAAAAAGGCTGAGACATCTCGCTCCACAATACATCATCTATGAAGGAAAGTTGCATAAGAGGTCTTTCACCCTACCTTTGCTCAGATGCCTCCATCCTTTGGAAGCGAACTATGCCCTATAAGAAGTTCACGAAGGAATCTGTGATAATCACCTGGGGGCAAGGACTTGAAACACCGATAATCTTTGGAGATATTATCCTTAGCTTGCAAGTTTCATCTTGAATTTTTATTCGATAATGAATAATAACTTCTCGCAGGTTTTATTTTCGCCAACACGTGCTCCTCGGCAATGGTCGAGGAGTGGAACGCATCTCCATTGGATTTTGCCAACGTGTGCTCCTCGACCACGATTGAGGAATGGAACGCGTCTCCGTCGGATATTGCCAATGTGCGCTCCTCGACCACGGTCGATGAGCGAAATGCATCTCTACCAAATCTTGCCAAATGCACGCTCCTCGGCCATGGTCGAGGATCGGAACGCATCTCCAAATCTCGCCAAATGCACGCTCCTTAGCCACGGTCGAGGATCGAAATGCGTCTTCATCAAATTTCATCAAACGCATCCTCCTTGACTACGGTCGAGGATCGAAACGTGTCTCCATCAAATTTCACCAAATGTGAGCTTCTCGACCACGACCGAGGATTGAAATGCGTCTTCATCAAATTTTGCTAAACGTGCACTCCTCGACCACGATCGAGGATCGGAATGCGTCTCCATCAAATCTCGCCAAATGCATACTCCTCAATCACGATCGAGGATCGAAATGCATCTTCATCAAATCTCACTAAACATGCGCTCCTCGACCACGACCGAGGATCGAAATGCGTTTTCATCAAATTTTGCCAAACGTGCACTTCTTGGCCACGGCCGAGGATTGGAATGCATCTCCAAATTTTGTCAATGCGTACTCCTCGACCACGATCGATGAGCGAAATGCATCTCCATCGGAGCACGCCAATGCACATTCCTCAGCCATGGCCGAGGAACGAAACAAATAAAGTTTGTGGATACATTCCTCAGCTATGGCTGAGGATTGCAACACGTCGGCATAAATCTTCCGTCACCTCTCAGTCATACCATCTAAGGTCTATGCTGACGAAGAACATACGAACTCAACAACAAAAGGAAAAGAACTTTGTATTAAAGTTCGATGCTTACAAATGATGGTCAGCCCATACAAAAATGCCCCAGTAAAGATTAGGGGCAAACAAAAAAGGCCGATCTAAAAAGAAGAAAGAAAAAGGGAGATCAGACATGCCCAATCGAAATGATACATCAAGCTCCATCCAGAGCTCCAGATTCACCGACCACCACTTAGTTAGGAAGGTCGATAACAGCTGGGGGAGGTACCAATGCTGCATCCTCGACAGCCAGGTCATCGCGCACGAGGCTGAAGATATCCTCCATTTGAATCTTCCGACCCTCAGCTCCCTCAGCCTCCTCATCATCCGACTCCAAGAGGTCTAAGTTCAGATCGGAAAAGATCCTCCGGATCTTCTCTTTCAGATCTATGCCTCCTTGCAGGTAAGAGAGCGATGCGAAATCCATCTTGATGTTGCGAAATTCCTCCGAGGCATGGAAGGCCTGGATCGTCTCTACCCTAACGGCCTCTGCTCGTGCCTTCCTGGCCTCCCTTTCTCCCAGCACCTAAGTTTCGGCCTTGGTCAGCTTGGACTCCAGCAGCTTCACTCTCTCTTTGAGAGACCTGGTCTTGTCCTCGACCTTTAGCCGAGATAACTGAGCATCATCCGTCCGTCGGTTGGCATGGGCGGCTTTCTTCTCAGCTTTCTTAGATAGGCACCGAACCTCTCTAATAACCTCGACAAAATGGTCCATATGATGGACGAGCTAAAAAAAAAAGAAAAAAAAAGAGAGAGCTGAATCGAGGAGCGAGCACAAGAGCTGAAAGAAAGGTCGGTAAAAAGATAATACGTATCCGAAGGAGAAAATCGTAGGAGTTTTGGATGTAGAAGGCACCCCTAGCCTCCTCGAAGGCCTGGATGTCAGCTGGTAAAAGGACCGACTTCAGCAAGGAACGAGCAACATGGTAGTCGTCGATGCCCTTTCTTTTATCCTTGATATCCGAGGAAACTTCTATCGGAGAGACACTCTTCGGAACATCGGATCCACGGTCGGACATCCGAATGAAGATCTTCGATCCGCCCGAGCTTCTTTTGGAAGAGGATGCAGAAGATCGATGGACGGTCTCTTCTAGAGCTGCGGACCAAAGTAGCGTCACATTCTTCATCGACGCCTTCTCTTTCCTCGAGGAATTAACCCCCCTTGAGGAACCTCCTACTGCGGGCTGCACAAGGATAGCCTCCGTCCGAGCACGTTTGGGAGCCACGGTCGTGCTGGTCTTCCTCTTCTTTGCCATTCGATGAAGAGTTTCAAGGTCGGATGGGTTCATCGCTGAACAGGAGAACACAAGATTCGATCAATGATGGTGACAAGGAGAGAAAAGACAATCCAAACAAAATCGCATAAGAATACTTACTTCTTGGGTCATTTGAAATTAGTCCGACCTTAAACAAGTTTTTCTCGGTAAGGAATTTGGACAGCGAAAGAGGAGCAAGACTAAAGATTTGACTCGACCTCCTCCTTGGCTTCGGATAGTGATGGAGGTCTGATAGCCGACCTATGAGGCCACCCCCATGATGTGCTAAAGCCCTATGATTGTTCGGCCGACACAAAAAAGAAGCGTTTCTTTCAGTTATGCACTAAAGAAAGAGCACCTCGAAAAAGATGGTATCCTCTCTGAGAAGAAGCATACCATCACCCAACCTTCATCAGATGCTCCTTTAAAGTAAAGTAGGCTTGGAGAAGATGGGAGGTAGGCTCGATCTCGAGGAGGAGGTAGTGGGTGAAGAAGCCTAAAATTGATCGCCAAGAGTTCGGCGTCAAATAACAAAAGCTAATTCTATACAGGTTTAGAAGCTCGATAATGAAAAAATAAAAAGGCAACTTAAGATCGACCTTTAGCGATTTTTTGTAAATACTGACTTGTCCGGACCGAGGAAGAGCTATACATTCCCCAGGACCAGCAGCCTCTAATATGAAATCATCAGGGACATGATACCTCATCTTGATGACTTTCAGGTCCTCCGAGGTGAGGACGAAATCTATTCTGAAAGGATCATAGTTCGGAACTTCACATTCTTCGAATTTGTCTGGAGAACCGACCACCTTGAAATCGTGGTCCTCGTCAGAAGGGTTATCTGAGCTCTAAGAAGATCGGGACAAACTAGATTGACTCATGAGTACGAAGGAGATTGACCTAAAGGACGAGAAAGCTGAACAAGGAGAGTTAGGGCGGGATCGACAATAGCTCGACTGAGTCCGAGCTATTCTTCATGCAAAGTACCAGAGTCTATTCTTTAAGCAACAGTAGCAGTTAAAAGAGTAAAATAGATCCTATTTATAAGAGGCATGAAGGGCTCCGATCTACTATCGTTTCATCCACCCCTTTTAGATCTTCGTCAGGTGTCAAATACCTATTGGATGGGATGGATAAAATTGGAGCAAAGCAACGAACGGTTAGATTTCGTGGTTGATGGGCTTCCCCCAATCTTGCCATATTACCGACCTCTGACACAGCAAAATGGGCACGATTTGAAGATCGGCCTCGACTTCGATAGGGTACTTACGTCGGTCGCTCAGAGGTAGACCAACCTCGTAAGTGGGGGGCAAACTGTTGTAGAGCAGAGCTGGTATGGCCTCGGTAAATTTAGGATCGACCGTCGACCTACCTCAATGGATCGTCTGAGCGGAGCAATGCGATATTTTGATCACGGTTAACTGTAGGTTGTCTTAGACCGACCTACTAAAGATCGCCTCCTGATGAAATGAGGTAAGCCTTCATACCCCATTCTCGTTGAAATCAAATCGGCCATCGAGCTACGTGAAGAGACTTATAGCTCGTCAATGACCGACCTACAATCATCTCTGCTGAAGCTGCATCCTCTATGAATCGAAAAACTCAGATAAAAGAAGATTCTTTCACGATCTCGTTGCCCAAAAATGGAAAAAATCTTTTGAATCAATCCAGGGCAACAAACTTGGAAAGTCATTAGAGTCCAAAATGGATACGGCTCTAACTCCTCCCCTATAAATAAAGGGGCTTCGGGATCCTTCAGGTACGTCATTCAATTTGACACTTTCTTCCCTCATTATTCTCCAATCTCCTAACTTGAGCATCGGAGGATCTTCATTGGAGAACACTCTGGTGGGGACTTTATTGTAAGTGAATGGATGAAGCTCCAGCAAAGCTCATCCTCGGTCTCATATTCCTCGATGGCCGAGCTACTCCATCCTCGTCGGCCAACCCTAAGTCGGAAGATCCAGAAGCAACATGAGCCAATGACAAAAAATAGCTAGTTTAGGTTGGAGATATCTGGGCATGGTTAAAACTTGTAATAGGTCATCTCTGTTAATTTATTTTTTAAATTATCTGCTTGACATGAAATGACTAGTTTTACACCAATACAAACTATTTTATCATAACTTCTATCATCCAAGCTTCCATGTGCTTGACATGGTCAATCTGTGTTATATAGCATCTTCCTACTCCTTTCCATCCGCTCAAATTCTGAAAGCCCAAAAAACTGAAGAAAAAAAAAAATCATTCAGTGACTTCAATTTAGAAATAGAAAAAAAAAAGAAAAAAAAAAGGGACCGACGAGTTTTACTAGCTGCCAATGGAGGAGGAGCATTGAATTACTAACCAATATGGATTACAAAAAGTTATTATTATTATTATTATTATTATTATTATTATTATTATTATCATTATTATTATTATTATTATTTATTGAGACCATGGGAGAAAAATTCATCCAATTTGATGATGTAAATTCCAATATTAAAAATGCATCGCTTAGATCTGCACCCAAATTCTTCTTTTAGAGAAGGGGTGTGAATACTACAAATTATGCATCAGGATTGCCAACCAAAACTCAAATCCATAATCTGCCATTGAGATTGTGATGACTATGATAATACCCAATTTACTATTTTAATATATTTATCATTTAGAGATTGTGCAAATAATTTCTTGAAATTCATCGAGATTCGAGAGATTAGGAACACCCAACCGGTGAGAGAGAGAGAGAAAGAGAGAGAGAGAGGGGGGGGCAAATTATGGAATGGATTGCGAAGATCTCTTTGATAATCTTATCAAGATTATTTGGATAAATAAATAGATGAAAATCTAAGTCAAATTTTTTAAGATAAATCATAACAACATTTCTTTGATTTTTCATAATTTGCATTTACATATTAAAACTTATAAATTTTTAATTAGATCCTAAAATTTAATATTTAGTTATAACATGCCCATCCATATAACTCTGCTAGTTAGGATCCACAAGCATATGATTGTCATGTCACATAACTTTACATACTATGTTTTGTAAATATCCTTCCCTTCTTAATTAGGAAAGAGGCTAATTTTTGAATAATTTATAGAAACATTCCTTTAATTTTTATTGATTTGCATTTTCATCTCAAAATTTTTAATTTTTTCAATTAGTCCCCAATACTTTTCTCTTCCTATTCCTTTTTCTACTAGTTGGGTTTTGTTGGATCTGGTTGACTGATTCGAGATAGATAGAAGAGAGAGCAAAATGAGAGAGCAGAGCCTAAGATTGAAAATAAAAGTATGGAATGGAATGAAGCTAGGAAGAAGATGAAAGTATAAAGATGAGAAATAAAATCTTTTGTTGTTTTGGTATAATGAATTTATTCTAATTTCTAATATGATGATACATAAAAGGGAGAGAGACATGCTCAAGCGAGAAAGACGAGAGTTGAGGAGTGAGAGAGAGATGGCAACAAAAAGGAGGGAGGTGGTGAAAAGGTTTATGGTGAAGAGAAAATGTGACCATATCTCTCCTTCCACAAACTTCATTCCCAAAGAATATGTCTATAAATTAGAAAATCATTTAATAAATTAGAAAATAGGATTTTTCTTAGGGTATTTCGAATATTGCATATATGTTGTTATTGATGTTGGAGTTCGATGGATGATTGGATAGTATTGCAATAAAAAAATTAGTATTAAAGTCAAATTTAATAATAAAAAAATTGAAATATAAGTGCAAATCTCAAGAAGTTAAAAGAATATGATCATATGCAGTAAGATGATCTTCATTTCTTAGGAGTCCCTATTTCTTGGCTTTCTCAAAATTAATTTCAATGATAATGTTTTAGATGATGACAGGTAAGTCGAAATGATTATTATCATCCAAAGCTTTGACTGTAAATTTATGCTGATGAAAATTCGATGTATGGTATCTCAAACTCAATCTCTAGCAATTATGGTTGGATGGATCTAAAGTCAAGCCAAATATATCTTTTTTCTATAGAATATATAGGAGCTAGCTAGGAAGAGCACTGTATATATATATATATAGATGGTAGATTAGATGACTATTTTTATTATTGAATATTTTATTAAAGTTATATAAATTAATTTATTATTGATCTTAAGATTATTAAGAAATATTTTATTTTTTAATTTATTATTGGTCTCAAGATTATTTAAAAATATTTTATTTTTTAAATTGTTAGATATATTTTTGTGAACAATCATTTTAATGAAAAAAAAAACTATATTCACACTTAACTGACGTACATTGACCATCTTGACAAAAAAAATAAAAATAAAAAAAATAAAAAAATAAAAATGCTGAAACATTTTTCTATATATGTTTTAGCATATAAGCGAACCGCGTCACCAGTCCCTGGTTATCCTCCAATCAACGCTTCGACAAGACGTAAGCTTCTGAAATAATCGATACATGTACTCCCCTTTAAATTGATTTCACCCGTCGCTGCGCGCGTTTTACGCGAAAGCAGAGATTTATCCACGCGAAGAGCAGTGACTTTATCATCTCCTTTATATATTAGCTTTTTTTTTTTTTGTGAATTCCAACCTTTTCTCACGCGGGCGGATTTCGGGACCTGTCGTCACCTCGTCTGCGATTTCTTCGAAGAAGCCCTCGCTATCGCCTTCTTTCCAATCCAAAGGCCTTCTTCTTCGTTTTCGATCATTCTGTCTGAAACCATAATTACCTACATCGATCGTTCGATCGATCGATCGATCTACTCTTCTTGATACGTTAGGTAAATTATATTCTTCCCAATTATTGTGAAATTCGATCGAATTATCGATCAAAAGCTCTTCCTTTCTTCCCTTTATAGTATTCTCCTTCCTTTGTTTCGATCGAATCAAACAAGGGATGCGCTTCTAAATTATCTCCTGCATCGAAGGGAGGAATCGTGAAAGCGTTCGTCTAGGGTTTTGGGATAGGGCTGCGAATTTGAGAAATATTCTGTTATTTTCGTTGCAGAGGCGAGTTATCTAGAATCTGGCTACCATGTTTAGTAGGATTTTCGGAAAGCCCAAGGAGCAGGCCAATGCCTTGGCCACCCTTGACAAGTTAAACGAGGTATTGTCATATTTCTCATCCTCATACTATTTATCTGTCCATCAATTCTTAATTTTTTAGAAAAAAAATGTTTCTTTTTGCGATTTCATGGTGAATCTAATATTATGTTTGCACGGACGATATGTGATTCGAAACTTGTCGGCATCTTGCGTAATGGTTTTGACCCGTGAATTGATTTCACCACAGGGTTAGGAATCTTATGATCTTGATTTGTTAAGTTTTGAAGTCTTGTTCCTTGTTCTGGTTGCCTACTCTGAATCTATGATGACCATGGATGCAGTGAAGACGGAAGACGGTATCCTAATTAATTTACCATCAGAAACAATATATACCCATGGGATCTGGAGCTTGATTTGTTAAATCTGATCAGCCTTCGTAGACATGGGACTAAACCAACTTGGCATGCAAAGAACCTGTTTCCTACTACTAAACAAGACATGATATAGCTGTCAGATTCTTTTATCCAGAGTATAAGAAGTTGAAGGAATGAACGTATTAATTGGCCAGCTAATAGACTGCTACTAGCTGTGTGCGTTGTGGCAGCAAGGCTTGACAAGATTCTGCATGATGCCGGTGTCTTCTTAAAATTCTGATCAGGGAAGACTACATTGTGAAGTATCTGCTCTTATATAGATTGCTTTTAAACCTTTTAATAAGAAAAAGAAACAACCACAAGTTATTTATGATTCCGGGGACAATAAAACACCATCTCACTACATGGGCTTTTTTTCAACCCAATGCATCATACATCTAGTCATGAAATCATACATAATTGTGGAAAAATTTCTTTAGAACAAGGAAGATGATGAGCTTGATGCTTATGAGGAGCCTAGATTGAGGCAGTTGAGTTAGCTAGTGATCAGAGAACAACTTGATGGCATCTCTAAAGCATCATTTGCTTAGGTGTTGGGTGGTGAGTTGACCATAATTTAGTTCTGATATCCTTTTTATTGATTTCACTTTTTGTAATATCTTTGGCTATCCAAATTTTATCTCTCTCACATGAAACCCATTAACTCTTACATGTTTATCACACTGCTTTGAACGTCTTCATCAAATCCGATCACTTCGTTTTTGGAAGAAACAATCTATTCAAGTGGTAGCTCATCAGTTCATTGGTTTTCCTCCTTTTTATTCTTTCTTTGTTGAAATTACAACTTTCAAATGGAGTCTGATTCAATCACCTTTGAGGGAACCAGGGGATATCATGCAAGATGGATGAAAATGTTGTGGCATAGATAGAAGATCTGATTTTTCTGTAGTGAATTATGATTTTGTACATTGTTTGTGAATATTTGCTAACAGAATATGATCTTTTATAAAAGTATGCTCTGAAAATCATTATATCAGAGGGTATTTGTTAAAAAATACATGAGAACTTGTTTCTTTACCATATATGCAGTTCTTTATGTTAGGTAGATATAGGTCCATATACCAATGAAAGGCATTTGTAATGTAAATTTTCAAATTTTCATGTGCATATGTACATTTACATTATAAACGTTGGGATGATGTTGGGTCTGTGTGATCATGTCAAGAAGCTCAAAGTTATAAATTTTGCATTATCTGCAAGAGTACTTGCTAACTTACTGCTATTCATATATATAAGACACTTGAGATGCTAGAGAAAAAGGAGAAAGTTCTCCTGAAGAAGGTTGCTGCTGAGGTTGAAAAGGCTAAGGAGTTCACAAGAGCAAAGAATAAAAGGGGTATGCTTCTGTTATCCGTAGTCTATGCATCATTATACATCCTATGGCATTCATTTATATACAGGTGGTATACTTGGCATAATTTTTCCAGATATGCATTTCTATAAAATTAGTGCAGATTTTAACCCCAACCACAAGCTTACAAAATCTTCCCTCTGGCCTCTATATTCCAGATATTATGGGTTATTTGTGTATCATTATGTATATCCATGCACCTGTGGCTCACTTTGACTGTCTACGCTGTGGTCGACATAGTTGGAAATTCATCTGTATATATCACTCTTGGTGCTGAGGTTAGGGTTATTACTTCAAGGGTTGAGATTTAAGAATTAACTTTTCTTCAATTGTAGTGTTGTGCCAAAGATTTGGAAGACCTTGTTATGTATGGGTTAGAATGATTTAAACTTTTGTTTTACTTTTGTTTTTTTTTTTACCTGCGTGCTCTGAACTTATTTTGCATGTTGTGGATGAAGGTTCTCCTATCTTCTTCTCTAGCATGCTGATTCAACATTTCGCAATAAAAAAAAAAGGGTGGTCTTAGACAAACTGAAAGGGTTTAGTTTCTTTAGATAGCATGGAGAGAAATTGCACAACAAGTCTGAGAGTGAAAAGGCCTTTTTCTGAGAATATGATGGAGTAATATGAATGCATCTATTATTCCTCAGCTAGAGCACAGTAATCCTCTATATAGGTTAGAACATATTCAATCATACAATTCTCTTCAAGCCTATCGTGATGCCAAGGTGTTCTAGACTCTTTGATTCCTATCAGGTTTTTAAGGCCCTAGCTCACCATTGCACATGTGAAGGTTTAGATATTAATATATTTCATTTTTATGGTTATTTCATGGTAAAGTTGCTCTATTGTGATTTGGGTGTTCAAAATGCTAAAACAATCGTGTTTTATGCAGGTATGAGGCTATGTATATCTAACCCTCCCCAGACCCATGGTGGTGGGAGCCTCATGTATTGCAACCCCCCCCCCTTTTTTTGTTTCGGTGTCTATTTCAATTTCACAAAGTGATTCTTCTGAAATCAAATTCATCTATCCTTTAAAACTACTAATTCTTTTTTTTTTTCTGATATTTATAAATTCATTTCCATGAGCGAATGCATATTATTCTAGTGTGATATCCATAATGTTCTGGTTGCTTATTATCCTTGATGTCCCTTGAGTCTATTTAAAAGATAAAGATTTTTTATCCATCATCAGATTTGGTTGTTGTTGGTGCAGAATCTGATCGACGCCGGATCGAGCTGGAGTTGAGGAAGAGGTCGCCACCGGTGACCTGCAAAATAAAGTTCCATTCGAAGTCGGTGGTGGTGACTTCGACAGGATCCTCCGACGATCAAGTTAGCTCTTCTGGCCAACAGGAATGTGCTAAGGAAAGAGTTTGGCAGAGTTTCGGAAAGGAAAAGAGAGCTTAGAGAAAACGTATTTGGAGGATCTCTTTTTATAGATGAAGTCTGTAGCAGACTGATAGTGACAGCCATAACCGTCTGATCGTGGGCCGCTCGGGACCGTATGGGATTTGTTACGGAAAAAGAGATGTTGTCAGACTGATAGTGACAGCCATAACCATCCGATAGTGGACTGCTCGGAGCCGCGTGGGATTTGCTACGGAGAGAGAGATGTCGCTAGACTGATAGTGACAGTCATAACCGTCCGATAGTGGACCGTTTGGGGCCGCGTGGAATTTGCTATGGAGAGAGAGGTGTCACCTGTAGTGATGTGCCCGTTCGTCGAGATTTAATAGCCGAAGTTCGGAGGAAGCAGACGATGATTGGTGAAGAACTTTGACATATATCAATTTCAGAGGAGTTCGGACTCTTAAAGGAAATACGACTATAGAGGATCATCCGGGAGGAATGCTAGCTGAAATCTGAAAGTAATCTGCTGGAGGAATTCGACTGAAGGAGAAGTACAGAAGGAGTTTGGCTCTTGGAGGAATCCGACTGAAGAAGAAGTCCGATGGAGTTTGGCTCCTGAAGGAATCCGACTGAAGGAGAAGTCCGGAAGGAGTTTGGCTCTTGAAGGTATCCAACTGAAGAAGAAGTTTGGAAGGAGTCCGATCCGACTGAAGAAGTTCGGGAGAAGTATGACTGACGGAGAAGTCCGACCGCTGTAGGAGTTCGAAAGGGATTCGGCCGCTGGAGAAGTTTGGTTGTTTGAAGGAGTTCGGTTGGGGTTCGATCGTTGGAGGAAGAATTTTCGATCGAAGCTCTTTCGTGATTATCAGTTGCATTAGACTAAGCATCAGACTGGATTTCGGCGGGAGCGGGATTTATCTTCAATAATAATTTCCTCACTTTCGAGTTTGAAATTCGAAAGAAAGAAGTATAAAAAGACGATTGTCGAAGTCCTTTTCCGGGCTCTACATCCGTTGAGGTTGAAGCTCGGGGAAGATCTTATCTCTTGTCGAGGTTGAAGGAGATCTTATCTTCCGTTGAGGTTGACGTTGAAGCTCGGGGGAGATCTTATCTTCAGTCGAGGTTGAAGGAGATCTTATCTCCTGTTGACATTGAACGAATTGAAGCTCGAGGGAGATCTTATCTCCAGCCGAGGTTGAAGGTTGAAGGAGATCTTATCTCCTATTGAGGTTGACGTTGAAGCTCGGGGGAGATCTTATCTTCAGTTAAGATTGAAGAAGATCTTATCTCTTGTTGATATTGAAGTTGAAGCTCAGGGGAGATCTTGTCTCCAACCGAGGTTGAAGGAGATCTTATCTCCTGTGACGTTAAGTTGAAGCTCGAGGAGATCTTGTCTTCAGTCGAGGTTGAAGGAGATCTTATCTTCTGTTGACGTCGATGTTGAAGCTCGAGTAAGATCTTGTCTCCAGCTGAGGTTGAAGAAAATATTATCTCCTGTTGACGTCGATGTTGAAGCTCGAGTAAATCTTGTCTCCAGCTGAGGTTGAAGAAAATATTATCTCCTGTTGACGTTGACGTTGAAGCTCGGGGGAGATTTTGTCTCCAGTCAAAGTTGAAGGAGATCTCATCTCCTGTTGATGTTGAAGTTGAAGCTCGGGGGAGATCTTATCTCCAGCCGAGGTTGAAGAAGATCTCTTCTCCTATTGACATTTGAAGTTGAAGCTCGGAGGAGATTGTTTTCAGCCGAGGTTGAAGAAATCTTATCTCCTGTTGACGTTGACGTTAAAGTTGAAGCTCGGGGGAGATCTGATCTTATCTCCTATTGACATTGAAGTTGAAGCTCGGAGAATATTTGTCTTCAGTTGAGGTTGAAGGAGATCTTATCCTCCGTTGACGTTGACGTTGAAGCTCGGGGGAGATCTTATTTGCAGTCGAGGTTGAAGAAGATCTTATTCTTTTGTGACGTTGAAGTTGAAGCTCGGGAGAGATCTTGTTTTCAGCCGAGGTTGAAGGAGATTCTCCGGTTGACGTTGACGTTGAAGCTCAGGGAGATTTTATCTCTAACCGAGGTTAAGAGACTTATCTTCTGTTAACGTTGAAGTTGAAGCTCGGAGGAGATCTTGTCTCCAACCAAGTTGAATGAGATCTTATCTCCTGTTGACGTTGACGTAGAAGCTCGGAGGAGATCTTATCTCCAACCAGATTGAAGGAGATCTTATCTCCTGTTGAGGTTGACATTGAAGCTCGGGGAGATCTTATCTCTAGTCGAGGTTGAAGGAGATCTTATCTCCTATTGACAAAGTTGAAGTTGAAGCTCGAGGAAGATCTTATCTCCAAGCCGAGGTTGAAGAAGATCTTATCTCCTATTGACGTTGAAGTTGAAGCTCGGAGGGAGATCTTATCTCCAGCCGAGGTTGAAGGAGATCTTATCTCTTTTGACGTTGAAGTTGAAGCTCGGGGAGATCTTGTCTCCAGTGAGGTTGAAGGAGATCTTATCTCCTGTTGACGTTGAGTTGAAAGCTCGGAGAAAATCTCAGCTGAGGTTGAAAGAGATCTTATCTTCTGTTGACGTATGAAGTTGAAGCTCGAAGAGATCTTATCTCCAGTCGAGGTTGAATGAGATTTATCTTTCTGTTGACGTTGAAGTTGAAGCTCGGGGAGATCTTATCTCCAGCCGAAGTTGAAGAAGATCTTATCTCCTGTTGACGTTGACGTAGACGTTGAAGCTCGGGGGAAGATCTTATCTCAGTCGAGGTTGAAGGAGATCTTATCTCCTGTTGACGTTTGAAGTTGAAGCTTTGAGGAAGATCTTATCTCCAGCGAGGTTGAAGGAAAGGGGAGATTTATCTCCTATTGACGTTTGATGTTGAAGCTCGGAGGAGATCTTGTCTCAGCGGAGGTTGAAGGAGATCTTATCTCTTGTTGACGGTTGAAGTTGAAGTTCGGAGGAGATTTTGTCTCCAGCCGAGGTTGAAGGAGATCTTATCTCTTGTTGACGTTGACGTTGAAGTTCGGAGAGATCTTTCTCTAGCCGAGGTTGAAGGAGATCTAATCTCCTATTGACGTTGAAGTTGAAGCTCGGAGAGATCTTATCTTCAGTCGAGGTTGAAGGAGATCTTATCTTCTGTTGGTTGACGTTGAAGCTCGGAGGAGATCTTGTCTCTAATTGAGGTTGAAGGAGATCTTATCTCCTATTAAGGTTGACATTGAAAGCTCGGGGGAGATCTTATCTCCAACCGAGGTTGAAGGAGATTCTTATCTCCTGTTAACGTTGAAGTTGAAGCTCTTACCTCTAGCCGAGGTTGAAGGAGATCTCATCTCCTGTTGACGTTGAAGTTGAAGCTCGGGAAGATCTTGCCTCCAGTCGAGGTTAAAAAGAGATCTCATCTCCTGTTGACATTGCAGTTGAAGCTCGGGGGATATCTTGTCTCCACCAAGGTTGAAGAAGATCTTATCTCCTGTTGACGTTGACGTTGAAGCTCGGGAGAGATCTTATATCTAGTCGAGGTTGAAGGAGATCTTATCTTCTGTTGACGTTGACGTTGAAGTTGAAGCTTGGAAGAGATCTTATCTCCAGCCGAGGTTGAAGGAGATCTTATCTCCTGTTGACGTTGACGTTGAAGCTCGGGAGAGATCTTATCTTCAGTCGAGGTTGAAGGAGATCTTATCTCCTGTTGACCGTTGAAGTTGAAGCTCGGAGGAGATCTTGTCTTCAGTTGAGGGTTAAAGGAGATTTTATTTCTATTGACGTTGACGTTGAAGCTCGTGGGAGATCTTATCTCCAACCGAGGTTGAAGGAGATCTTATTTCTTGTTGACGTTGAAGTTAAAGCTCGGGGAAGATCTTATCTTCGGCCGAGGTTGAAGGAGATCTTATCTCCTGTTGACGTTGATGTTGAAGCTCGGGGGAGATCTTATCTCCAGTCGAGTCAGGATCTCTCTTCTCACCTCATCTAAAATGAACGAGGTTTTCGACTTTGCTCACGTTAGGACGAAGTTCTTCTCCTATTCCTAACGGACTGTAGGGGCACATAAGGACCATTGTTGGGGCCTCTCCCTTCATCTCATCTAAAATGAACGAAGCCTTCGACTTTGCTCACGTTAGGATGGGGTTTTTTTTCTGTTTCCTAACGGATTGTAGGGGCGTATAAGGGCCGTTGTCAGAGCCTCTTCCCTCATCTCGTCTAAAATGAATGAGGCCTTCGACTTTGACTCACATAAGGACGAGGTTCTCTTTGTTCCTAACGGGCTGTAGGGGCACATAAGGATCGTTGTCAGGGCTTCTCTCCCCATCTCGTCTAAAATGAACGAGGCTTTCGACTTTGCTCATGTTAGGACGAGGTTCTTTCTGTTCTTAACGGGCTGTAGGGATGCATAAGGGCCATTGTCAGGGCCTCTCCCCTTATCTCGTTTAAAATGAACGACGCCTTCGACTTTGCTCACGTTAGGACGAGGTTCTTTTTCTGTTCCTAACGGGCTGTAGGGGCACATAAAGACCGTTGTCAGGGCCTCTTCCCTTATCTCGTCTAAAATGAACGAGGCCTTCGATTTGTTCATGTTAGGACGAGGTTCTCCTATTTCTAACATGGTAATAGGGGCACAGATGGTTCGTTGAATGGGCCTCTCCCCTCCTGTCTTAAATAATCGGAGGTCTTCGACTTGCTCATGTTAGGACGAGATTCTCCTTTTGTTCCTAACAAGGCCACTTTCGATTGCTTCTTTCTTCTCATCACATAATTTTTGCACCAAGAAACAATAATGTTGAAATGGAAGAGTTTTATTGGAGGAAAATTACTGGTAGCACATTCTCAGATTTTCTGAATCCCAAGATCGTGGGATCGTTGTTCCTCCGAGCTCCTTCAGGCGATAAGCTCCGGGCCGGATGACCTTCTCTGTTTCATACGGATCTTTCCAATTTGGGGCAAGCTTTTCCTAGCTCTGAGGTCGAGAGATGGCGGCTCGTCGAAGCACTCAATCCTCTAGAGATGGTGTTGATGATGCTGAGAGGCGGTCGATCTCCTTGTTGTTCCTCCCTTCTTGGTGGTTCTGGCTGTGGCAGTGCCCTCGATCAATCTTCTCTTGCTTCAGGCCGACGTCTGTGGAGCATTGAGGGGGGCGTTGTTGTGAAATCTTTTGGGGGAGAACTTCGTCGTGTCCTTCTGTCGGGTCTTCTTTGACGACGAGCTCGAGGAGTTCGAGCTCGCTTGCTCTCGGGAGGAGTCCGTGAGCGTGGCCGAACTTCATTTGACCCTCCATCAACTACGGATTTATTAGACTCGCCCGCCTGCTGCCCTCCTGCGGCTTCCTCATCTTTCAATTTGAAGGTTTCTTCCGCTCGGGCATATCCTTCAACCCGAGCTAGCAGATCGGCAAAATTCCTGGGATAGTTATTCTCCAGGGAGAACGGTAAATCGTTCTTCTGAAGGCCATCCTTAAGTACAGCCATTGCAACAGACTGGTTCAGGTTCTGGACCTTCAATGCAGCAGCATTAAATCGGATGAGGTAAGTCTGGATAGATTCCTCTTCGATATTTATCAGAAAATCTGAACCTCAGCGTGGACGTCGGCTACTGACGAAGTGAACCACAAACTGATGGCTCATTTGGTCAAAGAAGAAGATCGTACCTGGCTTTAACGTCTAGTATCAGTTTCTTGTTGCTCTCTTTAAGGTAGATGGAAAAGTTTGGCATAAGATGGCGTCTGGTGCGCCATGGAGCAGCATCATAGTCCGGAAGGCCTCTAGGTGATCGATCGGATCAAAGATTCCGTCGTAGCTTTCAAATTGGAGAAGTTTGAAGTTTGGCGGAACGGGCTCTTGCATAATTCGGAGAGAGAAAAGGGAGGATCGGTGCGGATGTCGTCATGGTGAGCCAGGGCGACACGGTGGAGTTCCTTAATCTGTTGATCCATCTCCTGCAGTTTCTGATCGAGGACGTCATCTCGATCGCAGATCTTGGAAGGCTTTTGACTGTAGATGGAAAATGTTTCTTTCGGAGAAGAATCACGATCCGAACAAGGATTCTCTACTCTATGTTTTTCCTTCCCAAGGGCGATGGATATGCTAGCCCAAGTGCTCTTCCTTGGGACCGGTTTCTGACATCCCGATGACGGATTTTCTGATGGAATTGCCGTCGGAGGCTGCCGCATGGCTTGCACCATCTCGATGAGGCTCTGAACCTGCTGTATCAACAGATTAAACTGCTCCAGATCTACCATGGCCGTCGGTGGAGGAGGTTGAAGCACCGGCGCTGGAGCAGGAACGGGCGGGTCTGGCTCGGATTTGGCAGCAGAAGCAGTAGATCTCTGGATAGCCGCCTTCTTTGGAGGCATTTTTTGAGATTGAGGAAGAGGATGGAGATGGACCTTGGAGAAGAAGATCCACAGGGTCGGCTGAGCATTTCGTTAAGAACAAGGGTACCTTAGGAATAGAGGGCCATTTCTGTAGTATCAATCCTGTTGGTGCAGAATCTGATCGACGCTGGATTGAGCTGGAGCTGAGGAAGAGGTCACCATCGGTGACCTGCAAAACAAAGTCCCATCCAGAGTCAGTGGTGGTGGCTCCGGTAAGATTCTCCGACGATCAAGTCAGCTCGTCTGGCCAATAGGAATGGAGTGCTCAGGAAAGAGTTCGGCAGAGTTTCGAAAAGGAGAAGAGAGCTTAGAGAAAACGTATCTAGAGGGTCCCTTTTTATAGATGGAGCCTGTAGCAGACTGATGGTAATAGCCGTAACCGTCTGATCGTGGGCCGCTCGGGGCCGCGTGGGGTTTGTTACGGAGAGAGGTGTTGCTAGACTGATAGTGACAGCCATAACCGTCCGGTAGTAGGCCGCTTGGGACCGCGTGGGGTTTGCTATGGAGAGAGAGGTGTCGCTAGACTGATAGTGACAGCCATAACCGTTCGATAGTGGGCCGCTCAGGGCCGCGTGGGGTTTGCTATGAAGAGGTGTCGCTTGTAGTGATGTGCTTGTTCGTCGAGATTTAATAGCCGAAGTTTGGCGGAAGCAGGCATTGGTTGGTGAAGAACTTTGATATATATTAATTCCAGAGGAGTTCGAACTCCTAAAGAAAATACGACTACAGGGGATCATCCGGGAGGAATGCTAGCTGAAATCTGAAAGTAATCCGCTGGAGGAATCCGACTGAAGGAGAAGTTCGGTGGAGTTCGGCTCTTGGAAATATCCGACTGAAGGAGAAGTTCGGAAGAAGTTCGGCTCTTGGAGGAGTCCGACTGAAGGAGAAGTTTGGAAGGAGTCCGACTGATGGAGAAGTCTGACCGCTGTAGGAGTTCAAAAGAGGTTCGACAGTTGGAGAAGTTTGGCTGTTTGAAGGAGTTCGACTGGGGTTCGGCCGTTGGAGGGAGAATTTTCGATCGAAGCTCTTTCATAATTATCAGTTGCATTAGGCTAAGCATCAGACTGGACTTCGACGGGAGCGGGGTTTATCCCCAACAATGCCATCCTATTGGTGCAGAATCTGGTCGATGCTCGATTGAGCTGGAGCTGAGGAGGAGATCGCCGTCGGTGACCTACAAAACAAAGTCCCGTCCAGAGTCGGTGGTGGTGGCTTTGGCAGGATCCTCCGACGATCAAGTCAGCTCTTCTGGCCAACAGGAATGGATTGCTCAGGAAAGAGTTCGACAGAGTTTCGGAAAGAAGAAGAGAGTTTAGCGAAAACGTATTTGGAGGATCTCTTTTTATAGACGGAGCCTGTAGTAGACTGATAGTGACAGCCATAACTGTCTGGTCGTGGGCCGCTCGGGGTCGCGTGGGGTTTGTTACGGAGAGAGAGGTGTTGCCAGACTGATAGTGACAGCCATAACTGTCCGGTAGTGGGCCACTCGGGGCCGCGTGGGGTTTGCTATGGAGAGAGGTATCGTCTGTAGTGATGTGCCCGTTCGTCGAGATTTAATAGCCGAAGTTCGGAGGAAGCAGGCGTTGGTTGGTGAAGAACTTTGACATATATCAATTCCAGAGGAGTTCGGACTCCTAAAGGAAATACGGCTACAGAGGATCATCCGGGAGGAATGCTAGCTGAAATCTGGAAGTAATCCGCTGGAGGAATCCGACTGAAGGAGAAGTCCGGTGGAGTTCGGCTCCTGGAGGAATCCGATTGAAGAAGAAGTCCGGAAGGAGTTCGGCTTTTGGAGGAATCCGATTGAAGAAGAAGTCCGGAAGGAGTTCGGCTTTTGGAGGAGTTCGACTGAAGGAGAAGTTTGAAAGGAGTCCGATTGACGGAGAAGTTCGGTCGCTGTAGGAGTTCGAAAGGGATTTGGCCGCTGGAGAAGTTCAACTGTTTGAAGGAGTTCGGCTGGGATTCGGCCGCTGGAGGAAGAACTTTTGATCGAAGTTCTTCCATGATTACGAGTTGTATTAGGCTAAGCATCAGATTTGACTTCGGCGGGAGTCGGGTTTATCTCCAACAGTTGTCATTTTTCCCTCTTTCAATGGGGCATCAGTAATATGTTCTTAGTGGTTTGAAATGTTCTTATTGTTGCATGTACTTATGCTTCCTTACACTTCAGATCCTTTTTTTTTTGGGGCCAAGTGTATAATATTGAAACTAATAACTATTAGAGCCAACCTTAGTTCATCCAAATCCTTATTTTGTCTTTTTGTAGACTACAAACACCGAGTTCAGACTTAAGGAAAACAATCCTAAAACTTGTATAGCTGATAATCATGTTGTAAAGAAAGGGGTCGGGGGGGGGGTGGGGGGGGGGGGTGGGGGTCTCATATATGCAGCCTTACTCCTATATCTCCATGTTTTGAACCCATGAACCCCACGTCACAGTGGAGCAATCTTACTTTTGCACCAAGCCGACATCCATCCATTTTTGTCTAGGAACTTCAGCACCAGTCCGTTTTTCCACCTCCTCCTTTTTCTTCTCCTTCAATGGGAGAGTGCACTTCCCTATTCTACCACATGAACCCACTCCCACATTTCTTTTCCCACTTCCACTCTCATGCTTAAGAACTCATTGTAGGTAGCAGGGCTAGAAGGGTTTTGTTTATTTGCTTTAGTCAAAGAGATGCTATAAATAAGATGGACTTTTTTCAGTGATTCGAGCAACTCCAACCTGTGATCAAGTTTAATAAAAATTGACAAGGTTCCTTCTAAGAACCCATGATAGGAAGTCCTTGTCCAATATATTGATGTTAATGGTAGTAGATGGGATGCCATCCAAGGGGATGGGGGTTTGATTCCGATTGGATTCAGCAGCCCCTGTGGGAGTGTATAGGGGAGAAAAGGTGGGGACTGTTGCTACAAGAGTTTCAAACTGTGGTCTACTTCATGATTGGCCAAAGAGGAAAAAATATTCATTATTTTTGAAAATGAAAATATTGTGACTGAAATTAGCTTGGATTATATATTTACCTCTATGGTTTTATTAGATGCATGCTCGCATGTGATTTGTCCAATTTTTTTCCATGTTATTTTGATTTGCTAGTTATGCATTCATTATTTTTTTTAATTTTATTTTTGATGATCTGTGATTGGTTCTCTTTTTTTTTTTTTCGCTTGTTATTATATCAGACACAATCTTATATGTTCTGCTCTAATCCTTTTGGTACGGGATTGTTGATATCTCCAGCCAGTCAACCGAAATCCATCAATACAAGAGATTTAAGTGATTTTCGCCCTTTCTTGATTTAGATGATTGTATGCAAAACCATTTGTTCTTGAGTCTCCAGAATATGTAATGGATCAGACTGTGCATGTAGCAATTTGTATTACTTTAGCAGAAAGTTATATTCACTTTTTCTACGAGGATTTCTGAACTTCTGGAATATGCAGATTGTCTGCTTTGTTTGATTTGTTCCAGTTGCTTGGTTATTGTAATCTAAAATAAATAAAGTGAAACAAACCATTTCTACCTTGTCTCCATTTACATAGAACCCATCTTGCATTTAGTGCAAGCATTAAATATTATAGACCACTAGAATAGAACCTATCGACAGGCTTCCTTGCAACTGATTCAGAATTTTGCCATGCATCAATCTGGCATTTTATGCCAAAAATAGCATAAGCAGTAATGCTATCCTTTGTTGTTCATTATAATATTTTACTGATCATCTCCTAGAAGAATGTCTCAAGGTGTTGTATGCAGGAGAGAGTGAAAAGTTGGAATTAATTTATGATGCATTATGAATGGGCATTTTTCCTTTCAGCCATGCAATGTAAATTATCATATATTCATGCTAATTATGTTCTGACATGTTGCATCCTTATCTTGTATTTACATTAGCTGCAATACAATGCTTGAAGAGAAAGAGGCTTTATGAGCAGCAAGTTGAGCAACTTGGGAATTTCCAATTGCGTATTCATGATCAGGTACAACTGACATTAAATATGCTAACAGTTCCCTGAGTTTTGGTTGATTAGTTGTTGTAGTAATTACTTGTATATTCTGTGTATTAAATGTTTGTTGGTTGGGCATATCAGATGATAATGTTGGAAGGTGCAAAAGCTACAACAGAGACTGTTGATGCATTGAGAACTGGAGCATCAGCAATGAAGGCTATGCAGAAAGCAACGTGAGTAAATAATACCCATTTATTATGCTCTTGTGAAATTTATGTTCATTTTTTACTGCTTTATTTATATTTGGATCATGTTTTTGAAATGTACTCTGTTAAGACTTATATAAAATTTAATTTTGAATATCCTATGCATGATTTGTCGTGTAACTCCTGAACTTGCACGAGAGAGCAGACAGAAAATTTCTGATAAAAGCTTTCTTTAGTTGTTATTTTTTGCCCACTGCATGATTGATATTTGTTTTGCACGTGTGTGATGATTAAATTGTTGCCTTCTTTTCCCTGAGCATGCTCTGAAGTAAAGCTATCACAATGATGGTAATATTTATTTTAAATTGACTAAGTGAAATAATACTCGTTGATGCCACTTTGTTTGGTGCAGTAATATTGATGATGTCGACAAGACTATGGATGAAATTAATGAGCAGACAGAGAACATGAAACAAATTCAGGAAGCACTATCTGCTCCGATTGGAGCTGCAGCTGATTTTGATGAAGTATGCATCCTTTCTTTAATTTCAGTTTGCTATTTACATTCTATCAATTTCATCTTGATATTTATTTTTGTACTCTGAATGGCAGGATGAATTGGAGGCAGAACTTGAAGAGTTGGAGGGTGCAGAGTTGGAGGAACAGCTACTGCAACCTGCCATAACCGCTCCTGCTGCTCCAGTGCAAGTCCCTGCTGGCAGGCAACAGGTTCGGCCTGCTCCACAGAAAAATACAGCGGAAGAAGATGAACTCGCAGCATTACAAGCAGAAATGGCGATGTAAGCAGGTACTTTTTTTTCCATCTACACCATACATGTGGCTGAAAACAGCTGACATTTGATCATCAATTCTCCTATTATTGTTTGCCATAGATATCTGTCATTTCATTGTAAAAAGATTTTGTTAAGTTCGTGCTGAAATTTAAATTTTAGATTTACATGACTGAGGGAAGTTATGTGTTTTCTGATTGAATGTTAGTTATTCGCTTGAGTCCATCAAGAAGAAAATTGGGAACATAATTTGCTTGGTTCTTCAGTCTTCTATCATGCATTCTACATATTTCACATGTTTGATGCTGTTTGTGAAAATTGTATTCTAGCACGTGAGAATAATTCTTATATCAAATTCCCTTTTATAAATATTTTAATATGAGAAGCTACATTTGCCAGTATGTAAGCCTTAGAGTGCCATTTGCCTGTCAATGTACAAATTTCTGAATTATTTAACTCACTTTATAGCTTCTGCTAATTTTTGTTATGAAGTTTCCCCACTGTGGATATCCTGACAATGCGTCCTTTCTCAATGCTTCAAACTTTTTAAGACCTCTCTTTTGTTTTATCATGCTCCACATTTCATGATCTACCTTTATATTTAATTTGAAAAATACAATGAAGTTATTGTGTTGGTTTGCATATGCTGCTTCTGTTGTTGGAATATGGGTGGTGTTTTCTGATCCTTGATCCTTGTGTCTGTACCAACCATAATAGTGGAATGCCGTACCGGGCCGAACCGCCCGGTATAGCCTGAATCAGGCCAGATTGGCACCGAACTGGACCGGTTCGGCGTGTTTTTCAAAAAAAATTATCCAACCGTACCGAACCGAGCGGTTCGATATCGAATCGCTCGGAACTGGGTGGTTTGGCTCGGAACCGAGCCGTACCGACAGGAGGACAAGGAGGGGTGGGCTAGCCAATAATGATCCTTGCCCTTTCTTTTGGCTCAGACTCTCAGAGCCCGAGAGTCTGAGAGCATGATCTTGGACTCTCAGGATGCCGAAAGTGCGAACGAAGCCCCCCAAAAAAATAAAGAGGAGAAAAATTCGAAAAAATTGTCACAACCTTGGGGAGACGACGGTTTTCGATCGATAGTAAGGTAATCTAGTATTCTATTAGTAAATATTTTATTTTTTAGAGTTTGTGTCCAAAAAATGGTAAGAAGTAAAAAAAAAGAAAAAATCATGCCAAAATTTATGATTTTTGTATGATTTTATTATATATTATAGATCTTTAGAAGATCTATGCGGTGATGTTAAGATCGTTAATTTTCGTTAATTATATATATATATATTTTTAAAAAAAATATTTTAGAATAAAAATAAAAAAAATAAAAAAAATGTAAATTCATAATATTATTTATGACAACTGAAGCTATGTATAGTATAATTTTTATGTCTGATTTTGAAGTTTTTAATGTATCATATGCATAGTAATCTAGGCTTAATTTTGAATAAAATAAAATAATTTTAATTTTTAGCCATATTATTAAAATGATATGTTTTATCAAACTTGCAGAAATGGGTAAAAAGAAGGATACAGAGCGTGATATTGGTTGGGAGCACGGCGAGATGTTCTCAGTTCGGTATCATTGGAGATGCAAATGGTGCAATACAGAGTTCAAGGGAGGAGGGGTGACTAGGTTGAAGCAGCATTTAGCTGGTGGTTATCTTGATGTGGCCATATGTCGAAAATGCCCGCAGGAGATCCAACAGCTGATGAAGAAATACCTTGCTGATTTTAAATTAACGAAGGAGAAGGCCAAGTATAAGAGAGCAGAGGTGGACCGTCGAGCTGCAGAGCCATCTTCTATTACTCCAGAGAATCAAAGCAGGCCTCCGCTCCAGATGATGAGGCATAGATGGAGGCTGCCATTCGGGCGAGTATGGATGATCAGTATCGTATGGAGGAGATGGTCAGATGTAGAGAATGATTTGGATCGTCGTACTATGAATCGAGATTCGGCTCTATGGTTGCTGAGGGAGAATCCGAGTTCAGGAGGACCACCTCAGTCAGGGAGACTCCCAGACCCAGTAGAGGTAGGTACAATATTTCATCATGCTGGGAGCATTTGGTAGTAGGTCCTCCAGAGACATGCCAGCAGGAGCCACCATTCATGATTTGGATTAACATGCTTTTTCCAGCAAAGATTCAAAACAATAGAGGATTGACAGTACGTTGAAGAAGGATAAGAAAAAAAATGTGGCGAGCTATTGGATCATGGTTTCATTTTAGCCACATTCCAGCAAATGCAACAGGTAATACCTACTATCGGTCTGCCATTTCAGCTATACAAGCAGTCGGTCCGAGTGTAGATCCTCCAGCATCGAAGGATATTTATGGTCAGCTTCTTGATGATAATAAAGAAGAGCTGAAAAAATGGATTTTTTCTTACAAGAATAAATGGCCTATATACGGATTGACGGTGATGTGTGATGGTTGGACTGGTCTTACCAGGCGGAGCATCATTAATTTTTTGACTTATTGTGATGGAAAAATATTTTTTCACAAATCAATTGATGCTTCAGATAAGGTGCACGACGCTACGTATTTCCTTGGATTGATGGAGGAGGTGATTGATTCAGTAGGAGAGCAGAATGTTGTGCAGGTCATCACATATAATGAACCGTAATATAAGGCCGCTGGAGAGTTGCTGATGGAGCAGCGACCACATTTACTGGATCCCATGTGCTGCACATTGCATTGATCTCATATTGATGGATATTGGAAAGCTTCGTAGGGTGCAGCAGGCAGTAAACTCGGCCCAGACTATTACTAGATTCATCTACAATCATACATGAGTCTTGTCATTGATGCGGACATATATTGGAGGAGAGATTTTGAGATCGGGTGTCATTCGGTTTGCTACAGACTACAGCACTTGATAGCTTTCTGAAGAAAAAAGCAACATTACGCCAGATGTTTGTTAGTGTCGAGTGGCAGGAGAGTAGATATGCGAGAGTTGGTACTGAGGAAAGTCGTGTGGAGAACTTGGTGACTAGTCAGTCATTTTGGCAATGGGCTGATAAGATAGTGAAGGTTATCAAGCCATTATACGAGGTGCTTTGCGTCGTGGACAGTGAAAGATACCCCTAGATGGATTTTTTGTATCACATAATGGAGGGCAAAAAAATAGATCAGTGAGAGAGATCCAAAATATGGTCAGGAATATATCAACATATTATTGAGCGCTGCTGGGACTATCAGATGGATAGAGATTTGCATCTAGCCAGTAAGCACAAATCCAAGAGTCCACTGAAAATTTTTTCTCTACTTGTATGAATCTACTCATTCATTTATGAAATTTATCTACAGCATACTATTTGAATCCGAGATTCCAGTACATCATTTCTGGGCTAGATATGGATAATAAGTTTGTTACTGTTCTTAGTAATGTGATATACAAGATGGTGGATGATCCAGAAATTGCATCGATGTATCTGCAAGAGGTATGTTAGAGAGGATAAGATATGAATATTTAATATTTTAACCAAATTCAGTTTGTAATGAACTACATATTTGTTGATATAACAAATATATTTTTTTTACAGACGAAACGGTTTAGAGAGGGGACGGACAGCTTTGGAGTCTCATCAGCTGTCGTAAGTAAAAAGAGGATGAATCCAGGTAAATTACATATCAATAATGAAAAGACTTTGCTGACTTTACATACCTACGAATATTATGAAATATGATAAATAATTTTGGTTAATATTTTTGCAGCTGAATGGTGGATTCATTTTGGACAGTCTGTAGAAAATTTGAAAGCTGTAGCCATCCGCATTCTTTCCTAGATAGTCTTCTCTAGTGGCCGTGAGTGTAATTGGTTGACTTTTGCCCTTATCCACAGCAAACAGAGGAACTATCTGAACAGAAGCGCCTCAACGATCTTGTATATGTTCATTATAATCTAAGATTGAGGTTAAAATATATTCAGGATGAAGTACAGCTGAAGTATATGGATCCGATATTGGATGATTATGCTGATGGGGACGAGGATCCGATGATTAGATGGCTTGCAGGCTAGCAGCAGGAGCCAGAGCTTGATGAGTTGGGATCTCTTCCATGACCAGTCAGTTTAGTGGCTAGGGAGATCAGGATGGATCCATGGCGATGGGCAGATACAAATATTCCACATAGGATTTCAGCTGATCAGCCACAGCCTGAGGGCACACAGAGGAGTCATTCATCATATGACTCTATGTTTGAGACATCCTCCCAAATGTTTGAGTGTGAATTTTTGAGACGAAGCTGGCCATCTCAAGCAGGAAGAAGAGATCCATCCTCTCAGATGTAGCAAAGTAAGAAAAAGGATAAAGCAAAAGGAAAGATAACTGCAGTATTCTCAAGAGTGCAGGAGTTAGCTGGCTCGGATTTAGAGATCAGGGTGAGTGATGATAGTAGTGACGGATTTGATGACCAGGGAGGAACTGGAGAACAAGAAACTGTTGTTCATGAGACGTAGCCGTAGGAGGTATTCAATTTACCGATGAGTCTCGGTTTATATATGCCATACAAGATAGGGACTATGGTGCAGGAGCTGATAGAGGCCGTGATGATACTATTTTATATAGACGATGGTCTTTCAGAGGTCGTCCAGCACACGATGCAGTTGCAGATGATTTGGCACGTGATGTAGGATCCATGGATGTATCTGGATCATCCTTATATTCTGGATTCTACCACCCGCAGGTAGCTTATGATCCATATGGATATGGATATGATGCATCCGAGACATCTTCCAGTGGCTACTATCCTATGCAGTCTAGAGCTTCTTATGGATCGGATTTTGCTACTGGCATATTTGGATGGGCCCCTCCATAGCCATACCATCATCCCAAGGACACCTCTCAGAGCCAGAGTTTGAGCGAGAGATCTGAGATGTCTTACAATCTAGAGAGGTTACATTATGGGATGAATATTCAGAACTATCGTGCTGGTTGGATAGAGGGATGGACTGTTGTTCCTTCAGAGTATGAGAATGATCCGGATATCTATGAGCATCATAGATATTCGATAAGATTTTAGATTAGTAGATATCTTGAGGTTAGTAAATTTTTTTTTTATATCTTAAAGAGTTGTATATTAAATATTTTTAATGTATTGTTTTAGATTTTTTTTTTTATTTTATTTTTTGGGGATGTTAGAACTTAGAATTATTATATCATCCTAAATTAATTTAAAAATTATAAAAAAAAATAGAATAAAAATTGAGTCAAAAAAAAAAATTGGTACGTTGTGGCATACCAGCCGGTATGGGAACTGATATCGGTTCCTGAATCCTTGCATCACATTGATAGTTGTGCTTTAGCAGCTCCAACCATAAGCTTCAGCAATGCACATGTTTATTTGTGAAAGTTTCATTTGTACTCATTTTAGATCTTTCTCTTATATAGTAACTACTGTTTACTAAAACTATTTCGTTATTGAATTGGCATTTCTCCATCCTTGGGATATATGAGGACTTATTGTCTAGTTTTCTATTCTAGTTGTGTCTGACCACCTTTAGACCACTTTTTTCCAACAGAAGGGAATGACTATCATCATTCGCTAGTCATTAATGGTTACAAAGGTTGCATTAGTCATCTTGTCTACTTGATCCTATTGAAATTCCTGTAGTTGTTTCTTTTCTGGCTACACTGAATTTCACTTTGCATTTTCCTTATCTAATTGTAGATTCAGCATGAACTGAAACCTGAAGTATTTCAATTACTTGAGTTTCATTGAACCATGTTTTACATGCTTAAGTTTCATGGATTGGCTCAATTTGTAGAAGTGGTTAATAGTATATTTGGACAAGAACACCGTCAAAATATTTTTCCTATTCATGCATCATATATAAGAAGATTTACAATTGCTTTCTTTCAACTCTTCTCCCTGCTCTACATATAATGAGGGAAATTTGGTGGTTTTACATAGTTATATTAACATGTATCTGTTTCCTCAGGAAAAAAGCTACGCAAAGCTTAATCCATTTTCATTATAAGATAATGAAAGTGAGATAGAAATTCATCAACAGTATTAGATAATAGGTTTCTCGTTGCATGCCGCAAGTAGTCTAAACTGAAAGCCTTAGTCTTGACTGCGATAGATCATTTTTAATTTAACAACCCTTTTAGTTCTTAGGGAAAGCTGTAGGAGTCCCACCCACCCACCCCAGCAGCTTGCTTTTCCTAGCTGCTGTGTGAAAGAATGGAAAATCAATTTCACCATATGGTGTATGTATATACTTCATGGATGGCATTTCTATTCTGTCAAGAGATGAGTTGTATCAATATCTTAAACATGGTAACCTGGTGAGCATTTTGCTGCATTTCTGCAGGTGCTCGATGCTTGAAGTGCAAGGAATGTAAAAATGATTGGGTGTAATATATATTGGAGGTGAAGACTCTACCTCTATATTTTACTTCATCCGGTGTGTACATTTTCACAAGATATTATCATGGTGGCTGGTAGAAAAGGTGTTGCTGTCAACTTGTTTTCAATTGATGATTTCTTTAAGTTGGATGGTTCCTGTAATCACTCAATATTGTAGGACAAAATTCTAGCCTGTTGTTCAAGATCAAATTATGGTTCGTAGAATATATGCTGAGAATGCGAGACTACATAATGGTCATTCTCTGTGCCACAAGCTCCACTGAAATAGTTTGGGTCCGGTTGACGGTTTTATTCGTGTCACGTGAAGTATTGTCCTCTTGCACATAAGCACTGAAAGAGAATCATCACTCTTGGGCTGTTTGACCAGGTGTTCGTTCACCGCCTGATGAGAAAGTTGTTAGTTCTTATTATTTTCATACACTGGCCATGATGTGTTTTAAATTGGTGATGATCTGGTTTTAGATGTGGAGTAGGTTATAATAAAAATCAAGAAGGGATATATAATGCCCAAAGCAAATGGTCAGAACAGTGTTTCTTGTGACGTTTATGTAGTTTAGATCGTATAAGATGATGTTGCCCTTAGGAACCTGATACGTGCAGTTTTGATTGTGTTGGCTGTTGCCATGTCTAAATTTTAGAGAATATGTTCTGAAGGGATGATGTCTTAGCAATGTTCTGAACCGTTAGCCTGGACCGTACCGCCACGTGTGGCCGAGTCACGGCGACTCGAGTTTCCGGTTCAATTAATAGGTGAACCGTGGTTTGATCGTTCCTGAAGGAATCGATTTCTTTGAATTTCACAGCGAGCCCGCCAGATCTGGCCGGTGACTGCTTTGACGGTGGTTTAGGAAACTAGGCGAGAGGGGAGACGGATTTTGAGCTCGGGTGGCCATGATGAAATGTCTTCCTTCACTCGTCAGCAGCGGTTGTGGCTTTTATAAAATAATCCACATGATGATATCAAGTATCCACCAGTGTTACGACATAATATGCTCCAGTTTATTTACGTTGGCAATGTTTGAGTGCTCCCGTGTGCCGCATGCAAAGAGACGTCTAGTTCAGGCCTGTTTAAGTGCCCTCGTTCACCTATTTGTTGGGATGCTTTGTTGTAACAGTCTAAAATTAATTTTATTCACAAAAAAAAAAAGAAAAAAAAAAAAAGAAAAAAAAAGAGAGTTGGGGGGAGCAATCTAAGATTAGCCTGGAAGTAAGGCTGCCAACCAAAGTGAACAGCCTAGCTTTACTTGTACTCAGCTAAATTCGGGCTTGGTTTGATAAAAAAAAATCAAGCTTAAACTAGTGAAAAAAGGATTTAATTTAATCTCAGCTCGATTAGGTTTTAATTGAGTTTGATTCAAGCTTGACTAGATGCCAACTTGGTTTAAGAATATCAAGCTAAACAATTAGGCTCATGTTCTACTCGAAATTAAACTCAAATTGAACCCAAAATAACGGTGGACAAATCAAACTCGATCTCAGGTTCAAGCTCAAAATTGATAGGCCGGTTCAATTAATAGGAATCACGGCGACTCGAGTTTCCGGTTCAATGCTCATGGCTGGCATGCTTTAACCATTCTATTGCAGAAGCTACAAAAATGCGTAGCGGAGAGGCAAAAGGATCACTGCTAATGCGTAGCGGAGAGGCAAAAGGATCACTGCTCGGGAATCTTGAAAATCTACAAAAATGCGTAGCGGAGAGGCAAAAGGATCACTGCTCGGGAATCACCAGGTTCATAAATTACAATATATAATATCTCAAAAACCAGAGGCTACCAAAAAGAAGACTTCTTTACTTGAATGTCCAAGGAGACGAACCATACCCATTGTAACATAGTGGACAGAAAAAACCCATCATTATGCATTTTTAACTGATAATCTAGCATAACAGTTTCGAGTAACAAACACACTGCCATGATGGTCGCCATCTGTCCCATGCTTGGTCTCCGCTGCATAAAAAATCCAGTTTTAACAGTAGATTCCAAGCAGGCTGTCCACCAGTGCAATCTCAAGTTACACAGATTAAATCCCGAAGGCAGTTTCTTCATGTCACGAAGCCTACTCTCGCAAGGGGTATTGAGATTCAAGCCTTTCCAATATGGTGCTGGTGACACCCCAGCCGAACCCACGGTACTGGAGCCACCTTATTATTCTTGCCTTGCGGTTCTCCAGAGATGTGCTTTGACCTCGGAGCCACTGTTTGGAGGCCTGAAGAAAGAGACGGTCCATTGAGGTCTTGGACATGCCATGCCGCATGTTGTGGGATTCACCACTACCGTCATCGTCCTCAAATACCTGCCTTGTTGCTTTATCTGCTTCAACCTCGCTTATTCCCTTCTTACGAAGTGCCTAGCTCAAGAACTTTTAACCATTATATGGGATTATGGTAGAACATGAATAACTAAATACAGATTTTCTTTCCATAGTTCCAAACAACTTCAAGAAACATATTTTTGGCAGAAGGATTCTGCATTGATCACAAGCAGAACAGTTTTTCCATCACTTACTATTTAATGTATAAACAAATATGTAAAATCATTAAAAAAAAGAAGGAAGAAAAAAAGAACCTCTTCCTTATCCTTTCTCAGTTCGCTCAGTAGAATGACTTTGTGCATGAGGGCTTTATGCTCTTTACAGATACAAATGTTGATAGCTTAGATTATTCAAGGAGTTTTATTGCTGAATTATCTCATAGCCTTTGGAGCACCTTCTAGAAACAGATCTCCTTCTCATCAAGCAAATATGTTCAAGTTCCATTCTTATTCTTTACCTTCAGATAAAATAAGCAAGCATCGGCACCCAATAATAGTTTTATAACTGCAAAAGAACCTCGTGGAGTGGCAAAGCATTCTATTTCTATCTTAGACTACAAAGTCAAGTGCATTTAATTATAAAACATAAGTTCTTGTTTCATTGTATCTCCATAAAAATTAATGAATGTCGATCAGTAGACCGATCATGCATTTGTTTTACCCTCTGCCATTCTACTTTTCTCAACTTAAATTGTAGGAATTTAATCAGCCAATATTATCCAGCTTCGCCATTATGAAATTTTTAAATGGATGAACATGCTCAAAGTTTGAGCATGCTTAATGAAAACACCTACCAAGTTGCAAGGGAAAACCATGGAAAAAGATGATTATATCGTTCCAGTATATAATGTGAAAGAACACTATAATTGAAACAATCTTATGTGCCTGGAGGTGGGTGGGTGGATGGGGAGAACAGGAGTTTTGTTATAGCACTCACTTGCTTGATACGCCTTGGACCCCAAGTTGACGAGAGCCATCGAGATTGAGAGAATGATTCCGCATATAAGCCATCATTTAGCAGGCCCCTTCAATGGAGGAAAAGAAAATCTAATAATCTCCATGCTTACGCTTGACAAGTACATACATATGCATGCGCAAAGACTTATGTATCAATTAACCAAGCATTGCTTACGAATCAAATATGAGAAATGTGCAAGGGTGAATCTTTAGAGAAAACATCTTGAAGTCATGTTGATCAATCAGAACAAAGTGGCATGAATTATTGTGACATTTTTTAGGCATATCCAAATACTATAAAAATGATTTCCATATGGGATATGAAAGATGAAAGGAAAACTCTGTAAGTATCAGGAAAGAACTTTAAGTAGACATAATATCAAAAGGCTGAAAAAGAACACCTTTTCTTGGAAGGTTAAGGCATAAGTTTTTCCAATAAATATCCATGCTTTCTGTGTAGCAAGGATATCCAATGAGACGTATATCCATAAATAATTTATTTTCTATCATATGTTCCATTGTCAGAGTTAATGTAACCCAATCATGAAAATTGCCATTTGTCAAGGTCTGCAGTTGTCAGATGCTGAAACTAGAATCCAAATCCGATCACGAGCCTTCAACAAATTATAGCTGCAAGAAACATATATTTGAGCTGCACGAGAGAGAATTCATCTCTCTCTCTCTCTGTGTTCTGCTGCAGCACCCCCCCCCCCCCCCCTCTTTTTGCCCCACGTCTTCGTCCCTCCTCCCACCCCCTCACTTCTCTAACCCACTAATGGCCCTCTTTAACAGCAAGGCCCTGCTCTTATACTCATGCAAAGGAACCAACTACCAGACTTTATTTCCATATGGAGCGGTGGCCTGCAGTCCTTCCTACATGACAAAACAAGTCACCATCTCCATTGTCCAACAAAAATACCACACATAATGCAGTGTGATAAAGTCAAAGAAACTCCAAGACCTAGTTTTCTTTCATTTCAAGCAGACAGATTAGATAACAGATTCAGAAGATTTTCCAACCTTTCCCACATTTTTAATTATCTTAATTACATCTTTCCAAATATAAGATGTATATCAAAATCCATTTTCTCACAATCTAACACAAGCTAACCATTATGCTGCACAACACAAATTTAGTCATTTTTTGATAAACATTGAGTTCCTAATTGAACTTCATGTGGCGATTGATTAACTTCTTTGTGATTCATAAACTAGATCAGAATGTAAACAGCAAAAATAATAAGAGAATATTGGATATTTACCTGCCTTTTATTTCGGCTATCACTGACTCAACTATATTAAGAGGGTATTTCCTCCCATGTAATTTCTTTTGAAGCTCGAGTGTTGTAAATGCCCTGTGCAGAGATGGCAAGATCAACCCCTTGACATAATATATATAGATAGTACGAAGTTTGCAGAAGACAGCTGGGGAAGCATTAAGAAAGCATGCAAAACATGCATGTAATGAAGTATCATTTTGGTGATAATAAGATGATGCTTTTTTTTTTTTTAAAAAAAAGAACTCACATTACAACCACAAAATGCACAATTTGCTTATCTAATCTGAGTAAGATTGATATTACCTACAACTCAAAAATCAAAATACGTAAAAATACATATAATATGCTAAAGAACATGTTCAAAAGCATGCAAGCACTGAAAGGCTAAAAGCGACCTATCACATTTATTTTCATTTTTTATTTAAGTAGATAGGATAGGACAAATGGAAAGAGCAAGTGGACATGCTGCAGGCGTAAAAGAAAAACAAAAAAAAAAAATCTGCTCAGACATTAAAAAAAATCATATTTATAAGTCAAAAGTAAGTGAATAGTAAACAAGAAAGAAGAATCTATTCAGACAATAGAATAGCATCATGGTTATGCATCAAAGGGCAAATTATATAGATTTTATACTAAGTTGTTTCTTTATGACAAATAGAAGCTTGTTAGAGAATAAAACAAAAATAAGAGGAGAGCAAGTTACATATTCCACATGTTAAAGAAAAACAACAAAAGAATCTTTCAGATATCAAAATAATTCAGGCCTATAAGTCAAAAGTGAACAAATTAGTAGTAAGATAAAGTGCCACAAGAAAGACGAATCTATTCAAATAATAACACAACATCATGGTTATGCGCCCAGACGGGAAAAATATGCAGGAACTATATTGGTTTCTTTATTATGAGCTTAAAAATATATCACAGAAATATCATCTGTAGAAATGGATTAGTCAACACAGAAGTTCAGATTAGAGCCAGAAAAGTCTCAGTTGGACTTTGTAACAGTACAGAAACAGTCCAAAATATACATATATTTCTAACCTTGTTGCAAGTAATTCAATCGCCAGCTGCTCAGCATCTTGTCTAGTCTTACTGCTGACTACTTCACCATGTTTAGTGCCCTTAATTTCACAAGAATTTAAGGCCCCATCAAGAAGCAGTTCAGACTCATCCCTAACATCAGCGTTCACAAACTCAAGAACAGTGTCATTGGCATCTTCAAACTCTGAAAATTCTTCAATGTGTTCAAGAATATCACCTGACCTCGCTGCATGAATGGGGAGGGGAAAAATACACATTGGAATAGAAACTTATAAAAGTAAAGCTTTACATAGAAAGTGAAAAACACTAATGAATTCCATAGCAGTCTTAGTTGCATCAACATCTGTTCTACTTTACTCAATTGAATTTGTCTTGCAAGTTGACCAAACCATCTGCTTCATAATGTATATCTTAATATGTCGGTAAACTCCATTTCAACTAAAAAATGTTTCTTGCTCCATGACATAAGATACCATAACTCAATTCGATTAGAAAAAATATGCCAATTCCAACTATACAGTTACAGAGTGCTTATGACAAAATCATGACGGGGTAAAATCACTATGAACTCAGCAAATGGTCATAGAGAAACTTGGTGGTGGACCAGGAGCAACAACAAAGGAAATTTACTTAACCTGAAGCATCCCAAACCTGCACTCTGCAGGTGAGTCTAAGATTCGTTCACTTACATAAAGATTCGACGAAACTCTGCAGCAAATGACTTGTAAACATGTCAAAATCAACTTATAGCAGGATCAGTTTCATTATTAAATAATCCATCGATTTATTTGGCCCAATATCTATATATCAACAAATGACTGAGATACCTAATCAGACTAAAATAAGTGATAAGGGAAGCTGCTCAAACATTAATAGCTACAGAACTAAATTTAACACCTGAAGTTTATCAAGGAGTTCGGTCTGAAGATTTTTGTCCCCTTTTTTTTTTATTCGTGTTACGACCAAAATTCTCTGCCCTACCCTACCTCACTATTATCAATAAAACAGGCAACATCTTTTTTTTTTTATATATAAAAGAAAACGCTTCTAAGGGACTTACTTGGTCCGGCGTTGAAAAGCCTGTCATGAAACCCGTTATCATCAAAATTCGGGGTTTTGGGAGCATTCTTGCCACCCTCTGACGCTGTAGATTTGAGCAAATTGGTTTCTTTCTTCTCGTAGCTCCTCAAGGGTGGAGACTTTTGGGCTTTCTTGATTTGTCCATAATCTCGCGGAACGTACCTCACTGGGCCAGAGGAGTTATATCCTTTCTTTGTCCTAAAAATTAAACCAAGAATACGATAAATCATGTGAAATTTGATAAAAAGTAGTATAAACTGCTTTTAAAAAGGGGTTTTTTCACCGAAATCAATTCGTGATGGAGGCCATCGGACAATGAGAACTGTACATTTCGATGGGAAAAAGGAGAAATATCGGAGATTAGTTACCACATCGAGATTACGAGGCACCGAGGCTGGAGACTCAGAGAGATTTGAACGCCCCGATTCGCTGCAAAAATCGCCATTAGGGTTCCAAGAAAAACCCTAATCAAGGCATTGGGAACGGGAATTATATCTCCTTTTAGCAATCTCCAATTTTACAACGCGAAAGCGTAGCCTAGCGAATATTAGCATTTTTAGGGTGTTATATGTCAAATTCTAGAATAAAGGGTGAACTAGTCGCGGCAAGTCGTGCGGGGAGTGGTGACGAAACAAAATTTACGCTTCGTTTTGATGATGAGGTTGTCCCACTTATCGGATGCTGGAACATGTTTATTATCTGGTAGAAGAATTCTATTGCTATAATACTATTTGGATTTAATGATTCAAGTTTCTAGGTCCTCTGGCTGCTCTTACAGCAATTCATAAGATGCTTTTCATCTTTTTCATGCACTCATTTTTGGGCTTCATTAAGATCAATTTTTATGATAGTGTCAGAAGGGATAGTGATGATGCAGATTATGTGATTCGGGATCTTAAAGGCTGATAGTTAGAGGATTTTTTTTTTTGAGTCATTTATTTTTGGCACGGAACTTTGGATCGTTTGGATGGGCATCATCTACGGACGACTGAGAATACGTACGAAAAAGATCGTTATGAAGGTTGACTCATTATCTGGATTTAGGATGCTGCAAAGTAGTTAATCATCCACTTATTAATTTATGATATTTAAATTTTTTTTTGTTATTTCTCTACGATGGCTATTGAGCACGTTTGAAAAGACGAACAGTATTGCTGATTGGATGGTATTCTTTGTTATCGATCAGAGAATGATTCTGACATTTTAATCAAAATTATTTTAGAGCTTTATATGATATTTTGTACTTTAATTTTTTAAACTATAGTCACGTAAGAATTATATAATTATTTTTATATATAAAATATATATATATATATATAATTTCAACGAATGCAAGTCTGTCGATTTGAAAGGAAACTAGCTTCAGCTCTGCAGTTGCCGGAGCTGTTTGAGCGACAATATAAAGATGTTTACTTCGAAATCCCCAACAAATTTTTTATTACGGATAAGTCCCCTACCATGCATTCCCTTGCAAAGCTGTGCATTTGAGACCGCTTTGGTCTTCGGCTTAAGAGACGACCCACTTAAACCATTGCCTGATCTTGTGTACCTGAACCTCTCGAAGGAACTTGATGGGCAGCAGTGCATGCTAATTTCCCAAGTTCAAGAAGCTCTATTTAATCGACATGACTCGGTTCAGTTGAAATGTTCAAGGAAGCCAACGAGTAACTTGTAGACTAGATTTGATTCATTATTGGCCCATTGGCAGTGGAGGGTACTGCAAGAAAGTGTCCATGGTGAGATATGGATCAGAAACCATCCGATGATCATCAGAAGTTAGATCCTGCTTACCTTCCAGTTCCATACCGCATTCTTTTCACATTGCCTCCCCTCCATTGAAGTGTTGTTTATCTTTGAGCAACTAGATCCTCATCTCTAAGTTTGCGCCTAATTAACAAATAAGCTCCCTTAGTTTCTATTATGGAATGAGGCTGGTGTGGCCTCAGTCTATTTATGATCGATCGCCGACCTATCCCAATGAATCATTTGAGCGAAATGATGCGACACTTCGCCCACAGTTAGCTGTAGGTCGATTTAAGCCGACCTATAATTCCGACCGACCTATTGAAGATCGCCTCCTGACAAAATAAGATAGACCTTCATACATCATCCTCGTCGGATTTAGATCGGCCTCCAAGCTACATAAATAGGCTCATAGCTCGTCAATGATTGACCTACAACCATTCTTGCTGAAACTACGTCCTCTTCGAATCAAAAAACTTGGATAAAGAAAGAATCTTTCGCAATCCCGTCTTCCAAGAAGGAAAGAAATCTTTCGAATCAATCCAGGGCGACTAACTCGAAAAGCCGTTAGAGTCCGAAATAGATACAATTCCAACTCCTCTATAAATAGAAGAGCTTCGGGATCCTCCAGGTATGTCATTCAATTCGACGCTTTTTTTCCTCATTGTTCTCCAATCTCCTAACTTAAGCGTCGGAGAATCTTTACCGAAGAACACTCTGATGGGGACTTTATTGTAGGTGAACGAGCGAAGCTCTAGTGAAAGTTCATCCTCGACCTCATATTCCTCGGTGGCCGAGCTCCTCCATCCTCGTCGGCCGACCTCAAGCTAAGAGATCCAGGAGCAATAGTTGGCACTAGAGGAAGGGTCTCGGTTGTTTCTGAGGTTTAATTTTGAGGGAAGAAAGCACGACACTGAATATCATGAGAACTCGAAGGAAAACATCAAATGCATCCCAGCATTCTAGTAGTCGAAGGACCTACATTGCTCAACAGGATAACACATCTCCATCACTAATCAGGAAAACCCACCAACGGCACCGATGGTCTCATAGGAACAGTATGACACCCTGCTTCATCAGGTGTAGGCACTATCAGCCACCGTAAGAGGAATACAGCAGGCCGACGAGCACCATCCGATCGAAGAAAATTTAGATCTGATCCGGATAAGGCCAGAGGAACGATGCCTCCGAAGCCCTAGAGTGGAAGCCAGTCATCACAGCCGACCTACTGGTCCTTCCCATCGAAAACTTGAACCCTCGCCAACACCAATTTTCAGAAGAGGCTCCACTCCGGGCCATGAGACTTCTCAGCATCGAGCCACTCATGAGGATGACATGGAGAAAAAGCTTAAAGAGATGCAATGGCAGCTGGATGCGTTGTGGGAGCTGAGGCAACAAGGGGAGGATTTGGACTTTAATGTCGATCCCCCATTCACTCAGAAGATTATGGACGAACCCTTATCACATCGGTTCAAGATCCCTCAGATGGAGCTTTACGATGGAATGACCGATCCCGTAGATCATCTAGATAGTTTTCGAACTCTTATGCATTTATAAGGGGCTACCGATGTGATACTATGTCGAGCTTTTTCTTCAACTTTGAGAAAGATGGCTCGACATTGATATTCAAATTTGAAATTCAGCTCCATAGATTTCTTCTACCAGTTGAGCCGTCTATTCGTTGTGCACTTCGTAAGCAGTCATCAGCAATGTCGTAACTCTAACTTCCTCGTGAGCATCAGGCAATGGAAGAATGAGTCCCTTCGAGAGTATATCAATCGCTTCAATGCAGCCACCTTGAAGGTCTGAAATTTAGACCCGTCTGTGGCCATGACGGCGTTCAAAGCCGGCCTCCTCTAAAATGACCTTTTGTTCTCCCTCAACTTGGACTATCTAAAGAATTTCGCTGAGATGCTAGAACGAGCAGAGAAGTATGCCCAGGCTGAAGAGGCTTGGGACCAGCAGGGAAGTAGCCGAGATGGTAGGTCGGGTCTATCCCAAAAATAGGAGAAAAAAAAGACCATAGATGGATGCAGCACCATCGGGAGGATCTATGATTTCATCAATCATACATCCCACCTCGAAGTAGTCGACCAACATCTCCAAAGTCGCGAGGTCGATCTAGAACTCTACCTTGAAGGTTCAATTACCATACCCTTCTCAATACACCATGGGCTCAGATTTTGATGGAGATCGAGCGACGAGAAGATATACCTTGACCCAGAAAAATGATAACTCCTGCTCGAGTAAGAAATCCGAGAAAGTATTGCTGATACCATCGTGACCATGGGCATGATACCGAGGAGTGCTGGCAGCTCAAAGAGGAAATAGATGCACTAATTAGATAGGGACGACTTTGGCACTATGTAGATGAACGACGAATTCTGACAAATTTGGGTCATGACCAACCTCGGCAGGATGAACTGCATGAAAAGCAGCCAGCAATGGAAGAAATCAAAGTAATTGCTGGAGGAAACCTCGATGAAAATACTTTGGATCGGGATCGACCAGGAGAAGGACCAAGAAAGAGAAAAGTAGATGGTGAAATTACTTTCACTGATGAAGATCTGGAAGAAATAAGTCAGCCCCATGATGATCCTATAGTTGTTTATTTGAATATTGCTAATTATGATGTACATCGGATTCTTGTTGATAATGGAAGCTCGGTAGATGTTCTATTTTATGATGTCTTTATTTGAATGAACTTAAGCCCTGAACTACTGACGAAGAGAAATGTACCTCTAGTCAAATTTTTTGGTGCTATGGTTTCAGTGGAAGGGACTATCTTACTAACGGCAAAAGCTGGATGAGCTTTGAAGTAGGCGATTGTTGACATAACTTATTTCGTTGTGAATAGCCTCTTCGCCTACAATGTCATCTTAGATCGGCTAGGCCTAAATACCCTCCAGGCCATAGTATCAACCTATCATCTGAAGGTCAAATTCATGACTCCACATGGAATCGACGAGCTCAGAGAAAACCAGTCGATCACAAGAGAATGTTACATGGCTACTTTGCATGGAGTGATGGCTGAAGAGCAATCCATAAATGAGTTAGACATTCGGGATGAACAAACTGAACAAAGAGACTCTCTGATAGAAGAACTGATCTCTGTACCGATCAAGGATGATCCAAACAAGGTTGTGAAGGTCGGCTCAAGCTTATGTGAAGAGGATTGACAGCACCTCATCACATTTCTATGAGATAACGTCGACGTGTTTGCTTGGTCAGCTTCAGATATGCCCGACATCATAAGTCATGGTATACCGACTCAATGTAGACCTAAATCGTCGCCTGATCAAGTAAAAAAAATGGAGTTTCGCCCCTGAATGCCAGAGAACGATATGAGAAGAAATTGACGAGCTCTTGAAGGCTGGCTTCATCCGAGAAGTTTATTATCCGGAGTGGTTGGCTAACATCATCCTCGTCAAAAAGGCTAATGAAAAATGGCGCACGTGCATTGATTATGTGGATCTCAATGGAGCACGCCCAAAAGATAGCTATCCATTACCACACATAGACCAACCGGTAAATGCAACCTTGGGACATTAGCTCCTATCATTCATGGATGCTTTCTTGGGATACAACTAGATCCAAATGGCATCCGAAGATGAAGAAAAAACTTCTTTCATAATTGATCAAGGCCTTTTTTGCTACAGGATCATGCCGTTTGGCTTGAAGAATGTTGGAGCGATCTGTCAAAGACTTGTGAACAAGCTTTTCAAAGAGCAAATTGGGAGAAATATGAAAGTGTACGTGGATGACATGCGCGTCAAAAGTAGGACTGCCGAATATCATATTATGGACCTAGAAGAAGCCTTCTCTATACTACGACATTTTTGGATGAAGCTCAACTCGGATAAATGTGCCTTCGGTGTCACTTCCAAAAAATTTCTTGGATTCATGGTGTCACAATATGGGATTGAGGCTAATTCAGAGAAGATTCAAGCTCTTCAAGAAATGAAGCCTCCGAAGACGATCAAAGAAGTGCAGCGACTCACAGAAAGGATCGCAGCCTTAAATAGATTCCTATCAAGATCGGCAAAAAAGAGCCTTCTATTTTTTAAAGCTCTTAAGCAATCGAAGAACTTTCAATGGACAAATGAATGCCAGACAGCCTTCGATGAGTTAAAGAAATACCTTGGCTCCCCTCCTCTATTAAGCAAGCCAGAGTCCGAGGAGGTATTATCCCTATATCTAGCTGTTTCTTCTTCGATAATTAGTTCTGTTCTGGTTCGACAAGAGGCTAAGGTGCAGAAGCCGATCTATTATGTGAGTCGGATACTTCACGATGCTGAGACCAGATATACGAGACTAAAAAAAATCATCTATGCTCTCTTGATATCTATGAAAAAGTTACGTCCATATTTTCAAGCGCACACTATCGCAATCCTTACAGATCAACACATTAGATCGGTATTGTATCGATTAGATACTTTGGGATGGCTGGCTAAATAAGCATCGAGCTAGGCGAATTCGATATCAAATATTTTTTGAGACCGTCCATTAAAGCTCAGGCATTGGTGGATTTCATCTTGGAATGTACAATTCTAGATGAGGAATCCAGTCATGCTGAAATTCCTTCAATCGATGAATGTTGGACCCTACATGTTGATGGATCTTTGAATGCCATGGGCTCCGGAGCCGGGTTGATCTTAACCAGCCCGGAAGGAGTAATAGCAGAATATGCCCTACGCTTCAACTTCTTGACTTCTAACAATGAAGCCGAGTATGAGGCATTGGTAGCAGAACTTAGAATAGTAAAAGAAATGGGAGTTCAGCATCTTAGAGTACATAGTAATTCGTAGTTGGTGATTGGTTAGATTCAGAAAGAATATGAAGCTCGGGAGCCGAATATGGTTAAGTATCTACAGAAGGTCAGAGACTTGGCTTCTAGCTTCTTAGCGATGGATGTTCAGCAGATATCAAGGATGGAGAATATACGAGCTGACCTCCTTTCTAAGCTAGCAACCCATGGGGGGAGCGACCTAAAAAGAAGCTCATATATAGAAGTTCTGGAGAAGTCGAGTATTGAGGAGGTTCCAGTAATGCAAGCTGATCTAGAGCTGAGCTGGATAGATCCTATTCTCCATTATTTACGAGATAAAATTTTGCCTACGGATCGAGATGAGACAAAAAGATTGAGACACCTCACTCCATAATACGTCATTTACGAAGAAAAATTATATAAGAGATCTTTTACCCTACCTTTGCTCAGATGCCTCTGTCCTTCGGAAGCCAACTATGTCCTGCGGAAAGTTCACGAAGGAATTTGTGGTAATCACTTAGGGGCAAGGTTCTGTTCCACAAAATATTACGGCAGGAATATTTTTGACCAACCATGCAAAGAGATGCGGCCGATCTGATGTGCAAGTGTGACCAATGCCAAAGAACCTCAAATATTCAGCACCGACCATCGACCCCATTGACCCCGATCATGACCCCTTGGCCCTTTGCTCAATAGGAAATGGATATCCTTAGACCATTTTCCATCGCCGTGGCACAGACTAAGTTTTTGATTATCATGATTGACTATTTTACTAAATGAGTAGAAGTAGAGGTAGTAGCTATAATTATCAAAGTTAGAGTTCGAAATTTTGTTTGAAAGTCTATCATATATCGATATGGTTTATCTCGTGCCATCATAACTGATAATAGATGATAATTCAATAACCCGAGGTTTATAGGGTTCTATAATGACTACGAAATTTTTCATAGATTGACATCAGTAGATCATCCACAGACTAATGGCGAGATCGAGGTGACGAACAGGATATTATTATAGGGGTTGAAAGCTTGCATAAGCCAGGCAAAAGGATCGTGGGCCGAAGAGTTGTACAACATCCTTTGGGCGTATCACACGATGCAATGTATCCCAATTGGAGAAACACCTTTCATGTTGGCCTTCGATACGGAAGCTGTGATATCCGTAGAGATGGGGTTACCCACACTCTGAGTAGAAGAGTTCGATGAAGATAGTAATTTCTTCGGGATGAGAGCAAATCTGGATCTGCTAGAAGAAATCCAAGAATGAGCTCGAGTTCGAATAACCAACTATCAACAGAAAGTTATTCGATACTATAATTCTTGAGTAAAGAGCAAATCATTTCTGGCAGGATAATTAGTTCTTCGTCGAGCTGAGATTTCTTGCCCATCCGAACGGTCAAAATTATCGTCGAACTAGAAAGGTCCTTATCACGTGGCTGAAGTAGTCCGGCCTGAAACTTACCATCTCTGTCGACTGGATGAAACTTCGATCCTAAGAATCTGGAACGCCGACAATCTTCGAAGATATTATGCTTAGAATGTAATTTTCATCTTGAATTTTTATTCGATAATGAATAATAACTTCTTGTAGATTTTATTTTTGCCAACGCGATCTCCTCGACTATGGTTGAGGAGTAGAACGCATCTCCATCAAATCTCGCCAACGCATGCTCCTCGATCACGATCGAGGATCGAAATGCATCTTCATTAAATTTTGCCAACGTGCGCTCCTCAACCATGGTTGAGGAGAAGAATGCATCTCCATCAACTCTCACCAACGCGCGCTCCTCGACCACGATTGAGAAGCAGAATGCGTCTCCATCAAATCTCGCCAACGTGCGCTCCTCGGCCACGATCGAGGAGTAGAATGCATCTTCATTGGATTTTGCTAATGCACGCTCCTCGACCACGATCGAGGATCGAAATGCATCTCCATCAAATTCGCCAATGCATGCTCCTTGGCCATGATCGAAAAGCAGAATGCATCTCCATCAAATCTTGCCAACGTGCGCTCCTCGATCACGATCGAGGAGCGAAATGCATCTCCATCGAATTTTGCAAATGCGTGCTCCTCGACCACGGTCGAGAAGTGGAACGCATCTCCATCACATCTCGTCAATGCGCGCTCCTCGACCATGGTTAAGAAGCGAAATGCATCTCCATCGAATTTTGCTAATGCACGATCCTCGACCATGGCTAAGGAGCGAAATGAGTCTCCATCGAATTTTGTCAACACGCACTCCTCGACCACGACCGAGGAGCGAAATGCATCTCCATCACATCTCGCTAACGCGCACTCCTCAGCCACGGTCAAGGAGCAGAATGCATCTCCATCGGATTTCGCTAGCATGCACTCCTCGACCACAATTGAGGAGAGGAATGCATCTCCATCGGATCTCGCCAACGTGCGCTCCTCGACCATGACTGAGGAGCGAAATGCATTTCCATCGGATCTCGTCAATACGCGCTCCTTTGCCACGATCGAGGAGCGGAATGTATCTCCATCGAATTTTGCCAATGCGCGCTCTTCGGCTATGATTGAGGATCGGGACATGACCCATGAAATTCATGAAAACACGCTCCTCGACTATGGCCAAGGATCGTAATATGCTGGCATGAATCATTCGCTACTTCTCAGTCACACCGCCTAAGATCTATGCTAACCTACATCTTGAAAAAGAAAAATCTGACGAAGAACATACGAACTCAACAACTAAGCAAAAGAAGGCTTTGTATTAAAGTTAAGTATTTATAAATGATGATCAGCCCATACAATAATACCTCGGCAAAGATCAGGGGCAAACAAAAAAGGCCGACCTAAAAAAGATCGGACATGCCCGATCAAAGTGGTATATTAAGCTCCATTCAGAGCTCTAGATTTGCCGACTTCTACTTGATCTGACAAGGTGATAATGACTGAGGGTGGTACCGATGCTGCATCCTTGATAGCCAGGTCGTCGTGCGTGGGGCTGAAGACATCTTCCATTTGAATCTTCTGACCCTCAACTTCCTCGGCCTCCTCGTCGTCTGACTTCAAGAGGTCCAAATTCAGGTCGGAAAAGATCCTTCGGACCTTCTCTTTCAGATCTATGCCCTCTTGTAGGTAGGAAAGTGATGCGAAATCCACCTCGATGTTGCAAAATTCTTTCGAGGTGTGGAAGGCCTCAACCGCCTTTACCCTGGCGGCCTCCACTCATGCCTTTCCGACCTTCCTCTCTCCCAGCACCTGAGCTTCAGCCTTAGTCAGCTCGGATTCTAGCTGCTTCACCCTCTTCCTAAGGGACCTGAACTCTTCCTCGACCTTCAGACAAGATAACTGAGCATCATCCGTCCTTTGGTGGGCTTGGGCAGCTTTCTCCTCAACTTTCTTAGAGAGGCACCGAACCTCTCTAATTACTTCGATAAAATGATCCACATGATGTACGAGCTAAAAAGAAGAAGAAGAAGGAAGCTGAGCCGAGGAATGAACGGAAGAGCTAAAACGAAGGTCGGTAAAAAGCCAACACGTACCTGAAGGAGAGAATCATAGGAGTCCTAGATGCGGAAGGCACCCCCGGTCTCCTCGAAGGTCTGGACGTCGGTCGGTAAAATGACCAACTTCAGTAAGGAGCGGGTAACACGGTAGTCACCGATGTCCTTCCTTTTATCCTCGGTATCCGAGAAAACTTCCATCGGAGAAATACTTCCCAGAACATCGAGTCCGCGGTCGAACATCCGGATGAAGATCTTCGGTCCACCCGAGCTTCTTTTAGAAGAAAACGCAGAAGGTCGAGGGACGAACTCCCTTGGAGCAGCAGATCGAATCAGCGTCACAGCTTTTGCCGATGCCGACTTCTCCTTCCTTGGGATGTTGGCCACTCTCGAGGAACCTTCTATCGTGGGCTGTGCCAGGACTGCCTCGGTCCGAGCACGTTTGGGGGCCACGGCCGCACTTATCTTTCTCTTCTTTGCCATTTGACGAAAAGTTTCAAGGTCGGATAGGTTCATTGTTAGACAGAAAACACAAGACTCGGTCAATGATAATGACGAAGAAAGAAAAGACGATCCAAACAAAATCGCATGAGATCACTTACTCTTTGGATCAGTTGGAATCAGTTCGATCATAAATAAGTTCTCCTCGGTAAGAAACTTGGACAGCGGAAGAGGAGAAAGACTAAAGATTTGACTCAAGACCTCCTTCTCAACGTCGGACAGTGTTGGAGGTCTGACAGTCGACCTATGAGGTCGCCCCCATGATGTGCTGAAACCCCATGGTTGCTCGATCGAAATAAAAAAGAAGTGCTCCTTCTAGTTATACACCGAGAAAGGAGCACCTCGAAAAGGATGACATCCTCTCTGAGGAGAAGCATACCACCATTCGACCTCAGTCGGATGCTCCTTTAAAGTGAAGCAAGCTCGAAGAAGATGGGAGGTAGGCTCGATCCCAAGGAGGAGGCGGTGGGTGAAGAAGCCTAAAATCGATCGTCAGGAGTTTGGCACCAAATAACAAAAACTAATTTTATACACGTTCAGAAGCTCGATAATTAAAAAATGAAAAGGCAATCTAAGGTCGGTATTTAGTGATTTTTCGTAAACACCGACACGTCCAGGCTGAGGAAGAGCTATATGCTCCCCGGGATCGACGACCTCTAACTTAAAATCATAGGAGACATGGTATTTTATCATAATGACTTTCAGATCCTCCGAGGTAAGGACGGAATCTATTTTGAAAGAATCATAGTCCGAAACTTCATGTTCTTCAGATTGGCCCGGAGAACCTATTACCTCGAAATCATGATCTTCGTCAGAAGGGCTATCCGAGTTCCAAAAAGATCGGGACAGATTAGATTGACTCATGAGTATGGAGAAGACTAACCTATAGGATGAGGAGGCCGAGCAACGAGGAAAGTTAGGACGGAATCGATGGTGGCTCGACTGAGTCTGAGCTATTCCTCACACAATGTACCGGAGTTCACCCTTTAAGCAATAGTATCAGTCAAAAAGAGTAATACCAACCCTATTTATAAGAGGCATGGATGGCTTCGATCTACTCCTATTTCATCTACCCTTTTAGATCTTCGTCAGATGTCAGATACCTATTGGTCGGATGGATAGACCTGGAGCAAAGCAATGGACGGTTAGATTTCATGGCTGATAGACTTCTCCCAATCTTATCATGCTACCAATCTCCAACGCTGCAATGCGAGCATGATTTGAAGATCGACCTCAGCTTCGATAGGGTACTTACATCGATCGCTCAGAGGTAGATCGACCTCATAAGTGGAAAGCAAACTATTATGGAATGGGGCTGGTATGGCATTGACCTATTTAGGATCGACCGTCGATCTATCCCAATGGATCGTCTAAGCAGAATGATGTAATACTTCACCCGTGGTTAGCTGTAGGTCGGCTTAAGCCGACCTATAATTTCGATCGACCTACTGAAGATCGTCTCCTGGCAAAATAAGATAGGCCTTCATACCTCACCCTCGTCGGATTCAAGTCGGCCGTCAAGCTACATGAATAAGCTCATAGCTCATCAATGACCGACCTACAATCATTTCTGCTGAAACTGCATCCTCTCCGGATTGAAAAACTTGGATAAAGAAAGAATATTTCATAATTCCATCTCTCAAAAAGGAAAGAAATCTTTCGAATCAATCCAGGATGACTAACTCGGAAAGTCGTTAGAGTCTGAAACGGATACGACTTCAACTCCTTCTCTATAAATAGAGGAGCTCCGGGACCCTCCAGATATGCTATTCAATTCGATGCTTTTTCTCCTCATTATTCTCTAATCTCCTAACTTAAGTGTTGGAGGATCTTTACCGAAGAACACTCCGATGAAAACTTTATTATAGGTGAATGGACGAAGCTCTAGCGAAAGTTCATCCTCGGCCTCATATTCCTCGGTGGCCAAGCTCCTCCATCCTCGTTGGTCGATCTTAAGCCAGGAGATCCAGGAGCAACAGTTTCCGCTGCATGAAATCAAGAAAAGCCATCCAACGGTAAGAATGGCGGATCAACTGAATCTCTGATCCTTGTATCAAACGATGCTCGATGGTTGCTGATTTTAGTACTAATCTCTTAGTACCTCTCAATAATGTCTTCAATTGCTTGAGTGTCCTCATGCCATGTATCGACCTGTCCCTTGGTCCAAAGCTTATCACCAAGTGGAGGACATCAAAATGGATTCACTAGTCTTCTTCTATAGCCCCTCTTTTCTCTTCCTATAGGAGCTATAGGCGGCCAACCGTGTGGCATGATCTTCAATGAACTTTAGCGGCCTATGTTGGAAATTTGGTTGAGAAAATTTTTCTACACCACGGACGGTGTGGCTCCACGGATACCGTCCATGATGATTGGCTCTCGTGCGGGACTGGAGCGTAGAGCCCAAAATTTTTTTTTTGCACTTCAGCCCTATGTAAGAGCTAATCGCCACAAGCGGTGTCCATGAATTCACACCATCCACGGTGTAGAAAATATTTTCTAATTTCATTGAACCTATGAAGAATGTTTATGATTATTTTTTCAAAAAGAAAAAAAAATATTTTTCTAATATTATTCTCATAAGTTTGATCAATTATAATACCCTTCTTATAATATAAAATAATTTTAAAAAAAATCTTAATTGTTAATATGAAAGTGCGATTATTTGTTTTTGGTAGAGAACCCGATAGTTTGCAAAAATTTTGTAAAAGTGTAGCTATTGATATATATTTTTGGAAGAAAGTTTTTATGCACTACATGCAGTGTAATAATAATGCACCATCCCATTTTATTGGACCATGTAGTCATGCTTTCCAATGCACATTAAATACGATAGTTCTGCTTCAGGAAGTCATAATATGCCTTCAGGATGTCATAGCAGGCCACAGGACGTTATGACAGTTCACGGGATATCATAATTTTTCTAGAACAAAAGAATATTTTCGTCATTCAAAAATTTAAACTAAAAAATGGAACTATAGGCATTTAATGGGCATTAAAAAATGATGGCTATATGGTTTAATGGGATGGCATGGTGCACTTTATGTCAATATTATTACACCATGTTGTGCAGGATTGCTTGACATTATTTTGAGGCTGAAGAAAGAGTGGGACGCACCTCCTTCCTCCTTAGGGCGCGCCTCCTTCCTCTTGGCTTGGAGGCGCATCCTTTAGGGCACCTTGGCGTATAAAAGACCAGAGAGAAAGATGTGAAAAAAAATGATTGTATTGTTCTCCTCTTATTAGGGTTTACAATATATATGTATATTTATACCTATACATGCACTAAAATCTAGCCCGTAAAAAACTTCCTAGGTTAACCTAGATTGAATGCACTTATCCAAATCCATGTTCACCCATGGTCTAATCATGCACTCAATTTCATGGATCCAAATTTGGTCCAAACTCTGATTAGCCTTCATGAGATCCACAAACTAGGACCTTATGACTGTGAAGGGTTGAACCTCCATCCTAGGATTAAACCGATCTTAGCCCTAGGACCATACTTATCCTAGTCTCTCAGATCCAACACCCTGACCCTTCTTGTGGTCTCCCAAGATTTGAGAGTACCATTGATTCCAACAATCTCTATCTTGGTCCTTTAAGCCTTGGTAAATCCCGCGTGAACCATCTGCACCACCTTGCTACCTTTAGAATTGACACCGTCCTCTTGAAACCACGTCGCCTTCTTAGTTGTAACACCGATCTGTGCTCTACAACCTCTAAGACTCATGCTCCATTGCACTTCTTAGCCTCGAACTAATGTCCTTCTAATTTGACCCCATGGCTGCAACACCAATCTGTGCTTTGCAGCACATCCAGACAGCCCTCTGTGCAAATTCTAATGCCTCTGCCAATCTTCTTCAATTGTTGTGCATCCTTGGAGACCTTTAGGATGATTGCCTCCATAGTTGAAGACATATGCTTGCTCCTTGGCACCATCTTAAATTTTGTAGGATCCCTCCTACTTAGCAGTTGCATCATTTTTTTTGAACTTCTCTCGAGAACTCGCAACATTTCTGTACCGACACTCGCTGCATATCTTGATACGATTTTCTCAGAACTACGCCTATCCATCTACACATGCCGTTCCACCTAAAATTGTGCATCTCCGGTACTAGTATTAGGATATCGCTTCTTTCTCTACACCCCTCCACTCTGAACTCGTGTCAAATCTCTCTCCACCTGTGAAGCTACTTTTGCCCAGTGCTCTACCTGAAATCGAAGTTCATCTGATGTCGTAGAAGAATCTAACTTTATAACTAAGTCATTCGAGGCCAATCACTCAATGCCGCACTGCTGAGTCTACCACTGCACCTCGATCACCATCGCTACTCTTTCAAATTCTCTACACTCTACAGATCTTTTCAAAGCCATCTCAAATATACTATACCCTGCAGGCTCCTCCAAAATATATAGGAGCTCATCCAACTTCTCTAACTTAGCGATTGAACTCCAGAAAATTTCATCCTAATACTTCATCCTCTTCTACCACTATACCAACCATCACTTCAGTTTCACTTGAAAAAATTATAGCTTAAATCCTATCATACCCTTAAACCCACCCCTATCTCATCCTGAAGCTTGATATCGCCTCCTCATAGATATTCTGATCCTCTCTTGCTGTACACAATTCATCCCCCACCTGAATCGTAATTCTTTCTGATGCCTTTGCAGAAAAACAATATGATCTAAGATCAGTCACCTAACCCTAATCTACTAGACCTCCATTATTACTGCTCCTATCTTGGATACTCCATAACTTTATGGGCACCTCCAAAACCACCAAGAATTTTTATCTTTTCTGAACCTACTGCGATTCTTCATGGATTAATTATCTTCATCATCCTAAAGCTCCAACCGATCATACTGCTGAATGTATCTTAACTATTTTTTTAACCTTCTAATAGGCTAAATAGTTATTTTTTTTTAGCTCCATCTCAATTTCGAGCCTTTGAGTATCTCTCTTCTAACATGTCAAACAATACGTCAAACAAAATACACTAGCAGCTCAACCTTCGCGCTTTTGTTTTCAACACCATGTGAAGCCTCAACCACGAAAATAGCCATGAACAATGGTGAGAGAAAGAAAATCAAAATACAAACCCAGTTTTTCTCTCTCTCGCTGGAAGCTTCTTCTCTCTCCTATTGGAAGCTTCCAGACTTCTCGGCTCCTCTTGCTTCCTGCCTAAAAACAAAACCGACCGTCGGTCGCCTGCCTCCATGGACCGCTGCCGACCAACCTCTGCCCGCACAACCGCCGGATTCGGGCGCCGCCACCACCGAATCACGGCTCCTAGAACCTTCCAGATTCCTTGGCCTTCTCCTTGCTTCGCCCCATACAAAAAACCCATAGAACGCTAGCCGCCGGCCTCTGCCCGTGCGACTGTCGGATCCGGGCACCGCCACTGCCGGATCGACGCGCCATCGCCAGATCTGTGCTCTCCGGCCGGCTCCTGAAGCTTTCGCTGCGCACGCGTGTCACCGTCGCCGGATCCGATGCCACCGCAGCACCTGCAACCACCGGACCCCATCGCTGCTCCTTCAGACCTCCCCGTCCGGTTCCCGTTGCACGCGCGCATGCCGTATGCATTCCACCAGCCTCCGCCGTCGGTTTGGTTGCCTCTGCTCACACGCACGCACTGTTGCCCGTGCGCCACCATCGGAGTCGATGCCGCCGCCGTCTGCGATGTTTCCAGAGAAGAAGACCGCCTGCCCTCTCCGGATCTCGGCCATCTTGCACGCGATCGCCACCGGACTACCCGCCTATGGAAACACCTCCGCACGCCACGCTCGACCACCTGATCACCACAACTGGCCGCCAGATGTCTGGATCGGTGGCCAATCGGTGGATCGGCCTTGTTGACCTGGGATCGGCGGCCAATCACCGGCCGCCAATCGGGAGGAAGAAAGGGGGCATGCCGCCCCCCTGCCCCAATTTTTTTTTTTGTTTTGTGAATCTGCTGAATCCTGTTCCTTTCAGCAGCAGCTGGATCTATTCCTGCCTTCCTTCGCACGCCTCCTCGTCAAGAAGGCTCCGTCTGATATCAATTATTGTATAGGATCGTTTGGCGTTATTTTGAGACCGAGGGGAGAGCGGAACGCGTCTCTCGAGGAAATGCTTTTTTTTTTTTTTTTTTTTTTTTAGCTCAGAGGGACGCCTCAGGACATCTCGTAAAAAATCAAAAAAAAAAATAATTATATTAATTTTTTTTAAAAATTTATAATATATATATTCATTTATATCTATTACTCTTGAATTTTTCGATTTGAGATCAGCGAATGAGAATGGAGAAGCTTGATTGTCAAGAATTATGAGGTCGAGAACGAATTTTGCTAGAGCTTCATTCATTCACCTGCAATAAAGTCTTCATCGGAGTGTTCTCCGATGAAGATCATCTGACGCTCAAGTTAGAAGATTGAAGAATAAAGAGGAGAGAAAGCGTCGAATTGAATAGCCTAAGATTTCGGAGCCTCTTTATTTATAGAAAAGAAGTTGGAGTCATATTCGTTTCGGATTCTAACGGCTTTCTGAGTTAGTCGCTCTGGATTAATTTAAGAGATTTCTTTCTTTTTTAGGAGACGAGATTGTGAAAGATTCCTCTTTATCTGAGTTTTCCGATTCGAAGAGAACATAGTTTCTGTAGGGATGGTTGTAGGTCGATCGTTGACGAGCTATGAACTTCTTCACGTAGCTCGGTGGTTGACCTGAGTCCGACGAGGATGAGGTAAGAAGGTCTACCTCATTTTGCCAGGAGGCGATCTTCAGTAGGTCGGCTGGAATTATAGGTTGGCTTAAGCCGACCTACAGCTAACCGTGGGCGAAGTGTCGCATTGTTCTGCTCAGACGATCTATTGGGATAGGTCGGCAGTCGATCCTAAATAGGCCGAGGCCATACCAGCCCCGTTTCACAACAGTTTGCCCCCCCACTTGCGAGGTCGATCTACCTCTGAGCGACCGATGTAAGTACCCTGTCGAAGTCGAGGCTGATCTTCAAATCGTGCTTGCATTGCAGTATCGAAGATCGGTAATATGACAAGATTGGGAGAAGCCTATTGGCCATGAAATCTAACCGTCCATTGCTTTACTTCAGGTTTATCCATTCTGACCAACGGGTATCTGACACCTGATGAAGATCTAAGAGGATAGATGAAATGGGAGTAGATCAGAGTCGTTCATGCCTCTTATAAATAGGGTCTGTATTACTCTTTTGACTACTACTGTTGCTTAAAAGGTGAACTCCGATACTTTGCACGAGGAATAGCTCGGACTTAGCCAAGCTACTGTCGATCCCACCCTAACTCCCCTTGTTGTTCGGCCTCCTCGCCCTTTAGGTCAGTCTCCTCCGTATTCATGAGTCAATCTAGTTTGTCCCGATCTTCTTGGAGCTTGGATAACCCTTTTGGCGAGGACCACATTTCTGGGATAGTTGATTCTCCGGGCCAATTCGAGGAACGTGAAGTTTTAGACTATGGCCCTTTTAGAATAGATTCCATCCTCACTTTGGAGGATCTGAAAGTCATTAGGATGAGGTACCATGTCCCCGGTGATTTCAAGTTAGAGGTCGCCGGTCCTGGAGAGCATATAGCTCTTCCTCGGTCTGAACGGGTCGATATTTATGAGGAATCGCTAAAGGCCGGTCTTAGGTTGCCGTTCCATTTTTTAATTATCGAGCTTCTGAATTTGTATAGAATTAGCTTTTGTTGTTTGGTGCCGAACTCCTGGCGATCAATTTTAGGCTTTTTCATCCACTGCCTCCTCCTCAGGATCGAGCCTACCTCCCATCTTCTCTGAGCCTGCTTCACTTTAAAGGAGCATTCGACGGAGGTCGGATGGTGGTACGCTTCTCCTCAGAGAGAATACCATCTTTTTTGAGGTGCTCCTTTCTCAGTGCATAACTGGAAGGACCACTTCTTTTTTGTGTCGGCCAAGCAACCATGGGGTTTTAGCATATCATGGGGGTGACCTCAGAGGTTGGTTGTCAGATCTCCAACACTATCCGAAGCCGAGGAGGAGGTCTTGAGTTAAATCTTTAGTCTTGCTCCTCTTCCGCTATCCAAATTTCTTACCGAGGAGAACTTGTTTAAGGTCGGACTGATTCTAATTGATCCGAGGAGTAAGTGTTCTCATGCGATTTTGTTTGGGTCGTCTTTTCTTTTCTTGTCATTACCATTGACCAAATCTTATGTTTTCCTATTTAACGATGAACCCGTCCGACCTCGAAGCTCTTCATCGGATGGCGAAGAAGAGAAAGACCAGCGCGACCATGGCTTCCAAATGCACTCGGATCGAGGCTATCTTGGCGCAGCCCATGGTAGGAGGTTCCTCAAGAATGGCCAATACCTCGAGGAAGGAGAAGGCGTCAGTGAAGGATGTGACGCCGCTTCGATCCACAGCTTCAGGAGAGTTCGTCCCCTGACCTTCCGCATTCTCTTCCAAAAGAAGCTTAGGTGGGCCGAAGATCTCCATTCGAATGTCCAACCATGGATTCGATGTTTCGGAGAGTGTCTCTTCGATGGAAGTTCCCTTGGATACTGAGGATAAGAGAAAAGGCCTCGGGGACTACCGAGTCGCCCGTTCATTGTTGAAGTCAGTTCTCTTACCAGCCGACATCCAAACCTTCGAGGAGGCTGGGGGTGCCTTTCGCATCTAGAACTCCTACGATTCTCTCCTTCAGGTATGTGTCCGCTTTTTTACCGACCTTCATCTTAGGTCTTTCGTTCACTCCTCGGCTCAGCTTTTCTTTTTTTTTAGCTCATCCATCATGTGGACCATTTTGCTGAGGTAATTAGAGAGGTTCGGTGCCTCTCTAAAGAAGCTAAGGAAAAAGCCGCCCATGCCAACCGACGGGCGGATGATGCTCAGTTATCTCGGCTGAAGGCCAAGGATGAGACCAGGTCTCTTAGGGAGAGGGTGAAGCTGCTAGAGTCCGAGCTGACCAAGGCTGAAGCTTGGATGCTGGGAGAGAGGGAGGCCAGGAAGGCACGAGTGGAGGCTGCTAAGATAGAGGCGATCAAGGCCTTCCGCACCTCGGAAGAATTCCGCAACATCAAGATGGATTTCGCATCACTCTCCTACCTGCAAGGAGGCATAGACCTGAAGGAGAAGGTTCGTAGGATCTTCTCTGACCTGAACTTGGACCTCTTGGAGTCGGACGATGAAGAGGCTGAGGAAGCTGAGGGTTGGGAGATTCAGATGGAAGATGTCTTCAGCCCCGTACGCAATGACCTGGCTACTGAGGATGCAGCATTGGTACCACCCCCAGTCGTTATCACCCTACCAGACCAAGTGGAGGTCGGCGAATCTGGAGCATTGGACGGAGCTTAGTTTACCATTTTGATTGGGCATGTCCAATCTTTTTTTTCTCTTTTTTAGGTCGGCCTTTTTTGTTTGCCTCTGATCTTTGTCGAGGTATTTTTGTATGGGCCGACCACCACTTGTAAATATTGAACTTTAATACAAAGCCTTTTTTTACTTTTGTTGTTGAGTTCATACATTCTTCGTCAGATTTTTCTTTTTCAAGATGTAGATTAGCGTAGACCTTAGATGGCGTGACTGAGAAGTGACGGGCGATTCATGCCGGTGCGTTATGATCCTCAGCCATAGCCGAGGAGCATGTCTTCATGAACTTTATGAGTTACATTCCGCTCCTCGGCCATTATCGAGGAGCGAACGTTGGTAGGCTCTGATGGAGATGCATTTCATCCCTCGACCATGGTCGAGGAGCATGCGTTGGTGAAATTTATCGGAGATGCGTTCCGCTCCTTGGCCATGGTCGGGGAGCGTGCATTGGCGAAACTTGTCAGAGATGAGTTTCACACCTCGATCGTGATCGAGGAGCGTGCATTGGTGAAACTTGGTGGAGACGTATTTCGCCCCTCGATCGTGATCGAGGAGCATGCATTGGCGAAATTTATCGGAGATGCATTCCACTTTTCGGGTGTGGTCGAGGAGCGCACGTTGGTGATATCTAGTGGGGATGCATTCCACTCCTCGGCTGTGGAGTGGGCATTGGCGATATCTGATGGAGATGCATTCCACTCCTCAATCGTGGTCGAGGAGCACGTATTGGCGAAATCTGGTGGAGATGCATTCCGCTTTTCGATCATGATCGGAGAGCACGCATTGGCGATATTTGGTGGAGACACATTCCGCTCCTCGATCGTGGTCGTGGATCGTGCATTGGCGATATTCGATGGAGATGCGTTCCACTCCTCGGTCGTGGCTGAGGAGCGCACGTTAGTAAAATCTGATGGAGATGCGTTCCGCTCTTCGACCGTGGTCGAGGAGTGCGCGTTGGCGATATCTGGTGGAGATGCATTTCGCTCCTCGGTTGTGGCTCAGGAGCGCGCGTTGGTGATATTTGGTGGAGATGCATTCTGCTCCTCGATCGTGGTCGAGGAGCGCGCATTGGCGATATTCGATGGAGATGCGTTCGACTTCTCGACCGTGATTGAGGAGCATACGTTAGCGAAATCTAGTGGAGATGTGTTCCGCTCCTCGATCGTGGTCGAGGAGTGCGTGTTGGCGATATCTGGTGGAGATGAATTCCGCTCCTCGACCATAGCCGGAGAGAGTGCGTTGGCGATATTTGATGGAGATGTGTTCCGCTCCTCGACCGTGGTCGAGGAGCATGCATTGATGATATTCGATGAAGATGCATTCCGCTCCTCGATCATGGTCAAAGAGCATGCATTAGCGAAATCTAGTGGAGACGCATTCTGCTCCTCGATCGTGGCCAAGGAGCGTGTGTTGGCGACATCCGATGGAGATACATTCCGCTCCTCGACCATGGCCGAGGAGCGCCCGTTGGCGACATCTGATGGAGATGTGTTCCACTCCTCGACCATGGTCGAGGAGCGCGCGTTGACGAAAATAAAACCTACGAGAAGTTATTATTCATTATTGAATAAAAATTCAAGATGAAAATTATATTCTAAGGATAATATCTTCGAAGGTTGTTGGCATTTCAGGTCCTTGGAATCGGAGTTCCGTCTAATCGATAGAGACGATAAGTTTTCGATCAGACTACTTCAGCCACGCGATAAGGACCTTCCCAGTTTGGAGACAACTTTGATCGTTCAGATGGACGAGAAATCTTAGCTCGACAAAAAATTAATTATCCTACCAGAAAAGATTTGCTCTTTACTCGAAAATTATAGTATCGGATAACTTTCTATTGATAGTTGACCATCCGAACTCGAGCTCATTCCCGGATTTCTTCTAGCAGATTCAGATTCGCCCTCATCCCGAAGAAATTACTATCTTCATCAAACTCCTCTACTCGAAGTGTGGGTAACCCCATCTCTATGGGTATCACAGCCTCTGTACCGAAGGCTAACATGAAAGGTGTCTCTCCAGTTGGGATACGTTGTGTCGTATGATATGCCCAAAGGACATTGTACAACTCTTCGACCCATGATCCTTTTGCCTGGCTTATGTCAGCTTTCAATCCCTGCAATAACGTCCTATTCGTTACCTCGGCCTCGCCATTAGTCTGTGGATGACCTACCGATGTCAATTTATGAGAAATCTCGTAGTCATTATAGAATAATATAAATCTTGGGTTATTGAATTATTGTCCATTATCGGTTATGATGACGTGGGGTAAACCATATTGACATATAATAGACTTTCAGATAAAATTTTGAACTCTGGCTTCGGTAATCATTGCTACTACTTCTGCTTTCACCCATTTAGTAAAATAGTCAATCGCGATGATCAGAAATTTCTTCTGTGCCACAGCGATAGAAAATGGTCCGAGGATATTCATTCCCCATTGAGCAAGGGCTAAGGGATCGTGATCGGGGCCAGTGGGGTCGATGGTCGGTGCTGAATGTTTGAGATTCTTTCGCATTGGTCACATTTGCTCATCAGTTCGATCGCATCTCTTTGCATGGTTGGCCAAAAATATCCCTACCGTAATATTTTATGGGACAGAGCCTTGCCCCCCAGGTGATTACGATAGATTCCTACGTGAACTTCCCATAGGGCATAGTCAGCTTTCGATGGATGGAGGCATCTGAGCAGAGGCAGGGTGAAGGACCTCTTATACAACTTTTTCTCGTAAATGATGTATTATGGAGTAAGGTGTCTCAATCTTTTTGCCTCATCTTGGTCCATAGGTAAAATCCTGTCTCACAAATAATGGAGAGTAGGATCTATCCAGCTCGATTCTGGATCAGCTTGCATTACTGAAACCTCCTCAATACTCGACTTCTCAAGGACTTCCATGTATGAGTTTCTTTTTAGGTCGGCCGCTGATAGGAATGCGATGTTGTCGTTAAGACATCGTATTTATCAGTTTAATCCGACTTCTTAAAATCATTGAAAATGCATAGATAGCAGTGAGTCGGGTCGAATCCACAGAAAAGGTAGTATTTTAGATTTGAAATCTTTGATTTTTAAAAGAAAAAGAAAAAAAGAAGAGTTTTAGGATCAAAAGTGAAGTTGGAAAATAAAAAGCGAATTTAAACTTGGTACTAAGATCTACTAGTTAGATCTTAGCATCTACTTGCAAAGCAATAATTTAAAGTGCAGAAATTAAATTACAATAAAAATAAAAAGTAAAAAATTAAAATATAAAAATAAAATTTTTATTAACTAAAATTTTAGAATTTAAATACATAAAATTTAAAAAGAAAAGATAATAAAATAAAATAGCCTGATCTCTGATCTTGGATCGGCATTGGCAGAAAGATGGTGTAGAAGCTCGGCTCTTCTTCTCGGCATCCGTTGCTTTGAAGCAATTTTTAACCTATAGCCTGGCTTCACCCTGTACCAAAGCTTCACCTTGATCGGAGATATTGATTTTTGGAGGCCTGGGGTCCTTTTTATAGAGCTAGGAGGGCTGGAAAGTTTGCTTCTAGGCAATGTGGGACTAATGACCTTTGTAATCATTAAAATCTCAATAAAATTTGAATTAAAATAGCTCTGACATGTCTCTGACAAATCTGATAAAATTCAGCCATTCAATAGGAATCCAACGGTCCAAAAATCATTAAAATCGGATGTAGATCAACTCAGATCGGATCGGATTAAATTTTGGCCGTTGGATCGCGCTTCATGGAGGAAATCTGGCCGCAAATCATGCGCCTGAGAGTTTGATCGCCGTCGGGAGCTTTCTAGACCATCAGATCATCGCCTGGATTGAGCGCTGCCATCCGATGGTGATCCGCGTGATGTCTGTAGCTGAATAAAATCCGAAAGCAACCACAGCTGTCCGATTCTGACCGCAAACAACCACATCCGTCCGATCGCGCAATCACTGTTGCCATGGACCGCATGGACCGGCCGCACCGCACGCCGCAACCAATCAGCACCTCTATTATCGAGCGAAAAGACTAAATTACCCTTGTGAGCCACGATAAATTTCTGTAGACCCTTTAGGAGTCTAGGTCCACCACATGACAAGCTCTGATTCGCCGGATTTTGCTTAGCTGGCGGTCCACGCCTGGATCGTGGACCGGCTGATGGCTTCAATGGCTGAGTCGGCTTTGATGGCTTGGCTTGGCTTGGTGGCTTGGCTTGCAGAGCCGACTGAGCCATTTTCTTTTTTATTTAATTTTTATTTATTTTATATTTTTAAAAATTCATATTTTTTCCATTTTAGCTCCGTTTTACTTGAAATTTATTTTGTTGTAATCAAAAAAATGAGCTCTTTCTATTGATAATAAAATTTTATTTTTTAATTTTTATTATTTTTTATTATTTTTTAATTAATTTTTTAATTAATAAAAATATGAATTTTTTAAAAATTATATATAAATTAATTAATAATTTTTAAAAATTAATATAAATTAATTAATAAATTAATACTTTTATTGATGAATTTATGATGCTTATCACACCCTCCAACTTAAGCTTTGCTCGTCCTCGAGTAAAGAAAGAATTTAGTTTTAAATATCTTTTAATTTTAGAGTTTCAAATTTTGTCTAAGCAATTTTCAAAATAGCCATTGATATTCAGTAGAGCTTAAATGAGATATATCATTGAGATATTAATACTTATCAATAGAAAAATTAAGTAAAGAATATTAAATTTTTTAGAACTTTTTCTAAATTATTCCACTTTTATCTCTGATTTGTCTAAACTTTCATATAGGCAGGTGTATTGCTACTTCCATCCTTCATTTATTAATTTTTATTTTCACATTGCCCACTTTTTGATGCGAATATCATTGCTTACTTAGGCAACGGAACCCGATTACTCGGTGGAAAACCATTTTGTTTTTTTTTTTTTTTAACGTTGTACCACTATTGAGTGTCTTAACCCCTTAAGCTTTCTATTTGATCCATGTAGCGAGTCTTGGGCCAATGACTCCCAAACCAGTTGGCTTTAGGGCACTAGGTATAGAATATCCCTCGGGCTTACTAGCTCAGATCAAATAGGCTACGAGTTAAGACTAGCTTTACAACGAGCTTCTTTGTCCTTCCCACCTTTTGATGCAAAACTCAATGCTTGCTTCAATGCTTGCTTAGGCAAAGAGGCTCGGTTACTCAGTGAGAAGTACTTGGAAACTATTTTATTAAAATAAATTTTTATATGAAGAAACGTATAGTTACCCTACACAAGCCTATAAAAAGTAGACTTTTTTTTATGCTAGTAGAAATAATTAGAAATGCTCTAAGAAAAAATTTTTTATGTTCTGGACTTAACTCTTTATTGAATTTTCTTAATACTTGATTTTCAATATCTCACAGATTCTCTGATCTGTGTATCAATTTTCTTTTAAAAATACTTAGTTTAATTCGATTCTTAAGCATAATCAGGTGTCTAAATACTAAATACTAACTTTTTTGAGGACTTAAAATTTTAAAATTTTTTTTATTTTTCTCTCCCTCCAACTTAATCGACATTATCCTCAATGGAGAAGAAAAAATAAAGGATGTAATAAAGAACATGGAAGAATACACCTAACTCAGTATATTTTTTTTTTAGTCCAGCACATGCCTTTGAAAATTTGAGCTTCCTCCAATTTATTCAAATTATCCTAAAAATAAAATAAACTAAAAAGATAAATTAGATAAAAACTAAATATTGGGTTGCCTCCCAACAAGCGCTAAGTTTACCGTCTTCAGCCAGACACAATATAGCTCACTATTCTATGTCGAATATTGGATTGACAAATTTCAATGGTTTTGGATTGCCAATCTCAGAAAGATGATTTATAATCCCATTATTAATATAATCTTTGTTAATTTTAGGGATATAATTTATGATTCCATTCTCAGATCCATATTTATTAAGAATTTCTCCTATTTGTTTTTCTAAAATGCTCATGAATGGAGTTTTAGGAGTTAAGTTTGATTCAATGGGTGCTGAAATGGTGACTAAAGATGGTTTTAATTCTGAAGGTAAATTAATGTGATCCTGCTTAAACAACTCCATTGACATTTCATTACATGCCTTTTGATTTTTATAAGAAGAACCAGCTTCTAGGGTTGAAGGAAATAGGACATTAGGTTTATAAGTCTCGGGTAAATCATCTATTCTCTTTTTTCTATTTCTATCTCATTTAAATTGGAACTAGCATCAGTACTAATTCTTGGCTCGGGTTCTTCTATGTGGTTAGTCTCAGTACTAACCAATTCCTCTAAATTTTCATTTTGGCTAGCATCAATACTAGCCTCTCTCACCTGGTCCATAAGAATCCTATAGCTTTTAAGTTCAGGAATTACTTTGGTATTCTCAAATTGAGGATTCTTAAGTGAGACATTAAATTGATAACTTGGTCCAGGGGGTTGGTGGATATTAGGCGGGTTGTTTGAAATTGGTAGGTTTGGTAGTTGATCTAGTTCTCTCCTCATGTTAGATTTAACTAATTATCCAATTTGAGCTTCTAGTCTGGCGATAGATTGCTGTTGAGTCAGAATCAATTGTTGAAGTTGGTTAAATTTATCATCAGCTAGATTGGTCTGTTGAGAAGGTGGGTATGAAGGTTGATTATGATGTGGTGGCTGGATAAACTGACTAGGCTGACCATTATTATAGGCATAATTTTGATATTGGGATCTATTTTGATAATTTTGCTCAAGTGAAATTTGGGTCTGAGCCTGAGTCTGTTGGGACATCCAAGAAAAATTAAAGTTACTCCAATGTTGGTTATATGAATTTGAAAATGGGTTATTAATCAATTTGGAGTATCCTTGAGTAGCTTGAACTTGTTCTTGGATAAAATGTGAAAATTGTGCAGCCGTAGGACATTCACTCACATGATGGGTTGGGCTAGCACAGATTGAATAAGTCTCCTGATAATTAGAAGATGATGTGAATTGTACAGGAGATTGTTGACTTAGAATTAGGAGTTGATCTATTTTCTGAGCAAGAAGGTCAACTTTATCTAATTTTTGGACTATTAGGTTCAGATTAGCCATTTGATTTTTAGGTTTAATATAAATCAACCATTCAATTAAATTCAACTAAATTAGAAAAAGTGATTTCCTACCATACATATATTAGTGCAACCCTAATGTGTGGTTCAAAATTTTTTTTAGATTTTTTTAAATATTTTTTTATTATTTTATTATATTAAAGATTAATTATTTTATTTATTAATTAAGTTTAATTATATTTTTTAAATATTTTTTAGTTAGTTAAATTTAATTTTTATTTTATTTAATTTTATTTTTTAGAGGAGAAAGGAAAAAAAAAAGAAAAGTTCTTAAGAAGAGGTCCTAAGGAGTTGTAGAACTAAGAAGAGAGAGAAGAATTAAATTTAATTAGGTTTGATATTGGTTAGCAATCAAGTTGGTCAATCAATCCTGACTAAGGGTTATCCTAGATCTAGACAGCTCCTAATTGCCAAGGTCACCTTCAAGCCCTCCAAGTGTAGGATTAGCCAATCAACTAGCCAGATAAGTGTAAGGTCGGTGGGAGTCCCTCCGTTGCTTGCCTTAGACACCAATTATGCTTGGCCAGGTAAGCGAACAGAATCAATTAGAAACCACCTTCCTTCGGGCCCAGTCGTCCCTGAACCACTTTCCCAGACACCAGTCAAATTAACTTATCCTAACCTGATACAACTCTTTGGATTTCTTGTCCTATTGAGCTCGAGTTCCTAGGGTTGATGTCTAATTGATTTTAATTTAAAGATTTAGATCAATGCAGGATGCTGGTTGGTTGTTTGTGGCTAAGAAAGGATGATCAAATCCCCACCTTATCTTATTTAATTGAGTATTGCCCTTAATTTGATTTAATATGATATGCAAAAAAATTCAATCAAAGGATTCTATGCAATTTAAACTAGATGCATGTAACTAATTATATTCTGAAAGGCTTACCTTGCCTCCAGCAATCACCAAAAAAAATAAAAATAAAAATAAAGATAAAAATAAAACTAATATGATGCATGCTCTAAGCAGTTAGGATTTCTAATCTTATCATGAGGCTTTTTAATTAGGTTTAAATAAATATTTTTTTAAAATTAATTTAAAAAATAAAATAAATAAATAAATAAAATAAAAAGAAAAAAGAACTAGGGTTAGGATTGATCTTACCAGGCAAAACTCCTGATTCTTTTTGTTCTTTAATTTCTTTTTCTGCAAAATAATAAAAAAAATTAGCAAGCAATATTTATAAGAAAGTAGAAATTTTATTTATAATTTATTTACAAAAAAATCAAAGAGATCAAAAATTTAATGTCCGTGCCTTTCCCGGCAATGGCGCCAAAAACTTGATAGGAACGCGATGTTGTCGTTAAGACATCATGTTTATCAGTTTAATCCGACTTCTTAAAATCATTGAAAATGCGTAGATAGCAGTGAGTCAGGTCGAATCCATAGAGAAGGTAGTATTTTGGATTTAAAATCTTTGATTTTTAAAAAAAAAAGAAAAAAAGAAGAGTTTTAGGATCAAAAGTGAAGTTGGAAAATAAAAAGCGAATTTAAACTTGGTACTAAGATCTACTAGTTAGATCTTAGCATCTACTTGCAAAGCAATAATTTAAAGTGCAGAAATTAAATTATAATAAAAATAAAAAATAAAAAATTAAAATACAAAAATAAAATTTTTATTAACTAAAATTTTAGAATTTAAATACATAAAATTTAAAAAGAAAAGATAATAAAATAAAATAGCCTGATCTCTGATCTTGGATCGGCATTGGCAAAAAGATGGTGTAGAAGCTCGGCTCTTCTTCTCGGCACCCGTTGCTTCGAAGCAGCCTTTAACCCATAGCCTGGCTTCACCCTATACCAAAGCTTCACCTTGATCGGAGATATTGATTTTTGAAGGTCTGAGGTCCTTTTTATAGAGCTAGGAGGGCTGGAAAGTTTGCTTCTAGGCAATGTGGGACTAATGACCTTTGTAATCATTAAAATCTCAATAAAATTCAAATTAAAATAGCTCTGATATGTCTCTGATAAATCTGATAAAATCCAACCATTCAATAGGAATCCAACGGTCCAAAAATCATCAAAATCGGATGTAGATCAACTCAGATCGGGTCGGATTAAATTCTGGCCGTTGGATCGCGCTTCATGGAGGAAATCTGGCAGCAAATCACGTGCCTGAGAGTTTGATCACCGTCGGAAGCTTTCTGGACCATCGGATCATCGCTTGGATCGAGCGCTGCTGTCCGATGGTGATCCGCATGATGTCTGTAGCTGAATAAAATCCGGAAGCAACCACAACCGTTCGATCCTGACCGCAAACAACCACATCCGTCCGATCGCGCAATCACTGTTCCCATGGACCGTGTGGACCGGCCGCACCGCACGTCGCAACCAATCAGCGCCTCTATTATCGAGTGAAAAGACTAAATTATCCTTGTGAGCCGCGATAAATTTAAATAGACCCTTTAGGGGTCTAGGTCCACCATGTGGCAAGCTTTGATTCGTCGGATTTTGCTTAGCTGGCGGTCCACGCCTAGATCGTGGACCGGCTGATGGCTTCAATGGCTGAGTCAGCTTTGATGGCTTGGCTTGGCTTGGTGGCTCGGCTTGCGGAGCCGACTGAGCCGTTTTCTTTTTTATTTAATTTTTATTTATTTTATATTTTTAAAAATTCATATCTTTTTCATTTTAGCTCCATTTTACTTAAAATTTATTTTGTTGTGATAAAAAAAATGAGCTCTTTCTATTGATAATAAAATTTTATTTTTTAATTTTTATTATTTTTTAATTAATTTTTTAATTAATAAAAATATGAATTTTTAAAAAATTATATATAAATTGATTAATAATTCTTAAAAATTAATATAAATTAATTAATAAATTAATACTTTTATTGGTGAATTTATGATGCTTATCAGCCGCCCCATGGGTTGCTCATTTAAAAAGAAGGTCAGCTTGCACATTCTCTGATCTTCGTATTTGCTGAATATCCATCGCTAGAAAGCTAGATGCCAAGTCTCTGATCTTCTGCAGATACTTTACCATATTCGGCTCCTAGGCTTCATATTCTTTCTGAACCTGACCAATCATCAACTGTGAATCACTATGTACTCTAAGATGCCGAACTTCCATTTCTTTTGCTATTCTAAGTCCTGCTACCAATGCCTCATACTCGGCTTCATTATTGAAAGCCAAGAAATTGAAATGTAGAGCATATTTTGCTACTACTCCTTTTGGATTGGTTAAGATCAGGCCGGCTCCAGAGTCCGTGGCATTCGAAGATCCATCAACATGCAAGGTCCAACATTCATCGATTGAAGATGTTTCAGCATGACTGGATTCCTCATCTGGAATTGTACATTCCAGAATGAAATCCATCAATGCCTAAGCTTTAATGGATGGCCTCGATAAATATTTGATATCAAATTCGCCTAGCTCGATAGCCCATTTAGCCAACCGCTCGAAAGTATCTGATCGGTACAATATCGATCTAATGGATTGATCTGTAAGGACTGCGATGGTGTGCACTTAAAAATATGGATGCAATTTTTTCGTAGATATCAAGAGAGCATAGATGATCTTTTCGAGTCTCGTATACCTGATCTCAGCATCATGAAGTATCCGGATCACGTAATAGATCAGCTTCTACACCTTGGCCTCCTGTCAGACCAGAATAGAACTAATTGCCGAAGAAGAGATAGCTAAATACAAGTATAACACTTCCTCAGGCTCCAGCTTGCTTAACAGAGGGGGAGAGCCGAGGTATTTCTTTAGTTCATTGAAGGCTGTCTGGCATTCATCCATCCATTGAAAGTCCTTCGGTTGCTTGAGGGCTTTAAAGAATGAAAGGCTATTTTCCGTCGATCTTGATAGGAATCTATTTAAGGCTGTGATCCTTTCTGTAAGTCGCTGTACTTCTTTGATCGTCCTCGGAGGCTTCATCTCTTGAAGAGCTTGAGTTTTCTCTGGATTGGCCTCAATTCCATGTTGTGACATCATGAACCCGAGAAATTTTTTGGAGGTGACACCAAAGGCACATTTATCCGGATTGAGCTTCATTCAAAAATGCTATAGTATAGAAAAGGCTTCTTCTAGATTGGTAATATGGTATTCGACTGCCCTACTTTTGACAAGCATGTCGTCTACATACACTTCTATATTTCTTCCAATCTGCTCTTTAGAAAGCTTGTTCATAAGTTTTTGATAGATCACCCCAGCATTCTTCAGGCCAAAAGGCATAATCCTGTAGCAAAAAAAGCCTTAGTCAGTTATGAAAGAAATTTTTTCTTCATCCTCGGGTGCCATTCGAATCTGGTTGTATCTCGAGAAAGCATCCATGAATGATAAGAGCTGATGTTTCGAGGTCGCATCCACCAGTTGGTCTATGCGCGATAGAGGATAGCTATCCTTTGGGCATGCTCTATTGAGATCCACATAATCAATACACATACGCCATTTCCACTAGCCTTTTTGACGAGGACAATGTTAGCCAACCACTCTGGATAATAAACTTTTCAGACAAAGTCGGCCTTCAAGAGCTTATCAACTTCTTCTTGTATCACTCTCTGATGTTCAGGGGCGAAGCTCGGCTTTTTCTGCCCGATCGGACGATGATTCAGGTCTACATTGAATCGGTGTACCATGACTTACGGATCGATGTCGGACGTATCCAAAGCTGATCAAGCAAATACATTGGCATTATCTCATAGAAATGTGATAAGGTGCTATCGATCTTCTTCACATAAGCTTGAGCCAACATTCACAACTTTATTCGAATCATCCTTGATCGGTATAGAGATCAGTTCTTTTATCGGAGAACCTCTTTGTTCAGTTTGTTCATCCCAGATATCTAGCTCATTCATGGATTGTTCTTCAGCCACCACTCCATGTAAAGTAGCCATGTAACATTCTCTTGCAACTGACTGATTCTCCTGAGCTCGTCGATTCCATGAGGAGTTATGAATTTGACCTTCAGATGATAGATCGATACTATGGTCTGGAAGATATTTAGGCCTGGCCGACCTAAGATGATATTGTAGGCGGAGGAACTATTCATAATGAAATAAGTTATGTCGACAACCATCTGCTTTGGAGCTCGTTCAGCTTTTGTCATTAGTAAGATAGTCCCTTCCACTGAAACCATAGCGCCAGAAAATCTGATCAGAGGTACATTCCTCTTCATCAGTAGTTCAGGACTTAAGTTCATTCGAACAAAGGCATCATAAAACAAAATATCTACTGAGCTTCCATTATCAACAAGGACCCGTTGTACATCATAATTAGCAACATTTAGAAAAATGACTATAGGATTGCCATGGGGCTGACTTATTTCTTCCAGATCATCATCGGTGAAAGTAATTTCACCATCTGCCTTCCTCTTCCTCGGTCCCTCTCCTAGTCGATCTTGATTTGAAGTGTTTCCACCAAGATTTCCTCCAACAGTTACTCTAATTTCTCCCACAGTCGGCTGCTCTATGCATGGCTCACCTTGTCGAGGTTGGTCACGATTTGGATTTACCATGATTTGCTGTTCATCCACATAGTCCCGAAGTCATCCCCGCCTGATTAGTACCTCAATTTTTTCTTTGAGCTACCAGCACTCCTCGGTATCATGCCCATGGTCATGGTGATATTGGTAATACTTCCTCAGGTTTCTTACTCGGGCAGGGGTTACCATTCTCCTGGGTCGAGGTATATCTTTTCGTTGCTTGATCTACATCAGAATCTAAGCCCGGGATATGTTGAGAGGGGTGTAGTAATTGAACCTCCGAGGTGAAGTTCTAAACCGGCCTCACGGCTTTGGAGATGTTGGTCGGCTACTTCGAAGTGAGGTGCGTGATTGACGAAATCGTGGGTCCTCCCGACGATGTTGCACCCGTCTATGATCTTTTTTCTTCTCCTGCTTTTGGGATGGACCCATCATACCACCTCGACTACTTTTCCGTTGGTCCCAAGCCTCTTCGGCCTGGGCATACTTCTCCACTCGTTCTAACATCTCAGCAAAGTCCTTCGGATAGTCCAAGCTGAGAGAGAATAAAAGGTCATTTTGGAGGAGGCCGACCTTAAATGTCGTCATGGTCATCGATGGGTCTAAATTTCAGACCTCCAAGGTGGTTGCATTGAAGCAATTGATGTACTTTCGAAGGAGCTCATTCTTCTGTTGCTTGATGCTTACGAGGAAGTCAGAATTATGACATTACCGATGACTATTTACGAAATGGGCAACGAACAGACGGCTCAACTGGTAGAAGGAATTTATGGAGCCGGGTTTCAGGTTCGAATACTAATGTCGAGCCGCCTTTCTCAAAGTTGAAGAAAAAGCTTGATATAGTATTGCATCGGTAGCCCCTTACAGATGCATAAGAATTTGAAAATTGTCTAGATGATCTATGGGATCGGCCGTTCTATCGTAAAGCTCCATTTGAGGAATCTTGAATCAACGTGGCAAGGGTTCATCCATAATCTTCTGAGTGAATGGGGGATCGACATTAAACCCCAAATCTTTTCCTTGCTGCCTTGGCTCCCACAACGCATCCAGCTGTCGTTGCATCTCTTTGAGCTTTTTCTCCATATCATCCTCATGAGTGGCTCGGTGTTTAGGAGTCTCATGGTCCGGAGTGGAGCCTCTTCTTAAAATTGGTGTTGGTGAGCGCTTAGGTCTTTGACGGAAAGGACTTGTAGGTCAGCTGTGACGACTGGCCTCCGCCCTAGGGCTATGGGAGCATCGTTCCTTCGGCCTTATCCGAACCAGGCTTGAATCTTTTTCGATCGGACGGCGCTCGTCTGTCTGTTGTATTTCTTTTATGGTAGCTGATAGTGCCTGCACTTAATGAAGTAGGATGTCATACTGTTCCTGTGAGACCGTCGGTGTCGTTGGTGGATTCTCCTAGATTGGTGGTGGAGATGTGTTAATCTATTGAGCATTGTAGATCCTCCGACCACTAGAATGCTGGGACGCATTTGATGCTCTCCTTCAGATTTTTATGATATCCAGTGTCGTGCTTTCTTCCCTTAAAATTAAACCTCGGAAATAATCAGAACCCTTCCTCTAGCGCCAACTGTTGCTCTTGGATCTTCCGACTTAAGGTCGGCCAATAAGGATGGAGGAGCTCGACCGCTAAGGATTATGAGACCGAGGATGAACTTCGCTAGACCTTCACCCATTTCCTGCAATAAAGTCTCCACCGGAGTGTTCTCCGATGAAGACCCTCCGACGCTCAAGTTAGAAGATTAGAGAACAAAGAGGAGAGAAAGCGTCAAATTGAATAGCCTACCTGGAGGGTCCCGGAGCTCCTTTATTTATAGGAGAGGAGTTAGAGTCGTATCAGTTTCGGACTCTAACGGCTTTCCGAGTTAGTTGCCCTAAATTGATTTGGAAGATTTTTTTCCTTCTTAGGAGACGGGATTGTGAAAGATTCCTCTTTATCCGAGTTTTTTGATTCGAAGGGGATGCAGTTTCTGCAGGGATGGTTGTAGGTCGGTCGTTGATGAGTTATGAGCCTCTTCACGTAGCTCAGTGGCCGACCTGAGTCCGATGAGGATGAGGTATGAAGGCCTATCTTGTTTTGCCAGAAGGTGATCTTCAGTAGGTCGACTGGAATTGTAGGTCGGGTTAAGCCGACCTACAGCTAACCATGGGCGAAGTATCGCATTGTTCCGCTCAGACGATTCATTGGGGTAGGTCGACGGCCGACCCTAAATAGGTTGAGGCCATACCAGTCTCGTTCCACAACAATATCTATACATGGATCAAAATTTAATTCGTTAAAAATTTTTTAGGCTAATTCAGTACGAATGTACTAACTCAAACTTATGTACATTCATGGTTTGATCATGCACTTAATCTCATGGATCCAAATCTGATCCAAACTTTGATTAGCTCCCATGAGATGCATAAATTAGAACCTCATAACCGTGGCTGAATCTCTATCCTAGGATCAAATTAGTTTTAGTCCTAGGATTATATTTGTTCTAGTCTCTCGATCGGAGCTAATATCTTGATTTCTTCTATAATCTCTCAAGACTTGGAAGTATCGTTAATCCCAACACACTACACATGGTACATAAAAAATTACTCATATTTTTGGTAGTTGTTTGGGGGGAACGGACTTTTTGTAATGCACGGGATGGGCCGTCTACTCTAGGTTTGGGCTCCTCCCTTTACTTTAGGTTTGGGCACCTCCCTTTACTTTGCCATTTGTTTTTTTTATATTTTATTTTGTTACATCCTTAGCGTGAGTCCCCTCATCTCTTCTTTTTTTTTTTTTTTTTTTTTAAATTGTTATGTGTTTAATGCAATATTAGATTTTAATTATTACTTTCTAAATTTTTTGTTTTCCCTTATGCCCTGTTAGAAAAGGAGATGAGGAAAGATTTCCTTATGCAGCAATTAAATTTTTATTTTAGTTTTCATATTATTTAGTTTATTTCATTTCTTCGATTTCTTTTGGAATTTTTTTTAAAATTTTTTGATAGAAAAAAAGCTTCACCTGCTATTCAACTTATTGTATTGACATGTCATCTGCTTGGCAGGCACTTATCTCTCATGCGCAACATCAATCTAGTGCAAGGGACCTAGGGATGGGCGGAGAATAGGGAATAGCAGCATATTTTTAATACCAGCAAATATCACAAAATTATCTTGAATAGGAGTCAATTTGTAGAGTTTTTGCAAATTTATAGAAATTTAACCCACTTATCCCTCCATATTAAAATAAAAAGAATTAATTGTATGACAATGAAATAGAGTAATTCCTTAGCGACCCTCTATTTTTCAATCCCTTAACCCTCTTGTTCCACTATTATACCAAGCGGCCGTAGACTGTATACCACATGTTCAAAGGCCCATGGTCCCTCCCACACATTTCAGTTGAATCAAATGATCGACAAGACGATGGCTTTTGTTGGTGCAGAAATCCATCCTCGCCGGAGGTCGCCGGAGTCAAGGCCGCTGAGGTCGCCGTCGGGGACCTGCAAAATGAAGTTCTGTCCGGAATCGGTGGGGGGGTGGCTCCGGCAGGATCCTCCGACGGTCAAGTTAGTTTTTGGCCAACAGTAATGGAGTGCTCGGAATGAGTTCCGGAGCTTAGAAATGAGGAGAAGAGCTTAGAGAGTCGAGAGTTCAGAGAGCTTAGCCTTAGCGTGTCGGGAGGATCCTTTATATAGTAGAGCTTGATGGTGACAACTGCAGCTGCGTGCTGGTGGGCCGCTCGAGGTTCGGTGGAGTCAGTCTCATGGGATGGTGCCGTGTGCGGCGGATTGAGGGTGACAGTCATCGCCGCCTGACAGTGGGTCGCTATCGCCTACGGCAGACTGACTGATGGTGCGGCAGACTGATTGATGGTGATGGTTGTAGAGCTTGCCAAATGAAGGGTTGAAGGCCTTCGTCGTGTGCCCATTTTGGAGGAGTTCGGGCTCCTGAAGAGGAAGATAGGAGGGAGTTCGGCTCCCATAGGCGTCTGGCTGGAGGTATGCAGCTAAGGCTCGTCCGCTGAAGAGTTCGGCTGCTGAGAATCCGAAGCTCGACCGTTTGGAGGTTTGGTCGGCTGTTGGACTTCGGCTGAGGCTTGGACACTTGAGAGTTCGGTAGGAGCTCGGTCGGTCGAAGTTCGATGAGGGCGACCGCTGAGGAGTTCGGCCGAGGGGTGACCGCTGAGGAGTTCAGCCGAGTGACGACTACTGAGGAGTTCGAGCTCCTGAGTGACGACCGCTTGGGGATTCCGCTAAAGCCCGTCTGCTGAGGAGTTCGGCCGCTGAGAGGACTTCATTGAAGCTCGGCCGCTTGGAGTCGGTCCGAAGGAGTTCGGCCGTGGGGAGTCCGAAGGAGTTCGGCCGCCCAGGAAGTTCGGTCTCGACGCTGGGAGTCCGGAAGAAGCTCGGGAGCTGACCAGTTCGGCCTGCTGGAAGAAGCTCGGCCGCTGGGAGTTCGGCTGAAGCCCGTCTGCCGAAGCTCTTCCGCGGCTACTGGTTACATTGGACTGAGCGTCGGGCCGGGCTTCGGCAGGAGCGGGATTTATCCCCAACAGTAGCCCCCCCACTTTCGAGTTCAAAATTCGAAGAAAGGGAGTACCAAAACGGACGACTGCCGAAGTCTTCTTCCAGGCCCCGCATTTGTCGCGGCTGAAGCTCGGGGGAGGTCTCTTCTCTAGCCAAGGTTGACGCTGAAGTTGAAGCTGAGGCTTGGGGGAGGCCTCCTCTCCAATTGATGTTTGGGGTTGGAATGGAACTCGTTCCCAGCTAAAGTCGATGAAGCTGATGTTGAAGCCGAAGTAAATCTCGCCTCCTACGGTCGAGGTCGGAGTTGAGCTCCTCGGGGGTGACATTGTCTCCATCAGCTGAAGTTGACTCGGGGGGGACCTCCTATTCTACGGCCGAGGTTGTCGTGGTCGCTTGGGGGCGATTTCATTTCCTGCAGTGGAACTTGCCGTAGACTTCGAGGCTCGGTCTCGAATCTTGCTCACGTCAGGATGGGGTTCCCCTTCTGTTTCTAATGGGCTGTGGGGGCACATGGGGACCGTCGTCCTCGCCTCTCCTCCATCTCGTTTTAGGTGAACGAGGCCTTCGACCTTGCTCGCGTTAGGACGAGGTTCTCCTCCTGTTCCCAATGGGCTGTGGGGGCACATGGGGACCGTCGTCCTCGCCTCTCCTCCATCTCGTTTTAGGTGAACGAGGCCTTCGGTCCTTGCTCGCGTTAGGATGAGGTTCTCCTCCTATTCCTAACAGGGCTGTGGGGGCACATGCGGGCTGTCGTCCGAGCCTCTCCCCAAATCTCATCTTTTGTTAACGAGGCCTTCACTCGGGAGAGATCTTATCTCTGGCCGAGGTGCTCGGGAGAGATCCTATCTCTGGCCGAGGTTACTTTTCGGAAGAGATCTTATCTCTGGCCGAACTACTCGGAGGAGATCTTATCTCTAGCTGAGGTTATTGCTCGCGTTAGGACGAGGTTCTCCTCCTGTTCCTAACCGAGGTCGGCTCGGTCGCTCGGGAGAGATCTTATCTCTAGCCGAGGTTTGTTGCTCACGTTAGGACGAGGTTCTCCTCCTGTTCCTAATCGAGGCTGTTCGTGGTCGCTCGAAAGAGATCTTATCTCTAGCCGAGGTTGGTGCTCGCGTTAGGACGAGGTTCTCCTCCTGTTCCTAATCGAGGCTATTCGCCGTCGCTCGGGAGAGATCTTATCTCTAGTCGAGGTTGGTGCTCGCGTCAGGACGAGGTTCTCCTCCTGTTCCTAACCGAGGCTATTCGCGGTCGCTCGGAAGAGATCTTATCTCTAGCCGAGGTTGGTGCTCGCGTTAGGACGAGGTTCTCCTCCTGTTCCTAACCGAGGCTATTCACGATCGCTCGGGAGAGATCTTATCTCTAGCCGAGGTTGACTCGGTCGCTCGGAAGAGATCTTATCTCTAGCCGAGGTTGTCTACGGTCACTCAGGAGAGATCTTATCTCTAGCCGAGGTTGTTGCTCGCGTTAGGACGAGGTTCTCCTCCTGTTCCTAACCGAGGCTGTTCGCGGTCGCTCGGAAGAGATCTTATCTCTAGCCGAGGTTGGTGCTCGCGTTAGGACGAGGTTCTCCTCCTGTTCCTAACCGAGGCTATTCGCGGTCGCTCGGGAGAGATCTTATCTCTAGCCGAGGTTGACTCGGTCGCTCGAGAGAGATTTTATCTCTAGCCAAGGTTGTCTACGATCGCTCGGAAGAGATCTTATCTCTAGCCGAGGTTGGTGCTCGCGTCAGGACGAGGTTCTCCTCCTGTTCCTAACCGAGGCTATTCGCGGTCGCTCGGGAGAGATCTTATCTCTAGCCGAGGCTGGTGCTCGCGTTAGGATGAGATTCTCCTCCTGTTCCTAACCGAGGCTATTCGCGGTCGCTTGGAGGAGATCTTATCTCTAGCCGAGGTTGACTTGATCGCTCGGGAGAGATCTTATCTCTAGCTGAGATTGACTCGGGTCGCTCGGAGAGATCTTATCTCTAGTCGAGGTTGTCTACGGTCGCTCGGGAGAGATCTTATCTCTAGCCGAGGTTGGTGCTCGCGTTAGGACGAGGTTCTCCTCCTATTCCTAACAGGCTGCGGGGGCACATAAGGGCCGCTGTCAGAGCCTCTCCCCCCATCTCGTCCTTTGGGAATGAGGCCTTCGCTCGGGAGAGATCTTATCTCTAGCCGAGGTTGTCTACGGTCGCTCGGAAGAGATCTTATCTCTAGCCGAGGTTGACTCGATCGCTCGGGAGAGATCTTATCTCTAGCCGGTCGCTCGGAAGAGATCTTATCTCTAGCCGAGGTTGGTGCTCGCGTCAGGATGAGGTTCTCCTCCTGTTCCTAATCGAGGCTATTCGCGGTCGCTTGAGAGAGATCTTATCTCTAGCCGAGGTTGACTCGGTCGCTCGGGAGAGATCTTATCTCTAGCCGAGGTTATTGCTCGCGTTAGGATGGGGTTCTCCTAACACGGCTAACTGCTTCTTCCCTGTCATCGCATAGTTTTCACATCCAAAAATAATATTATTGAGAGGGGAGAATTTTACCGAGGGGAAGCCACTCGCAGCACATTTTCGTTTGAGGGTCGTCGGGGTGTTGTTTCTCGAGTTTCTTCGGGCAGCGAGTCCCATCCAGACGGCCTCCTCTATTACATGCTGGCCTCCTTAATTTGGCCTCCTTAATTTGGAGCATGCTTCTCTTGACTCTTGACTTTGTCGCTGGGGGATGATGAATCACCGATGTAGCTAGCTCCTAGCTCCTCCCCGGGGTGGCATTGATGACGCCGCGAGGCGGCCGACCTTCTTATCTTTTCTAGTTACGGCAGCGCCTTTAGCCGATCTTCTCTTGCTTCAGACTGTCGTTCCTTTTTGACGAGCTCTTCAATCTCGTCTTGGAGTTGAACTGAACGTATTCCTCAGTGTCGTAGCCGTGGTCGCGATGGTAGGGGCTTTACTTGCTTCGATCGTGCACGTTTGGGGAGGGAGGCCGTAGTCCTTCAGGTCTTGGTGGCTGGCTCTTAACTTCGCTGAGAATCCAAGTTAGAGGAGCGGGTCGTAGTTGTGGAATCCTTCGGGAGGAGGATTTCTTCGCGCCCTTCTGTCGGGGATTCCTTTGCGGTGAGCTCGAGAAGTTCGGGCTTCGCTTGCGTGGAGCTTCATTCCGCTTTTCTGCGAAACTTTTCTTTCCGTGGGAGAACTTCATGCTTCTTTGTCCGGACTCCGTACTCGCAGAGAGGGGGTCGGCTTTGCTTGCCCGAACTTTATTGCACCTTCCGTGAATTCGTTGTAGCGACGTACTTGAGGGGGAGTTCGGCCTCGATCGCCCTGGGGCGGTCCCGAGCATGGCCGAACTTTACTTTGGTGATCTGCTATGGAGTTCGGCCTCCTTCCGAACTTCATTCCACGGGAGAACTTCGCCCCGCCCTCGCTTGTGCCGAACTTCATTCCGCGGAGGGCTTCATTCCGTCCTTGCTCGCGCCGAACTTCATTTGGATGTTGAGCTTCAAACAAAAGTTCGGCCTCACTTGAGCCGAACTTCATTTCGAGCCTCCATGGGAGTTCCATCTTGCTTCCGCAGAACTTTATTCGGATGATGAGCTGTGGAGTTCGACCTCACTTACGCTGAACTTTCTGTGGGAGAACTTCGTTTCGCCCTAGCTCGTGCCGAACTTCATTCCGCGGGGGAACTTTGTTCCCTTCCTTGATGATGAGCTTTGGGAGAAGCTCGGCTTTCTTCGAGCCGAACTTCATTCCGCTTCGGCGGGAGAACTTCTACTCTCTATTTCTCTTCTAAGGGCGATTGGCATGCCCGAATGCTCTTCCTTAAGACCGATACCGGAGGAATTTGCCCAGTCATCTCTTTCTGACAAACTCCTCAATTTCGTCTCGGAGCTGGATGCATCCCTCCGTGTCGTGGCCGTGGTCGCGATGGTAGAGGCAGTACTTATTTCGATCGCGCTTGTTTGGGGGAGACCATAATCCTTCCGATCTTGGCAGCTGATTTTTTACCTCGGTGAGAATCTAGGTTCGAGGAGCGTTGAGGGGGGCATAGTGGTGGAACCTTCCGGGAGGAGGACTTCCTCGCGCCCCTTTATCAGGGTGAGTTCGAGGAGTTCGGACCCGTCTGCTTTCGTTGAGGGTCTGCGAGCGCAGCCGAACTTTGCTTGGCTCTTCCTCGTCCGCCAACCGCTCCTTTCTGACGAGCTCTTCATCTTTCAATTTGAAGGCTTCTTCCGTACGGGCATATCTCTCGGCTCGAGCCAGCAGATCGGCGAAGTCCCTGGGATACTTTTTTTCTAGAGAGAACAGCAAGTTATTTTTCTGAAGGCCGCCCTTGAGTGCGGCCATCGCGACAGACTGGTCCAAGTCCCGGACTTCCAATGCCGCGGCGTTAAACCGAGTGACGTAAGTCCGGATGGATTCCCCTTGCTTCTGCTTGACGCTCATCAGGGAATCTGAACCTCGGCTCGGTCGTCGGCTGCTGATGAAGTGGGCCGCGAACCGACTGCTCATCTGGTCGAAAGAGAAGATCGTGTTTGGCTTCAACGTCGAGTACCAGTTCCTCGCTGCTCCCTTTAAGGTAGATGGGAAGGCTCGGCACAGCATAGCATTTGAAGCGCCGTGAAACAGCATCATGGCGCGGAAGGCCTCCAGGTGATCAACCGGATCAGAAGTTCCATCGTAGCTTTTCAGTTGAGGAAGCTCGAAGGTCGGTGGAACAGGTTCTCGCATAATTTGGGGAGAGAAGGGAGGTTCGGCACAGACGTCGGCATGATGAGCCGAGGTGACGCGGTCGAGCTCTTCAATACGTCGGTCCATCTCCCGTAGTCTACAATCGAGGACATCGTCTTGGCTGCAGACCTTGGGGTGCTTCCAACTATGAATGGGGAAGGTCTCCCCCAGAAGAGAACAAAGATCCGAACACGGATCCTCGGCCCTCTGCTTCCCCTTCTCCGGGGCGATCGGTACGCTGGCCCTGGTACTCTTCCTTGGGGCCGATTTCCGACGTTCCAATGGTGGGTTTCCTGGGGCGGTCGTTAGCGGAGGCTGCTGTATAGCCTGCAATGCCTCCGTGAGGCCACGGATCTGTCGGACAAGCAGATCGAGCTGCTCCACCTCCACCGTAGGTACAGGTAGGAACTTGAGCTGCCGGGGCCGAAGCAGGGACAGGCGGATCTGGATGGGATCCGGACCGCGGAGGCCGTCCGAGCGCCGTCTCGAAGCTCTCCTGGGAGGCATTTCTTCTTCGAGAGAGAAAAGGGAAGATCTCCGGAGAGGGAAGAGAAGAGGTCGCCGAGCACTCCTTTAAGAACAAGGGAACCTCGAAGGTTCAGGCCCTTCCTCTAGCGCCAATCTGTTGGTGCAGAAACTCCATCGCTCGTCGGAGTCGAGGCCGCTGAGGTCGCCGTCGGGGACCTGCAAAATGAAAGTTCCCGTCCGGAACCGGTGGGGGGTGGCTCCGGCAGGACCCTCCGACGGTCAAGTTAGTTTTCGGCCAACAGTAATGGAGTGCTCGGAATGAGTTCCGGAGCTTAGAGATGAGGAGGAGAGCTTAGAGAGTCGAGAGTTCAGAGAGCTTAGCCTTAGCGTGTCGGGAGGGTCCTTTATATAGTGGAGCTTGATGGTGACAACTGCAGCCGCGTGCTGGCGGGCCGCTCGAGGTTCGACGGAGTCAGTCTCACGGGATGGTGCCGTGTGCGGCGGATTGAGGGTGACAGCCATCGCCGCCTGACAGTGGGTCGCTATCGCCTGCGATGGACTGACTGATGGTGCGACGGACTGACTGATGGTGATGGTTGCAGAGCTTGCCGAATGAAGGGTTGAAGGCCTTCGTCGTGTGCCCATTTCGGAGGAGTTCGGGCTCCTGAAGAGGAAGATAGGAGGGAGTTCGGCTCCCATAGGCGTCTGGCTGGAGGTATGCAGCTAAGGCTCGTCCGCTGAAGAGTTCGGCTGCTGAGAATCCGAAGCTCGGCCGTTTGGGGGTTCGGCCGGCTGTTGGACTTCGGCTGAGGCTTGGACACTTGAGAGTTCGGTAGGAGCTCGGTCGGCCGAAGTTCGATGAGGGCGACCGCTGAGGAGTTCGGCCGAGGGGCGACCGCTGAGGAGTTCGGCCGAGTGACGACTGCTGAGGAGTTCGGGCTCCTGAGTGACGACCGCTTGGGGATTCCGCTAAAGCCCGTCTGCTGAGGAGTTCGGCCGCTGAGAGGACTTCATTGAAGCTCGGCCGCTTGGAGTCGGTCCGAAGGAGTTCGGCCGTGGGGAGTTCGAAGGAGTTCGGCCGCCTAGGAAGTTCGGTCTCGACGCTGAAAGTTCGGAAGAAGCTCGGGAGCTGACCAGTTCGGTTTGCTGGAAGAAGCTCGGCCGCTGGGAGTTCGGCTGAAGCCCGTCTGTCGAAGCTCTTCCGCGGCTACTGGTTATATTGGACTGAGCGTCGGGCCGGACTTCGGTAGAAGCGGAATTTATCTCCAACAGCTTTATTAACCGAATATGTCTAAAAAGTTTCGCACCAAATAGCTGAAAACCCAGATATCTAGAAATCACAAAAGCAAGTTTAGCATTTTAGCCCAAACTCTTTGTATTAAGCAAGAGAAGAGAGAAAAATGATCTTATAATTAAGAAATTATTTTAAGTACAAAGGAGAGATAAAATACGGAAAAACCATAAAATCAAGAAAAAGAAAAGAAAGGCCTGAATCACTTTAAACTATAAATTTGTAATTTAACAATCTATTCAGCATGCTCACATATCCTTGCTGATGTGAAATATCGCGGGTCCCAAACGAATCCCTTTGAACTCATCATCCGAATAGCGTCTGAGGAATTTCGTACGCAGAATGAAATTAAACGGCTTGCTGCCAAGGGTCCAAGGCTTGGGGCTTGGGGCAGAGCTAATGGATTCCCATAGCTCTTCTTAACTTTGACTAAACTCTTATGTTAAAAAATAAAAGAAAAAAACTTCGACTGGACTTTCCTGGTGCAAAGTTGTAAGATCCTATCTACCATGCCCATTGGGTAATGGGTGGCATTTGCGTCCCCAACCCACACTCTTTTATTCGTGACTAAGATTCATCACTTCCCCTAAAAATAAGACTAGGAAAATACTTTCTGCATCATAGGTGGTGGCATCCAATTTTTTTTTTTTCTTTTTGTCCTGGCCCCGTACTTGAGCTAATAACTGCAAACAATGCACGCGGGCTTCCCATAAGACTAAGAACCATCACTTAAACAAAGGGCATGGATTGGGCAGCCTCCTACATCATTAAGCACTGAAAAGATATTTTGTGGACTAAGATGATGAGTGTTTCTATTGACTTTCGAGATATTTTATTTTTTTATTTTGTGGATATATCCATATTAGTATGATTTATTAAAAAAAAAAAAACACTTGCCAGATACCTGGTGCGTTAGATCCATGACCAAAAAGACAAAAATAACATAAAAAAACGTGGCACACATATTGTATGTGGCATTGTTGCATATAAATATTTGGGAAGTAAGAATTTATTCAATACACCGCCCATGGTATAGTCATCAATCAAGGCAAACTTCGCCTCCAACGGTTTTCATTAGACAAGGATGTCGTTACTCTAGATATGATCTCGGTCAATCACAACTGCGTTCAAGACGACCAGCCCTCGGGATTTCTTAGGTCAAATTTTCTTAGAGAGCCATCTTCGCCCTATAAATTCACCTAAAAAGGAGGTGTTTTTGTCAACACGAAACCAGTAACGTGCATCCTCTCCCTTTGTGTCTCAAGGCTGTAGCCTTGTCAGTGTCACCTCCACGTACCCTTCAGAACTCCCAAACAGCAAAATAAACAAACATGGAGAATCTCCATGATCCAAGACCTCACTTCATTCTGGTCCCTCTGGTGGCCCAAGGCCACATGATCCCCCTGCTTGACCTGGCCCGTCTCTTGGCCGAGCGCGGCGCTCGTGTCAGCTTCATCACCACTCCCGTCAACGCTGATCGAATCAGGACCATCATCGACCGTGTGATGGAATCCCGCCTTCCAATCCAATTCGTCGAGCTTCCCATTCCATGCGCAGAAGCTGGCCTGCCCGATGGGTGCGAGACTTTCGACCTTCTCCCTTCCGAAGACTACGTCGCCGCCATGTTTGCAGCCCCAAAGCTGCTCCGAGGCCCCCTCGAGCTCTACCTCCAAGCCCAAAAGCCTGGCCCAAGCTGCATGATCGCCGACTTCTGCAACCCATGGACTATGGAGGTCGCCACCAAGCTGGGGATACCGCGAGTCATCTTCCATGGGCCCTCTTGCTTCTACCTTCTATCCGCATATAACATCGTTCTGCACAAAATGTACGACCACATAACCGATGAGTTCGAGCCCTTCCTGGTCCCCAATTTGCCTCACCAGGTTGAGATAAACCTGGCACAGGCTTTTGGATGGGCCATCAGGCCCGAGTCGGAAAAATTTAACAATGAAATGATAGAGGCGGAGTCAACCGCGGACGGCATAGTGATAAATAGTTTCGATGATCTGGAGCCTGGGTATATTGAGAGCTATAAGAAGGCCAAGGGGAAGAACGTTTGGACAATTGGGCCGCTGTGTCTCAACAACAAGGATTTTGGCAATAAGGCCGTGAGGGGGAACAAAGCATCCATCGATGAGCATGTTGTGATGAAATGGCTCGACTCCATGGAGCCTGGGTCTGTTATCTATGTTGGTTTCGGAAGCGTTGGGCGCACGCGGCCTATACAACTTATCGAGATAGGTTGTGGTTTGGAGTTGTCAAACCGGCCATTCATCTGGGTGATCAAGGAGGTGGAGATGACCCCCGAGGTAGAGAAATGGATATCGGAGGGATTCGAGGAGAGGACAAGCTCGAGAGGTCTTATAATTAGGGGGTGGGCGCCGCAGATGGTGATATTATCTCACTCCGCGATCGGAGGATTCTTGACGCATTGCGGGTGGAATTCGTCACTGGAGGCGATTGCAGCAGGAGTGCCGTTGATAACGTGGCCTCAATTTGCCGATCAATTCTTGAACGAGAAGTTACTCGTGGATGTTCTGGGAATCGGCGTGCCAGTTGGAGCGAAGGTGCCGACCACTCATTTAAGTGAGGATGGTGATCCAGTGATGGTGAGGAGGGATGACATAGTGAATGCAGTGTCCAGATTGATAGATGGAGAGGAAGGGGAGCAGATAAAAATGAAGGTTATGGAGCTGCAACAGAAAGCTGCAAAGGCAATGGAGGAAGGTGGATCAACCTACGACAACATGGCAAACTTGATCCAGTACTTCCGGGAGCATGGAAGCAAGGAAATATAGATTGGTATTGTTTCATGTACGCAAATTTTGAGTGATGTCTCGTTTGGAATAGGTTAGACGTACCCCGCATGTACTTGTCTGTCGTGTGTTTTAACGAATTTTATTTGAAATTATCCTGCTATGGTTGTGGTTTTAATAAGTACAAGATAGTCATTAAAAGTTTAGTGCTTCAGCGTCTAAAAGAAGAATTCAAGATGCATGTCTTTGATGACTTGTTAAAAACCTAGCTTTGGTGGGCAAGGTTCGAAAGGCGAACATCTTGGCCCTCTCAATTTCAGTTCTCAATTTATAGAATTGGAGAAATTTCTAGAGAGAATCAAGATATCTGGAGATCTCGGCTATCATAGATCATGTTGCTGAATGATGAAAATCCAAATATCCGATCAAGATTAACGTTTTCTGCTTTTCCCTAATGCAAGCTTAAACTGGGATGTAATTTAACCCAAGTTGAACTTGACCAAATTAGCAAATGGCCAATAGCATGTCCCCTGCTGTCAACACATAAACGGAGCTCAGCTAGTTTTAAAATCTGCAGTTTAATCCAAAAATCTTAATTAGTCCAGGAGATAAGGACCTATATTTAGATGATGACGTTTACCATGACGTGCAATAGCGTATCTCGGACTGACACCTCTTTGATGGCATCCAACAAAACAAGCACGTGGCACCGGAGTTCTAAGCCGAAATCCAACTGCCGTCGCCAACCTTTTGAAGGAAAGGTGGAGGTCGAAGACCACCGCACTTTATTAAATTGAGGAAGAAAGAATTACAGAAGAGAAGAGGATAGGTTCTTCTTTTATAAATAAAATATTTATTAAAAAAATTATATATTTTAAATAATATTTAAATAAAAAATAATTTATTTATATTTTATATATATAAAAAATATTTTAAAATTTATTATCCATGCTCTTTTATATTATTATTTTTTTAAATAAATTATTAAAATTTATTCATACTTATAATATTCTTTGTTAGTATTTAGATATCCAAATATTATTTTTAGAATAGAAATATGAATTTCTAAAAAATAGCTATTCCTTCTTGTTATTCTAAATTTTTATTTAGTTAAAAATTTGTATCTTCCACCTAGAATAAGTAATTAATATAATTTAATTAATATAATATTATTTTTGGTTTCTAAATCAAAACTCATTAAAGACCTAAAATAAGCTATTCCATAGTCCACCATGGAATAACTAAATCAGGATAGATGAAAATAAGGAAGGATTGATCGAAATTGCTAAATTATTTTGACCCACCATTACATTTTTATCAGTTTGGGGGAATAAGATGGAATAACCTCTTATTCCATCCAGGATAAGGTATCCAAATAATATCTTTATGCTTTTTAGATTTGAAAAAAATAGATGGCTGAGTTATTGAGCATTAAATGATAGAGATATTAAAAATAAAGATAAAATATTTTAGGTATAAAATTAAATACCTATTTTACTGGCTGATTAAAAAATAATTTAGTCATCTCCTAGGTAAATAAAATTTTTTCTCATTTCAAGGATAAATGCTATTTGTTGGGGATAAATCCCGCTTCCACCGAAGTCCAGCCTGATGCTTAGCCTAACACAACCGATAATCACGGAAGAGCTTCAATCGAAAATTCTTCCTCCAGCGGTCGAGCTCCATCCGATCTCCTTCAGCGATCGAACTCATTCAGTAGCCAAACTCCTCCAGCGGCCAAACCCAATTAAATTCCTCAGCAGTCGATTCCCAGCCGAACTCTCCGATGGTCGAACTTCTTTCGAATCTTTTCTTCAGTCGGACTTTTACAAGAGTCGAACTCCTTCTGGATTTCTCCTTCAGTCGGACTTCTACAGAAGCCGAACTCCTTCCGAATCTTTTCTTCAGTCGGATTGCTATAGGAGCCAAACTTCTTTCGGATCTTTTCTTCAATCGGACTCCTATGGGAGTCGAACTTCTTCTGGATCTTTTCTTCAGTCGGACTCCTGCAGGAGCCGAACTCCTTCTAGATCTCTCATTCGGTCGAACTTTTTCATCAGTCAGACTCCTCCTGGACTTCTCCATCAGTCGAACTTCATCCGAATTTCTTTAGTGGATTACTTATAAATTTCAACTAGTATTCCTCCCGGATGATCCTCTCTAGCCGTATTTTCTTTAGGAGTTCGAACTTTTCTAAAATTGATGTATGTCAAAGCTCTTCACTAACCAACGTCTGCTTCCTCCGAACTTCGACTATTAAATCTCAACGAACGGCCATTTCATGGCAACGGACACCACTCTCTATAATAAACTCCACATGGCCCCGAGCGGCCCACTACCGAACGGCCCACTACCGAACGGCCACATCATAATAATGGACATCTCTCTCCATAACAAACTCCACATGGCCCCAAGCGACCCACTATCCGATGGTTACGACAAACTTTGTTTATAAAAAGGGATCCTTCAGATACGTTTTTTCTAAGCTCTCTTCTTTTTTTTGAAACTCTGCTGAATTTTTATCGGAGTACTCTATTTTTGTTAGACAGAATAGCTGACTTGATCGTCGAAGGATCCTACTGGAGCTACCACCACTGACTTCGGATGGAATTTTATTTTGTAGATCACCGATGGCGACCTCTTCTTCCTCGACTCCAATTCAATTCGGCGTCAATCAGATTCTGCACCAATACTACTTATAAAAAAATATTTTTTTTATTTAAAAAAATAAAAATATAGATAAATTGGTCAATAAGAAAGTAGACTAATTTTTTCATGGGTCATGATGTTTATCCATAAAAGATCGAAAGAGGAGCTACATTTCAAACCAAAACAATACAAGAAAGACTGACTATTAATTAAGAGGGAAAATAGCCTAGAACAGAAGCATAAAAACTCCAAAACGAATAGGAAGGAGCTTAATTATAATTTTTCAACTTTCATCAAACAAAGTAGCAGCCCAAGAGTTCTTTATCGAGCATAAGATAGACTAGTTATAGGAAAGCTTGGTAGCTTTCATCATCATGTATTAATAGTCAACAGAAAAGAGTTCTTGTGAAGAAAAAAAAATTCTTTCATACTGCGGACGGTGTAGTTTCGTGAATACCGTGATTGACTTTCGGATGGAATGAGAGCAATCTTTTTTTTTAAAAGGTTCCATTGCTTGGGCCCTACATGAAAGCCAATCTTCATGAAGCTATACCGTTCATGATATAAAAAATGTTTCATTAAAAAAATGCCGGCATTCCTCCTGACCCAATAGCTCCATCTAAAAGCCACAAGCAACATCAAAGTAGCTGGTTGCAGGAAATTAGAAGGTAAGAACTCCCCCACTGAGTGAAGGGAAATCCTGATTTCCCGGTCCAGGTTCGTCTAGATCTGATTAGATCAAGAGATATATTTCAAAAATTTTCTCTTGACCTTAATCAGATCTTGATATATTTCAGATCTGATTATTATTATTTTAATAAATAAAATAAAACAAGATAAATTAAATCAAATTCAATTTACCTGATTTGGGTAATCCTATTACCCTGTAGATGATCCTGATTGCAGCGGAAGGTTCTGGATCTTAGCCACGCAAGCGCCTGGCCTCTACCGGTATCCACTCGGGTTGGATCTGGAGAACCTCTTCTTCTCTATCACACCTCCAAAAATCAGATCTGGATCTGATCTGGAGGATCTTCAAAACTCTTTTGAAGATCAGCAGTCGTCCTTTTGCAGCAGCGCAGCCTTCTTGCTTTTGATCGCCTTTCCTTGATCTGAATCGCACCAACTAAATCCAAAACACTTTTGGACGTGGAGAGCAAGGGGAGAAGAGACTATTGGCATGGAGAAGGAGGGGAGAGGCAGCCTTGGGGCATGGGAAATTCTCATTAGAATTAGGGTTGGGCGCAGGGTCTTATTTATAGACCTCTTGTGATCCAACTCCTCTTCCTTCTCAACCAATCACAACCCTTTGTGAAATCAGATCTAAATCTGATTGGTTGGAATAGAGACCCCTGGATTCCTCCTTAGAGGGCGCCTAAGACCAGTCAAACTTGGATTCTTAGTAGAACTCTAATTGGAATCCAAAAGGGAGGTGGAGTCCTTGTCCAACAAGGACTCCTAGGCGCCTCCTAACTTGGGCTCACGCCACCCTTGGCGTGTGCGCCCCTTCTCCTTGCCAGGTTCTGGCAGGGGGACAAGGCCCCCACCAGCTCTCCAATAGGTGCATGACATGTGGTCAAAAGTCAAAGTGTCAATGGTCAACGTTTGACCAGTCAAAGGTAGACTTTTGACCAAAGTCAAAGAACAAGAAAAATGGCAGGTGACCAAAAATGGCAGGTAATGTCTTACAAAATAAGACAACCTATTTCTGACTTGGACAACCTCCAGTCAGACCATATGAAGGCCTCTGATTGAGCACAAACTCCTTTGGCTCAGTCAGGACAACTTATTTATGATAGTAAAAGAAGAACGTTAGGTTCAATCGAGTGCTAGCACGATTTTCCTTGAACCTAATTGAATCTCATTCAGATCAATTGAACTAGATCAGTTCAATTGATGATCACCAGATTCAAACCCTTGTTTGTGTGACCCAGTTAGGTTCAGTTCTGTATGGTAATGGGATATGTCATGATCTCTATCATCGACATCATCGAAACTCCTTTCGATGGATCAGAACTCTTCTGATTCGAACAGCTAGAATGATCGATCATCTAAATCATTCTAATTGCTCCCAAAATCCACCAGTGACACCTAGCAGTATATGGTGGCAACCCATCAGAGCTGAATGCGAACCTCTTGGTGCAGCTACCTGTGTGATTAAGTTCTTCTATCTTGAGCCCCGATCAGATTAGGGTTAAGGTGAACTCGTCAAACCCTAGTCTCTGTCATATGATGTAATCATTCGATTCGAGTCCAATGTGAAAATCTAAATAGAAACTCTTTCTATTATTTCACTCTACCATGGCCATGGATTTCTGGACTTGATTCTCATGATCATCATAGGGCTGCTCCTCTACCACCGAGGTAGATAGATTCCATCTTGATGCAATCCAGTTCCTACAATGAACATGCTATAGCCAACATACACCTCAGGGTTCCATATGGCTAGGAGACCGAGTAATGGTGTAGTCAAACTATAACACCCTCAAGGTGAACTGCCGATGCATCCTCAGGTCAAAGAACCAGACACACTACTGCAGCATCGAGTCAGTCATTGACGAGAAGGTAGACTCCCTAATGACTACTCGAGGTGGTCACGCTCAGTGCCCTCGTTCTCTAACGAGTACCTGTACTCTCGCTCCGGTGTCTCCACACCGTAGACTCAAGACTCATCTACTAAAGAGAAGCGATTGTACACCAACCTTCCGGATCAATCACCATCCTCGTGATGATCCTATGGTCGGAAGCATGTTTATGAGTTAATAATGATTATTCATGTCTTAAATTTTCAACTCTTGAAAATATGAATTATCATTACCATTAACTCAAAGGATGTATCACAGACACTAAATACACATATGTGATAGAAAATAACCCATTTCATTAATTATAGTCAAAATTATAATTTTGCCCCTAGAAGTGTATTACAAGTGTCAGCCAATTCTGGCTTCTAGGGCACATATATCTAACAATCTCCCACTTGTCCTAAAGCCAATTGGCTACAAGTCTAAGTCCCATCTTCTCAAGGTGGGCTTCGATCTTCTGCTGGCCCAACGGCTTTGTAAGTGGGTCTGCCACATTATCTGCGGAGTTGACTCTCTTGACCTCAACGTAACCTTTCTCAAGGTAATCGCGGATGAGATGGTATCACCGTTTGCTTGAAACTCTTCCAGCACAAACAGTCTGCCAGATGTCGACTTTCGATCATCTATATCGGACATGAAATCCGAGTCTGTGTATCCCTGGACTTGGAGTTCTCCGTTACCAAAGACCAACATCATATCCTTAGTTCTTCTCAAGTACTTAAGGATACATTTCACAGAAGTCCAGTGTTCTTCACCTGGATTTGACTGATATCTGCTTGTGACACTCACAGCATGGGCTATATCAGGTCGTGTACATAGCATGGCATACATGAGGCTCCCTATTGCAGAAGCATAAGGGATCTTGCTCATGCGTTCTATTTCCTCAGGTGTGCTGGGGCACATCTTCTTGGAAAGATGAATACCATGTCTGAAGGGTATTAATCCCCTCTTAGAGTTTTCCATACTAAACCTCTTTAGTACTTTCCTCTATGTACATCTTCTGTGAAAGTCCTAGCATCCTATTCGGTCTATCCCTATAGACCTTAATTCCTAGAATAAAGGATGCTTCACCTAGGTCTTTCATGGAGAATTCCTTGGACAACCACATCTTGACTGATGTCAACATGGGAATATCATTCCCAATAAGGAGGATGTCATCCACGTACAATACGAGGAAGACAACAGCGCTCCCACTGACCCTTTTTGAAAACACATGGTTCCTCTTCATTTTTTGATGAAACCAAACTTTTTTGATCACATCATTGAAACGAGTGTTCCAGCTCCGAGATGCTTGCTTAAGTCCATATATGGACCTTTGCAGCTTGCAAACCTTGTGATCAGTATCACTGGATGTGAAACCTAGCGGCTGTTCCATATAGATATCTTCCTCAAGATATCCATTTAGGAATGCCGTTTTCACGTCCATTTGCCATATTTCATAATCGAAATAGGCTGCAACAGGCAAGCAATGTGCGGATGGATTTTAGCATAGCCACTGGGAAAAGGTATCCTGATAGTCAATGCCTTCGCGTTGACTATAACCTTTTGCCACTAGTCTAGCCTTGAATGTCTCCACATTCCCATCTGCACCAATCTTTCTCTTGAAGATCCATTTACACCCAATAGGTACTATACCTTCTGGTGGATCTACCAAGGTCCAGACTTGGTTTGAGTGCATCGAGTCAATTTCTGACTGCATTGCCTCTAGCCATTTCTCGGAGTCGATATCTGATATCGCCTCGTTGTAGGTTTTGGGATCATCACCATGAGCACCATTACCTATGAGGAACATTTCCTCTACTTCCTCTGAAATAATACCTAAGTATCTTTCAGGGGACGGAAAACTCTTTCCGATCTACGAGGTGGAGGAGGTAGTGTTCTTATTGGCTCAACCTGATTTGGTTCCAATTGGTCCTTAGCTCGTTCTGCTTGTGAGACTTTCTCATCAAGCTTAATCTGCTTTCCAATGCCGCTATCTTGAATAAACTATTTTTCAAGAAAGATGGCATGTCGACTCACAATCACATTGTTGGTCTTCTGGAATGTAGAAATAGTATCCTAATGACTCTTTAGGATATCCTATGAATCGAGCTCTAAAGGACCTAAACTCTAACTTGTCCGCTTGTTGTCTTTTGACATGAGCCGGACAACCCCAAATTCTGAGATGACTCAGACTTGGTTTCTTACCGTGCCATATCTCATACGGTGTGGTAGGAACGGTTTTAGAGGGAACCCTATTCAGTAGATAGAATTGAAGTTAACAATGAATGTCCCCAAAGAAAATCAGGGAGGTCTGTGAAGCTCATCATGGATCGAACCATATCCAATAGAGTCCGATTTCTCCATTCTGAAACCCCGTTGAGTTGAGGTGTTCCTGGTGGAGTCCATTGAGAGACTATGCCATTTTCCTTGAGATAGTCTAGGAATTCCCGGCTAAGGTATTCACCTCCTCGATCTGATCGAAGAACCTTAATGGGTTTTCCAGTTTGTTTTTTCTACTTCATGTCTGAATTCTTTGAACTTTTCAAAAGCTTCAGACTTGTGTCTCATAAGATACACATACCCATACCTAGACAGATCATCGGTAAAGGTAATGAAGTAGACAAAATTGCCTCTAGCCGGCACATCAAATGGGCCGCACACATCAGTATGTACTAGGGCAAGGAGATCTGTGGCCCTCTCCCCATGTCCAACAAAAGGGAGTTTAGTCATTTTGCCTTGAAGACAAGATTCACAAGTTGGATATGACTCAAAAGTCAATGGACTCAATAGCCCATTTTTCTCCAATTTGTTGATCCTATCTTCTGCTATATGACCTAATCTCAGGTGCCATAGATATCTATCGTTTGGACTATCCCTAGGTCGTTTGGCATTCACGTTTTGCTCGATAGTTAGAAACAGGTACATCAATATGTAGCTGATAAAGACCATTAATAAGGAAACCATTTGCAATTTTATTTCTTTCATAAAGAATGTTACAATGGTCCTTAAAGAAGGTGAATCACATAACCTTCTTGTGCTAAGCATGAAACAGAAATCAAATTCCTGCTAGCTGCAGGCACATAATAACAGTCTTTTAAAACTAAGTCTAAACCAGATGGTAATCGAAGAGGGTATGTTCCCACGGCTACTGCAGCAACTCTTGCTCCATTACCGACGCGTAGGATCATGTCTCCATCCCTCAGCCTCCTGCTATCCTCAAGACCCTGCATAGAAGTGCACAGATGAGCACTAGAACCAGAGTCAAGCACCCAACTGGATGCAGAAGAAACCGTAAGGTTAGACTCAATAACGAGCATACCTCCAGAAGGACCTTCCTTCTTGTTCTTCAGGGTGGCCAGGTAAGTAGGGCAGTTCCGCTTCCAATGGCCGTCGCTGTTGCAATGGAAACACTTTCCTTTGCCATCGACCTTCTTCTTCGGTTCTGCCTTCTTCTTCTTTGATCCTTCCACCTTTTGCTTTTTCACAGACTTCTTTTTCTTTCCATAAGACTTTCTTTTGGAAGAAGTCCGTTCCATAGCAAGAACTGAGCCTTTAGAACCTTTCATAGAAAGCTCAGCGGTAACCAGCATATTCATTAACTTCGGCCAAGGAATTTTGAAGTTTATGCATGTGGTAATTCATGATGAATTGCCCATATGCATCAGTCAAGGATTGCAGAATAATATCGTTCTGCAGATCCAAGTCCAACTTCACACCGAGCTTCTCAAGCTCTTCCATGTCCTTGATCATTGTCAGACAGTGATCTTGGACTGACTGCCCATCACGCATCTTAGCCTTAAAAAGTCATTTCGTGACTTGATATTTGGCTGCGCGACTCTGTTCACCAAACATCTCCTGTAGGTGAGCCAACATTTGGCGAGCAGTCCCGATATCTTCATGTTGGCGCTGGAGCTCATCAGACATCGAGCCCAACATGTAATATCTGGCCTTATTATCTTCGTCAATCCATTTTTCCAGAGACGCTCTCTGTTCAGTGGATGGACGAGGCTGGTAAGGTGGGAGGGTCCTGGTCCAAAACATGTGTTAACTTCTCTGAACCCAAAACAATTTTGTAGTTCCTGAGCCAATCTTTATAATTGGGTCCAGTCAGTCTATGTGTGTCCAGGATACGTGCCAATGGGTTGGACGCAGACATTTTCCTGTAGAGAGTCAAAGATTCTAGTTAGATACTGTAATTTTGACTTGACCAATTTATTTAGGGATTTTATTTTTAAACAAATTAGCTCCCACTATTTTCTCGGATCCCTACACTCCCTCTGTAGAGATGCGAAAATCTCCACGATTAATGATTTCTAGTGGGTGGTGCGGTCTCACCAACTGACTCATCACCTCACCTAACAGTTATTGGTGATGGGTTAGCCAATGAGTGAACAACTCTTGTTCAATGATTCTCTAATCATGGTGCACCCAAACTTGGTCTCTAATTCATGAATCTCACCGTATCCGGAATATTGATCCACTCCTTAGTTAAGTCAGACCCACCATTTGCATAGACTGGGTTCCTAATTGAGTCTCTCACCGTATCCAAAATATTGAGCCCAACTCATCCTCCAGCCCATAGCATCCAATGCCTAATAGACATGGTTGCGTCTTCCCGGTGCAACTGAGCCACTGTATCCAGCCGAGAACAATCAACCCCGGGAAGGGCCCGCACATCTACAATGGTGGAAGACCTCAGACTTAATCTTTTCTTAGGGAGAATTGATTCAGGTCTCATTAAACTAGACTTGGCTTAGTCATAACAATTATGACTAACCTAGTGGCATGGGTTAGCTCGGATTATTGACCACCTCAGATCAGAACTGTGTCAACAGATATGGCCAGGTAAGTGAGACCGGTGGAAGGAATATGCCATTAACTCGCACAAGAACGCATTCAGGTCGAGTAGCTTCCAATTAAAAACCAGTCGGTCGTATGTGCCAAACTTACCTTAGACACCAAATTGTTGAGTCAGAACCAATTGGGTTAGCCTACAATCCAGACTCTAACCTCTGAGCCTAATTAGGTCTTGCTTGATCGTGACTCGATCTTGACCCAGACTTAATCCTATTAGGCTGGTCAATTTAAGCATTGTTGATCTCATCTAACCAACTCTTGATTCGGTTTGATCAACCGCTTAGACCTAATTGAGCTACCCAAGCCCGAACCCAGTATTATGAATATGTCTTAGATCTGAAATTCTCAATTTTAGACCTAATTGATATTCCATAAACTTAATTCTTAATTAAGTTGGGTTCATAAACAAAATATGCATAATAAATCTTAGGGTTTCAGGATCTAGGGTTTTGCAGAAAGTAAGTTTTGGGTTTCTGATTAAGGACGAACACGCAGCACCCCTACACGTCATAAGAACACCCCATCGAATGTGGTGTACACGATCTGATATAGCCCATGTTGTGAGTGTTACGAGCAGATATTAGTCGAATTCAGGTGAAGAACACTAACCTTCTGTGAAATGTATCCTTAAGTACTTAAGAATAACTAAGGATATGTTGTTGATTTTTGGTAATGGAGAACTCCAAATCCAGGGATATACAAACTCGAATTTCATGTCCGATGTAGATGATCAAAAATCAATATCTAAGAGTCTATTTGTGTGTAATGATCGAGCTGTTAGTTGAAAAAATTTCAAGCAGACTGTGATAGCAGATTCTACCATGGAAGCAGAATATATTGCTGCATCAGAAGCTATGAAGGAGGCATTCTGTTACAAGAAGTTTGCTGTAGAGATCAGAGTAATGCCATCAGATGCCATTTCTCTATACTGCGATAACAATGACGCCATAGCCCTTGCTAAGGAGCCGAGGTCTCATCAAAAATTCAAGCACATCGAGCGGTGATACCACCTCATCCTCCATTACCTCGAGAAGGGTTACGTCAAGATCAAGAGAGTCGACTCCGCAAATAATGCGATAAATCCACCTATAAAGCCGTTGGACCAGCAGAAGATTGAAGCCCACCTTGAGAAGATGGGACTTAGATTTGTAGCCAATTGGCTTTAGGTCATGTAAAAGTTTGTTAGATATATATGCCCTAGAAGCCAGAATTGGCTGATACTTGTAATACACTTTTAGGGATAAAATTATAATTTTAATTATAAATAATAAAATAAATTATTTTTTATCATAAATGTGTATTTAGTGTCTATGATGCATCCCTTGAGTTAATGATAATGATAATTTTTATTTTCAAGAGTTGAAAATTTAAGATAAGAATTTTCATTATTAACTCATAAAATGCTTTCGACCGTAGGATCATCATAAGGATGGTGATTGATTTGGAAGGTTGGTGTACAATCACTTCTTTATAGTAGATGAGTCTTGAGTCTATGGTGTAGAGACACCGAAGTGAGAGTACAGATACTCGTTAGAGAACGAGGGTACTGAGCGTGACCACCTCGAGCAGTCATAAGAAAGTCTACCTTCTCATCGATGACTGGCTCAAAGCTACCGTGGTGTGTCTGATTCTTTGACCTAAGGTGCATCGACAGTTCATCTTGAGGGTGTTATAGTTTGACTACACCATGACTCGATCTCCTAGCCATTCAAAATCCTGAGGTGTATGTTGGCTATAGCATGTTCATTGTAGGAATTGGATTGCACCAAGAGAAAATCTATCTACCTCGATGGATGAGGAGCAGCCCTATGATGATCATGAGAATCAAGTCCATAAGCCCATGGCCATGGCAGAGTGAAATAATAGAAAGAGTTTCTATTAAGGTTTTCACATCGGACTTGAATCAAATGATTAAATCATATGATAGAAATTAGGGTTTGACGAGTTCACCTTAACCCTAATCTGATCGGGACTCAAGATAGAAGAACTTAATCACACAGGTAGCTGCACTGAGAGGTTCATTTTTAGTTTTGATGGGTTGCCACCATATACTGCTAGGTGTCACTGGTGGATTTTGGGAGCAATTAGAATGATTTAGATGATCGATCATTCTAGTTGTCTGAATCAGAAGAGTTCTGATCCATCGAAAGGAGTTTCGATGATGTCGATGATAGAGATCATGACATATCCCATTACCATACAGAACTGAACCTAACTGGGTCACACAAACAAGGATTTGGATCTGGATATCATCAATTGGACTAATCCCAGTTCAATTGATTTGAATTAAGATTCAATTAGGTTCAAGAAAATCGTGCTAGCACACGATTGAGCCTAACATTCTCCTTTTACTATCATTAAAAGTTATCTCGATGAGCCAAATGAGTTTGTGCTCACTCAGGTACCTTTACTTGGTCTGACTGAAGCTTGTCCAGGTCAGAAAAGGGTTGTCTTAATTTATGAGATAAATTTGAGACAACACCTACCATTTTTCGTCACCTGCTAATTCTTGTCTTTTGACTTTGGTCAAACATTGACCTTTGACACTTAGACATCTGCCCATGTGTCATGCACCTATAGGAGAGTAGATAGGGGCTTGTCCCCTTGCTAGAAATTAGAAAGAAGGGGGTGCACGCCTAGGGAGGCGTGCGCCCATGGATAGGGATGCCTGGAGTCCCATACAGATGGGACTCCAGGTTGCTTCTTGGAATCAATTTAGGTAGGCGCCTAAGACTCAGGTTTGACCAATCTTGGTGCCACCTAAGGATGATTTGAGGGGGCTCTCATCTGATTGAATCAGGTGATGTCATCCCACCAATCAGATTTAGATCTGATTGCATGAAGCAACGTGATTGGCTGGGATGATGTGGCACTGCATGGTGCAGCATGATCTATATAAACCCTATCTGCGCCAAGCTTTACAAAAGTTCTTCCTTAGCCCACGCCCCAAGGCTGCTCCTCTTCCTCCTTCATGCCATCTTTTGATCCTCTCTCTCCTCTCCATGCCCAAGGAGATTTAGGCTCTAGTTTGGTGCGATCCAAGCAAGAGAAAGGTGACGAGAAAGGAAGAAGGCAGCACTCCTGCAAGAGATGATTCCATATCTTCAAAAAAAAATTTGAAGATCCTCCAAATTAGATTTAGATCTGATATTTGGAGAGATGATAAAAAAGGAGATCTCCAGATCCAATCTGAATGGATACCGATAGAGGTCAGGCGTTTGCATGGCTAGATCTAGAACCTCAGATAATTAGCAGGATTATCAAAAAGTAATCTAATTATCCAACATCAAGGTATAAATTAAATCAAATTTAATTTAATTTATTTTTATTTATTAAATTTATAAAATCAGATTTGAAATGTCTCAGATCTAATCTAGATTCAAAAGAGAAAATTTTGAAATATCTCTCTTGATCCAATCAGATCTGAACAAATCTGATCCGAAAAATTAGAATTTTTTCTTCAGAAGGATCCTACCGGAGCTACCACCACCGACTTAGGATGGAAGTTTATTTTATAGGTCACCGACGGTGATCTCATCTTCCTCGACTCTAGCTCGATTCGACGTCAATCAGATTCTGTACCAACAGAAATAATATTGGAGCGCCTCACAAGTACTCTGAAAAAAGAATGCATCTTCCATGCGGTCGCCTTGACTGGCCTTGCCTCCCGATCGTATTCTACCATTACTTGATGCTGGCAGTTACACACATACGGCATACGTGTAGGACCATGAAATATCCTACTGGATGATGCACCTACAATGAAAATATATTATATAAATATATAAGAGTGTACAATAACTATACAATAAATAAATAAATAAATAATATAATAAAAATATATTCTAACTGGCCATGAAATCGTGCAACGTGGATGTTAGTGGAGAGTCATCGGTGAGTGGAATATGTGGCGGAGATGTGGCTGATGGTGGAGGCTCAAATGCTGGTGAAGAGTAGATGACGATGGAGGAATAAATGTCAGTGGTGTCTGGGCAGCTGAAGCCAAATCCGATGTGGAGGTGGATGGAATATGCTCCGACTGTAACTCAGATGCGGAGAGTAGCTCACTGAGGGACGGAGGTGAAAGCTATATGATATTTCGGTGCTATCATGATCTATAACATTAATGAATATTAACTAATATAACATATTGAATAATAATATTAGTAGAGCATCAATAAATAGACTATAATATTTATATCGAAATGTTGAACTCATCGTCTAATGGTATTTATAATATGGACATCACCATTGCTCCTGATAAATGTATCTGAAATTTTGATAGCCGTAGGTAAGTGCATGATCAAAAAATAATGCCTTAATTGGATTGACAAATAAGTTTTTGGGTTATATAAGACAAACGAGTTATGTATAAATTTATTTTCTTTGACCAGGGGCTGAGCTACAAACATGCTCGAGGGGAGGTAAATCATACCGCTTTGACCCTGTTTTGATCAGTGATCAAAATGGCCGATGGATCAATTGTGGCAAGCAACACGTGGTTGACAAGTGAACAATCAACTCGGCAGTGACGTATCATTCGAGTCAAATGACTAATTGCTGGTTTATTAACTGGTTTAGTAATAAATCATTGACCATTTAGTCTTTAACCACTCGATTGAGGCAGCATAATGTTTTCTAATTATCTCATTTGTGAGAACTACTTCCTAATTATCGTGCAACTGAAATCTGCGATACGGTAATTGACAATAAATTAATATGTAGATGGTTAAATGATCAGCAATAAATAAATAAATCAATACATGCAACAATACATAAAGAGTTACGTGGTAAAGTATGTCAAGGCTCCATGGAAATCATTTATAAAGAGTAACCACCTAATAACCAAACGCTTCCTATGCATTCTGCACTTGCTCCATACCCACGCGTAACTACCACTCCTAAACTAAAAGCTCAGATAATCTTGTATCATGTGTTCTATAATATTCCTCTACAATCTCCAGCCACTATATGGCTGCCAAATCATCATCCCATCCATAATAAAATTATATATATATATATATATATATATATATATATATATATATATATATATATATATATATATATATATATATATATATATATATATATATATATATATATATATATATATATATATATATGATTGTGGGAAGGAAGGTCATACAGAGCTCCGGTCATCGGCGATGGCGGCAGTGGCACTAGAGGGAGGGGGTTGTGTTAGAGGAAGCTTACTAGAGAGACGGATAGAGATAGTGAGATACAGAGAGAGACAGAGAAAGATAAGAAAAATAGAGAGAAAGAGAGAGAGAAAGAGGGAAGAGAGAGAGAGAGTGATAGATAGAGAGAAAGAAGGAAGAGAGAAATAGAGAGAGTAGGGAGGCCGAGAGGCAGCAGTGGTGCAAGAGGGAATGGGTGGCGGCGGGTTAGGCCGAGAAAAGTGAGGAGAGAAAGAGATAGATGCCGCCACCCGCAGGGAAGAGAGGAGAGAAAGAGAGGGAGAAGGTAGGGCCAGTCGGAGAAGAGGAAGGCGGGGTTGGTTGGAAAAGGAGGCGGGACTGATCAAGGAAGAAGAAGGAAGCGAGGCCGGCTAGAAAAAAGGGAGGCAGGACCAACGGTGGGGCCGACTGAGGAAGGAGGAGGCGGGGCTGGCTGGGGAAGGAGGAGGCGGTGCCAACTGGGGAAGAAAGAGGAGGCGGGGCTGGCAGATGAACATCGAGGACGAGCACGTCGACGACGAAGATGAGGGGGAGAGAGAAAGAGAGGGAAGATGACCTCACCAGCAGCAGAGAGGAAGGAGAGAGAGAGAGAGAGAGAGCTCGGAAGAGAAAAAATAAAAATAAGATGGGCCAGGGGGAGGGAATGACCTAATCTATGGCAGCGGTTTTTGAACTGCCATAGGCTTATTATTGCAGTGGTTCCAAAACCACTACCATAGTTTAAAGATAATTTTTTTTTATTTATCTTTGAATATGATATAATTTTAAAATTTAAAGTCTATCTTTATTGTTTATTATCTAAATAATTATCATTAAAGTATCATCACAAAAGACTGCCTCGATCCGATAGTCCTAGCTTTATCGATGAGTAAAATTCGATTTCGATGACTATGAATGACGGCATGATGATCTGATAAATGAAGATCACTAATGCATCCGAAAATCTACAACGATGATCTCGATGACGTTTGTAGTATACTATCAGAGTTTCACTTCAATTGGATATCATTATTATGATTAATTTAGTACATAATGATTTTAATCGTCAAATAAAAAATAAGTGATCAACAAACCACACGACATTCGATTATGAGATAATTTTTTAGATAAATGATCTTGGCTACTACTTTAATCATTTTTATAGTGGTGATCATAAAATTCAAACCGTGTATTTAAGAATGATCCAAAACTATACGTCGCTCGATAGTCGTTCTTAAACTCCTTAAGTAATTATGCTTATGCTTTTGCAAGATCTGTTTAACGTGAACGGTTCATATAGAAATGGCTTGAATTTTATGATCATCACTATACAAAATGATTAGAGTTGTAGTAAAGATCATTTATCTAAAAAATTATCTTATAGTCGGACGCCATTTGGCCTTTTGATCACTCATTTCTCATTTAATGATCGAAATTATTTTGTGTTAAATTGACCATGATAACGATATCCGATTGAAGCGAAAGTTTGATAGTATACTACAAACGTCACCGAGATTATCATAGCAAGTTTTTGGATCCATCGATAATCTTTATCTATCAGATCAACATGTGGTCATTTGTGGTCGATGAAATCAAATTTTATTGATCGATACAGTTAGGACGATCGGATCGACAAGACATTTTGTGATGATACTCTAATAATAATTTTTTAGATAATGAATGATGAAGATGGATATTAAATTTTAGAATTATATCATATTTAGAGAAAAAATATGAAAAAATATATAGCAGCGATTATGAATAATCATTGTCATAGATCCGATATATGGCAGTGGTTACTGATAACTACCATAATAGTCCAGATCCATGGCAGCAGTTATAAATAATTGTTGCTATAGGTTTGACATATAGTAGTAGTTAAGTAAACCATTGTCATAGGTTTCATCTAATGTAGCGGTCATCAATAGATCAAATCGCTGCCATAAATCGAGATTATGGAAGCGCTTAAGTATTCACTGCCATATGTCCAATCTATTATAATGGTTATTAGTAATCGCTACCATACATCGAATCTATGACGGTGATTATTCGTAACCACTACTATAGATCAACTTATTACAGCGATTATACGTGACCGCTGTTATAGAATAGACATATGACAGTATTTTGTAATAACCGCTGTCTTAGAGCCTATGACAGTGATTTTTGAATCGTTGCTGTTGGTGCAGAAATTGGTCATCGTCGGATCCGACTGGAGCGGAGGAGGAAGAGGTCGCCGTCGAAAACCTACAAAATAAAGTTTCATCCGGAGCCGGTGGAGGGTGGCTCCGGCAGGACCCTCCGACGATCAAGTCAGCTTTTGCCAACAGATATGGAGTACTCTAGAGTGAGTTCCACAGAGCTTAGAGAAGAAGAGGAGAGCTTAGAGCTTAGAGATTAGAGTTAGCATATCTGGAGGATCCTTTTTATAGGCGGAGCTTGATTGATGTTGGTGGTCATATCGTCTGGCCATGGGCCGCTCGGAGCCGCATGGAGTTCGGTACGGAGGGAAAGGCGTATCAGGTGGATAATGACGGCCATACTGATGGATCGTGGGCTGCATGATGCTGGTTACGGAGAGAGTGGTATCGCCAGTGGCCATGTCGCATCATCTGTGACAGACTGATGGTGACTGTTCGTCCAGATTTAATAGCCATGGCCTTGAGGAAGCAGGCATTGATCCATGGACTTCGGTGTGTATCAATTTCAAAGAAGTTCGGACTCCTAGAGGAGTTCGACTGAGTGGAAGCTCGGAAGGAGTTCGATCGAAGGAGTGCAGAGAAAGTTTGGCTCTCGTAGGCGCCTGGCTAGAAGAGCACGGAGAGAGTTCGACTCTCGTGGGAGTCCGACTGAAGCTCGATCGCTAGAGAATTTGGCTAAGGCCCGACCACTGGGAGTCCGAAGGAGCTCGACCGCTGAGGAGTTCGGCCGACTGAAGGAGCTCGGCTAAGACCCATCCATTGAAGCTCTTCCGCAGCTATCGATTGCATTAAGTTGAGCATCGAACTGAACTTCGATAGGAGCAGGGTTTATCCCCAACAATAGTCCCCCCCACTTCCGAGTTCGAAACTCGAAGGAAGGGAGTGTAGAAAAGGAGACTGCCGAAGTTCTCTTTCGGGCTCCATGCTGGTTCAGGTTGAAACTCGGAGAAGATCCCATCTCCAACCAAAGTCGATGTTAAAGTTGAAGCCCGGGGGAGATCTCCTCTCGCGCCGAGGTTGAAGTAGATCTCGTCTCCTACCATCGAGGTCGGAGGTTGAGCTCCTTGGGGGCGATATTATCTCCAGTAGCCGAGATTGCCTCGGGGGAGATCTGATCTCAAGGCGAGGTTGTCTCCAATCTTATCGCAGGCCGGGGTTGGCTCGAGTGACCTAGTCGAGGTTGTCTTCGATCTTATCTCAGGCCGAGGTTGGCTCGGGCGCTCTGGCCGAGGTTACCGCAGACCCTCGAGGGAGATCTGATCTCAGGGTGAGATTGTCTTCGATCTTATCTCTAGCTGAGATTGTCTCGATCGCTCGGGAGAGATCTCATCTCCGATCGAGGTTGTCTTCAATCTTATTTCTAACCGAGGCTGTCTCGGTCACTCAGGCCGAGGTTGCCGCAGACTCTCAAAGGAGATCTTATCTCCTACGGTCGAGGTCATCTTGGGCACTCTGGCTGAGGTTGCCGCAGACCCTCAGAGGAGATCTTATTTTTTGCGATCGAGATTGATGCGGACGCTTGGAGGAGATCTTATCTCCTACCGAGGTTAATGGAGATCATGTCTCCTGTAGACTTCGGAGCTCGGGCTTGGACTTTGCTCACGTTAGGATGAGATTTCTAACGAGCTATGGAGGCACACGCGGACCGTCGTCCGTGCCTCTCCCCCCATCTCATCTAAGGTGAACGAGGCCTTCGACTTTGCTCGCATTAGGACGAGGTTCTCCTCTTGTTCCTAAAGGACTATGGGGGCACATACGGACCATCGTCCGTGCCTCTCCCTCCATCTCGTCTAAGGTGAATGAGGCTTTCGACTTTGCTCGTGTTAGGACGAGATTCTCCTTCTGTTCCTAATAGGCTATGGGGGCACATACGGACCGTCGTCCGTGCCTGTCCGTGCCTCTCCCCTCCATCTCGTCTAAGGTGAATGAGGTCTTCGACTTTGCTCGCATTAGGACGAGGTTCCCTCCTATTCCTAATGGACTGTGAGGGCACATACGGACCATCGTCCGCACCTCTCCCCCCATCTCGTCTAAGATGAACGAGGCCTTTGACTTTGCTCGCATTAGAATGAGGTTTCTTCTCCTGTTCCTAACGGACTGTGGGGGCACAGACGGACCATCGTCTGCGCCTCTCCCCCCATCTCGTCTAAGGTGAATGAGGCCTTCGATTTTTCTCACGTTAGGATAAGGTTCTCCTCCTATTCCTAGCGGGCCACTTTCGCTCGTTTCTTTCTTGTCATCACGTAATTCTTGCACCAGAAAATAATAATGCTGAGCGAAGGAGTTTTATTAAAGAAAGCCTACTAGTAATACATCCTCAGATTTTCTGAGTTCCAAGGTCGGAGAAGCACTATTCCTCCAAGCTCCTTTAGGCGATAGATTTTGAGCCGGATGACCTCCACCACTTCATATGAACCTTCCCAATTTGGGGCGAGCTTCCCTTGACTCTGAGGCTGAGAGACGGTGACTCATCGAAATACTAAGTCCTCCACTCTGAATGTCTTACCCCTAATTCTGAAGTTATAGTACTGGGCCATCTTTCGTCTGTAGGCTGCCATCTGGATGCGGGCCTCCTCTCTTTTTTCTTCCAGCAGGTCGAGGTTAACTCTGAGGTCCTGGAGGTTGAGCTGCTCGTTGAAGCGTGCGACTCGTGCGGACGAAAGCTGAAGTTCGATCGAGATAACTGCCTCCATGCCGAAGGTCAAGGCGAAGGATGTTTCTCCGATCGGCACTCTTTGAGTAGTTCGGTATGCCCAGAGGATGTGGTAGAGTTCGTCCACCTAAGCCTCCTTTGTCCTATCAAGTCTTATCCTGATGCCTTGCAGCAAGATCCGGTTGGTCATCTCAGCCTCTCCGTTGGCCTGCGGGTGAGCCATCGATGTGAAGCGGTGGGAGATGTTCAGTCCTTCACAGAATTCGACAAACCTTGCCTCAGTGAACTGTCACCCATTGTCGGTTATAAGGGTTCGGGATAGGCCGAACCAGTAGACTAGTGACTTCCAGATGAAGTCCTGTACCTTGGCCTCGATAATCTTCGCTAGTGGTTCGACTTCGATCTATTTGGTGAAATAATCAATCGCAACCAGGAGGAACTTTCGTTGCCCAGACGCCGTTGGAAAGGGGCCGAGTATATCAATTCTCCACTGCGCAAATGGCCAAGGTACGCTGAGCGGAGCAAGCTCGGATGTCGATTGCCTTTGCACGCTGGCATTCTTCTGACAGCGGTCGCACTTCTTCACATATTCTATGAAATCAAAAAATAAGGTCGGCCAGTAGTACCCCTGCCAAAGTAGTTTTTGCGATAGGGACCTAGCTCCTACATGACTTCCGTAGAGTCCTTCGTGCACATTCCACAGTGCGAGGTTGGCCTCTGAAGGTCGGAGATATCTCAGCAATGGAAGAGAGTACAACCTCTTATACAACTTGCCTTCATATAAAACGTAGTGGGAGGCCTAATTCCTAAGCTTCTTTCCGATCGTGAGGAAGGACCCCCTCTTTAAGGTAGGCGACCAATGGGTTGATTCAGCTGGGCTCGAATTTTGTCTGCAGGACGGCCTAAGATTCCTCTATGGTTGGGCACTTCAAAATTTTCAAAAATACTTCTTTAGGTAGTTCGATCGGGGCTGAAGTGGCCAACTTGGAGAAAAGATCGGCTCTCGCATTTTTCGCCCTTGGAATATGCTGAATGCCAAAATTGTTGAAGGCTGGGGTCAAATCCCTCACTTTTCAAGGTATCTCACCATGCTTTCCTTCCGTGCTTCGTAGCTGCTGCTAACTTGATCGACCATCAGTTGAAAATCGCTGTAAACTTGAAGTCGATCTACTTTCAATTTCCTTGCTATCTTTAATCCGACGATCAGCACTTCATATTCGGCTCCATTGTTGGTCGTGAAAAATTCGAAGTATAGCGCATACTCGGCGATGACTCCTTCGGGGCTAACCAAGATCAGTCCTACATTAGCTCCAGTAGAGTTGGACGAACCATCCACGTGCAGAGCCCAAGAGCCTTTGGGAAGGTCGGTGCTTTCTTCGAGGAGGTTCGGCTGCGATAGCTCAGCTTTGTCCAAGCTCGGTCTCGCTTTGGTGCCGGCCTTGCTCTGTTCAAGCTCGACTTCGACTGAAATGGTGCATTCTAGCATAAAATCCATCAGTATCTGGGCCTTGATCGACGGCCTGGGTCGAAGTTGATGTCGAACTCTATGAGTTCGATTCTCCATTTCGCGATTATTCCAGAGGCGTCCGCTCGATGAAGGACTGCTTTTATTGGTTGGTCCGTGAGGACCGTTACAGTGTGCTCCTGAAAGTAAGGTCAGAGCCTTCTGGCAGCAATTAGAAGAGAGTAAGTTAGTTTTTCTAACCTATAGTACCTGATCTCCGCATCCCTTAGGACCCGGCTCACGTAGTAGACTGATCGCTGTGCCTTTGCTTCTTCCTTGACCAGGACTGCCGCCAGGGCCACCAGGGAGATAGCTAGATACAGGAATAATTCTTCTCCGAATTTAAACTTTGCCAGTAGTGGAGGTGAGCTGAGATAGTTTTTAAGCTTCTCAAATGCCTGTTGGCACTCCACCATCCAACAGAAGTTCTTTGGTTGCCTGAGAACTTGGAAGAAGGGCATGCATCGTTCGGCCGACCTTGAGACGAAGCGATTTAGGGACGTCATCTTTTCGATCAGGCGCTGAACTTTTTTGATCGTCTTCAGAGTAGTCATCTCTCGAATGGCTCAAATTTTCTTGAGATTTGCTTCGATTCCGCATCTCGACACCATGAACCCCAGAAATTTTTTGGAGGTCACACCAAAGGCACACTTAGTCGGATTCAGTTTCATCTTGTGCTTTCTGAGTGCACCGAAGGTCTCTTTAAGATCAGCAAGGTGGTCTATCAAAGCTCGACTTTTAACGAGCATATCATCTACGTACACCTCCATGTTGCGGTCCATCTGCTCCTTGAAGATCTTATTAACCAAACGCTGGTAAGTTGCCCCTGCATTTTTAAGTCCAAATAGCATGATCCTGTAACAATAAAGGCCACAGTCAGTAATGAAGGCGGTCTTCTCTTCATCCTTGGGCGCCATCCGTATCTGGTTATAACCAGAAAAGGCATCCATGAAGGTGAGGAGCTCATGGCCCGAGGTCGCATCCACTAGTTGGTCAATCCTGGATAAGAGGTAGCTGTCTTTTGGGCAGACCTTGTTCAGCTTCTTAAAGTCGATGCACATCCTCCACTTATTATTCACCTTCTTGACGAGGATCACGTTCGAGACCCAGGTCGAATAATTAACCTTCTAGATGAGTCCGGCTTTGAGGAGCTTATCTACTTCTTCGGTGATCACTTTCTGCCTCTCTGGGACGTGGTGGCGCATCTTTTTTCTTATCGATCGGTGCCTTGGATCGACGGTCAGCCGATGTTCCATGACCTCGACGTCAATCCTCGGCATGTCCACTGGGGTCCAGGCGAAGACGTCCGTATTTCTCCTGAGGAAGGCGAAGAGCTGCTCCCGAATCTCATCTGTCAAATTGAAGCCGATCTACACCGCGTGCTCCGAGTTTTCATCATTTAAGGGCACAGAGATGAGGTCCTCCATAAGCTCGCCTCGCTCCTCAGTGAGGTTGTCGCAGACATCCAGCCCATCAACAAGGATCGGACCGTTCTTCCTTATGTAGGGCGATTGAGTAGCAGTGCCTCATCAGAGCCTGGTCTCCTCTGACTTCTCCGACCCCACGACTCGTTAGGAACTTCATCTTCAAATAATAGGTTGACACTACCGCCCGAAGTGCATTTAGACCAGGTCGATCGAGAATTGCATTATAGGTGGACGAAGTCCTCACGACTAGGAAGTCGACCTACGCTTTAGCCAGTTTCAAATGTTGCCCTGCCATCACAGCCAAAGTTATTATGCCTTCGACTGGTATGGCATTGCTAGCGAATCCTACTTGTGGAGAATTCATAGGCCCCAAGCGGTTGTCGGATAGGGACATTTTTGAGAAGGTATCATAAAATAATACGTCGATCGAGCTTCCATTATCCACCAAAATGTGGCATACATCGTAGTCAGCAATGTTCAAAAAAATTACAATTGCATCATTGTGTGGAAATTGGATCCCCTGGCTGTCCACCTCGATGAAGGTCACAGATTCCATGGTCCTCCGCCTCTTCACCGGTCCCTCAAATCTGCTGGCCTCTTTTTATTGAAGTCCCCCCGAGATAGTGTTGATGACGCCAAGAGGGGGCCGATCTTCTTGCTGGTTTTCCCCACTTGCTGGTAACATCCTCAGCCGATCTTTCCGCTCTTCAGGTCGTGTTCGTAGGAATCGGCCAAGTCTACCTCGCTTGACAAGCTCTTCGATCTCATCCTGGAGCTGAATGCACTCCTCAGTGTCGTGACCGTGGTCACGATGGTAGAGGCAGAACTTGTTGAGATTGCGCTTGCTGGGATGAAAATGCATTCTCTCCGATCTCAGAAGTCGTTCCTTGATCTCCATCAGCACTTGGATCTTCGGAGCGTTGAGGGGGGCGTAGTTGTGAAATCATTGTCGGGAAGAACTTCGGCGCTGGGGAAAACCTCGGCGTGCCCTTCCGTTGGGGCTTCCCTGCCTCCGAGCTCGAGAGGGAGTTAGGGCTCGCCCGCGACCAGGGGGAGTCCGGGAACGCGGTCGAGCTTTAGTCCACTTTCTTTCTTCGATGGGCCTGCCTGGCCTGCTGATTCGCTGCTTGTCGTTTGCTTCATCATTATTAGCCTCGAAGACCTCCTCTGTCCAGGCATAACTTTCGAGCCGAGCTAGTATGTCAGCAAAATCCCTGGGATATTTCTTTTCTAGGGAGAACAGTAAGTCATTCTTCTGAAGGCCGTCCTTAAGTGCGGCCATCGCAATAGACTGGTCCATATCCCAAACTTTCAAGACCATGGCATTAAATCGAATGACGTAAGCCCGGATGGATTTTTCCTGCTTCTGCTTAACGTTCATTAGAAAATTCGAACCTCGGCGCGGACATCGGTTATTGATGAAATGAGCCATGAACTGACGGCTCATCTGATCGAAAGAGAGAATCGTACCCAGCTTCAATGTCGAGTACCAATTTTTCGCTGCTCTCTTTAAGGTAGATAGAAAAGCTCAACTTAGTATGGCGTCCGAAACACCGTGGAGTAGCATCATGATCCGAAAGACCTCCAGGTGGTCAACTGGATCAGAGGTTCCATCGTAGCTTTCAAATTGAGGGAGCTTGAAGTTCGGTGGGATGGGCTCTTGCATAATCTGGAGGGAGAAAGAAAGATCGGTGCGAACGTCGGCATGATGAGCTGGGGCGACATGGCCGAGCTCTTCAATCCGTCAGTCCATCTCCCGCAGTCTGCAATCAAGGACGTCGTCCTGGCTGCAGATCTTGGGAGACTTTCGGCTACAAATAAAAAAGGTCCCCTCCAGAGGAGAACCATGATCCGAACATGGATTTTCGACTCTCTGTTTCTCTTTTCGAGGGGCGGCGGATACACCAGCCCGAGTACTCTTTCTTAGTGTCGATTTTCAACATTCGAACGATGGATTTTCTGATGGAGTCACCGTCGGAGGCTGCTGCGTGGCCCGCATTGCCTCCGTGAGGCTATGGATCTGTCGGACAAGCAGGTTGAACTGTTCCATATCTACCGTGGGTACAGATGGAATCTGAGCTGTCGGACTGAAGCAGGAGCAGATAGATTTAGCATGGAGACCGTCGATCGCCGAGTCGAAGCTCTCTTGGGAGGCATTTTCTCTTAAGAAAGAACTCTTGGGAGGAAGGAGGAAGATCTCTAGAGAGAGATCGTCGCTGAGCACTTCTTTAAGAATAAGGAAACCCCGAAGGTTTGGCCCTTCCTCTAGCGCCAAATCTGTTGGTGCAGAAACTGATCGTCACCGAATCTAGCTAGAGCGGAGGAGGACGAGGTCGCCGTCGGGGATCTGCAAAATAAAGTCCCATCCGGAGCCGGTGGAAGGTGGCTCCGACAGGATCCTTCGACGATCAAGTCAACTTTTGCCAACAGATATGGAGTACTCTGGAATGAGTTCCACAGAGCTTAGAGAAGAAGAGAAGAGCTTAGAGATTAGAGTTAGTATATCTAGAGGATCCTTTTTATAGGCGGAGCTTGATTGATGTTGGTGGCCATATCGTCTGACCACGGGCCGCTCGGGATCGTATGGAATTCGATACGGAGGGGAAGACATGTCAGACGGATAGTGATGGCCATACTGACGGATCGTTGGCCGCATGAGACTGATTACGGAGAGAGTGGTGTTGTCAGTGTCCATGTCGCATCGCCTGTGGCAGACTGATGGTGACCGTTTGTCCAGATTTAATAGCCGTGGCCCTGAGGAAAAGCTCAGACTTCGGTGTGTATCAATTTCAGAAAAGTTCGGACTCCTAGAGGAGTTCGGTCGAGGGGAAGCTCGAAAGAAGTTCGGTCGGAGGAGTGCGGAGAAAGTTTGGCTCTCGTAGGCATCTGGCTGAAAGAGCGTGGAGGAAGTTCAGTTCTCGTGGGAGTCTGACTGAAGCTCGGTCGTTGGAGAGTTCAGCTAAGACTCGACCGCTGGGAGTCTGAAGGAGCTCGACCGCTGAGGAGTTCGGCCGGCTGAAGGAGTTCGACCAAGATCCGTTCGTTGAAGCTCTTTCGCGGCTACCAGTTGCATTAAACTGAGCATCGAACTGGACTTCGGCAGGAGCGGAATTTATCCCCAACAGCTGCAATAATAAGCACTATCGTAATCCTATTCTATAGTGATGTGCCATTGAGAAAAATGTTGAAGTCTATCATAAAAATCAATCATTTGTTCTTCAAGCTTCTAGCTTGTAGATATTATTCGACGATTCAAGTTAACAAATTGAAAGCAGATTAGGTTCTAGACAAGTCACATAATAATCTGCAAACTTCATTGATATTCATTTATTTAGCATAGAAAGATTTTATAACTTCATAATACATATCCATTGTTTATATAGATCTAAATTGCAACGCAAGCATTCATCAATAAGTTAGTGTTATATCGCTCGGTTAAATATATTTGGCAAAGCTATGGAGCTGGTGCTCCTTTCATACACATAATCCAAATTATCTTATAATTACCGTCCGCCATCGTTTATGATTAGATTTTGTTATCTAGTAATATTTCACAATAGTGAAACCATACAAGAAAAAGTGTAGCTAATGAAGAAGAGTTCATTAGAGATCCATTTAATGAACCTTTTAGAACCAAGGCAAGTACACCACCTTCATTGTAGTTCTTCTCACCTGCTTCAATTATCTACGGCTATTTGTTCATCTGCTTATTTCCTAAGGAGCTAAAATTGACGTTTTTATATATGCTATGGGTACGTCGCAATTGGTACCAACCCTAAACCACTTTCTTTTCAATCCTTAGTTTTTTTTTTATAATTAACTTGATAATTTACTAAAAAGGAAAAAAAGGGGGAAAAAAAAGAAAAGAGGATATTTCCAGGTGAGCATATTCATAAGCGATGATTTCTATGGCCATATATGACCCCTTAATCATTGGGGCGAGTGGTTGCAGGTCGCTGTAAATGACCCTCAACCCATGGAAGACGTAGTTGCCATAGATGACCCCTCCCGGTATACAATGATATTATGTTAGTACAAAAAGTCAAACGCATGTGAAATGGCTAACCAAGAAACAAACAGCACATGTTGCAACCCTACCTTAGTCAAAGATCACGACACATTACTTTATCAAAAAAGAAAAAGAAAAAGAAAAAAGATCACGACCCATTACTTTGTCAGAGGAAAGATCACAACCCATAAGCACTGCGATCAAGGAATATATAAATCTTGTAATCAGTCAAAATTAGCCGGATGTATCCTGCCCAAGGTCCAGGCATCAATATCATCAATTGAGCCCCAGCAATGTTTCCCCATCCGCGTTAGTCAATTACCACTCGCGTCGACGCTACCACTAGCCGCCCCCAGCATTTCTTGGGCCAGATCTCATCCTTTTTCTCTATAAACGCACCTACATAGATTTTGCGCCCTTCTGAGGACGATACTCGTAAGCACCGACGAAGAATTCTGAGTCGAGTCCCTCCCTCCTTGCCGTCTTCTCAGAATTACGGTGCTTCATTCATTCCAAATTTCACTCGAGCACCTCTCCGAACAATTAAATTGGCAACCATGAGCGGTCTCCATGATCCGAAAGCACACTTCGTTTTGGTCCCTCTAGTAGGGGCTCAAGGCCACACGATTCCCTTTCTCGACATGGCCCGCCTCCTAGCCGAGCGTGGAGCTCGTGTCAGCTTCATCACCACTCCCGTCGACGCCGCCCGAATCAAGGCCACCATCGACCGGGTGAAGGAAACGAACCTACCAATCCAATTCGTCATCCTTCCCTTTGCTTGCGCAAGAGCCGGCTTGCCCAATAGATGCAAGAACTTCGACCTTCTCCCTTCCACAGGGTACGTCAAGGCCATGTCCGAAGGCACAAGCGGGCTTCAAGAAACCTTAGAGCTCTTCCTCCGAGAGCTACGTCCCAAGCCCAACTACATGATCGCCGACATATGCAATCCGTGGACCATGGAGGTGGCTCGCAAGCTCCGAATACCGAGGATCATCTTCAATGGGCTCTCCTGCTTCTACCTTCTATGCGAACACAACATGGCCCTGCACAACGTCTTCGAGCGCGTCGCCGATGACTTCGAGCCCTTCCTCGTGCCCGACTTGCCTCGCCGGGTCGAGGTGAACAAAGCCCAGGCGCTGGGGTTTGGCACCAGGCCTGAGTGGGCCAACTTTTTGCATGAGGTGGCACTGGCGGACTCGACGGCTGATGGCGTTGTCATCAATAGTTATGATGATTTGGAGCCTTGGTACATCGAAAGCTATCAGAAGGCCAAGGGGAAGAAGGTTTGGACGATCGGACCGCTGTGCCTCTGCAACAAGGATGTGACAAGTAAAGCGACGAGAGGGAACAAGGCGTCCATGGACGAGCATGTTATTATAAAATGGCTAGACACCAAGGAACCGGGGTCTGTTATCTATGCTAATTTTGGCAGTGCTGCACGCGTGCGCCCTTCACAGCTTAGTGAGATCGGATGCGGCCTTCAGGCGTCGAGCCAGCCATTCATCTGGGTGGTCAAGGAGGCCGAATTAACCCCCGAGATAGAGAATTGGCTGTCCGTGGAATTCGAGGAGAGCGCAAACTCGAGGGGTCTCGTAATTAGAGGATGGGCTCCGCAGATGGTGATCCTGTCTCACCCGGCGATCGGAGGATTTTTGACACATTGTGGGTGGAATTCAATATTGGAGTCGATCTCAGCGGGCGTGCCGATGATAACATGGCCTCACTTTGCTGATCAATTCTTAAATGAGAAATTAATTGTGGATGAATTGGAAATTGGAGTGGCTGTTGGAGTGAAGGTGCCCACCAGCCATGTAAGTGAGGATAGTCCTGTAACGGTACGGAGGGATGATGTAGAGAAAGCGGTGTCGAGGTTGATGGATGAAGGGGAGCATGGCAAAGAGAGAAGAATGAAAGTCAAGGAGCTGCAGGAGAAAGCTATGAAGGCAATGGAAGGAGGAGGGTCATCCTACGTGAACATGACACGCTTGATCCAATATGCCATTGAGAATACAAACAAGGAGCTCTAGATTGATTTTGTGGGAGTTGCACCATTTCAAGATGTATGCTTGTTCGTTACATATGTGTACATTAGGGCTTTTAATTCCGCTCCTGTCGAAATTTAGTCTGATGCTTAGCCTAATGCAACCGGTAATAATGAAAAAACTTCGATCGAAAATACTCCCTCCAGCGGCCGAATTTCAGCCGAACTCCTTCAAACAGCCGAACTCTTTCAACGGTCGAACCTCTTTCGAACTCCTACAGCGGCCGAACTTCATCCGAACTTCTCCATCAGTTGGACTTCTTTTGGACTTCTCCATCAATCGAACTCTTTCCAGACTTCTCCTTCGACCGAATTTCACCGTTAGTCTAACTTCTCCCAGACTTCTCCTTCAATCGGATTCCTCCAGGAGCCAAACTCCTTCCGACTTCTCCTTCCGTCAGATACCTTCAAGAGTTGAACTCCTTCCAGACTTCTCCTTCAGTCGAATTCCTTCAAGAGCCGAACTTCTTCCGGACCTTTTTTTTCAATCGGATTCCTATATGAGCCAAACTCCTTCCGAACTTCTCCTTCAGCCAAACTTCATATGGATTCCTCCAATGGATTACTTTCAGATTTCAAGTAGTATTCCTCCCAGATGATCCATCTCTTAATAGCAAATCCCATGCGGCCTCGAGCGGCCCACTATTGGATGGTTATGGCTATCACTATCAATTTGGCGATACCTCTATCTCCGTACTAAATCCCATGCGATCCCGAGCAGTCCACTATCGGACGGTTATGACTGTCACTATCAGTCTGCTACAGGTCCCGTCTATAAAAAGGGACCCTTAGATATGTTTTCTCTAAGCTCTCTTCTTTTTTTCAAAATTCTGCTGAGTTCTTTCCCGAGCACTCCATTTTTATTGATCAGAAGAGCTGACTTGATCGTCGAAGGATCTTGTCGGAGCCACCACCACCAACTCCGGATGGAACTTTATTTTGCAAGCCACAGACGGCGATCTCATCTTTTCCAACTCAGCTCAATCCGACGTCAATCAGATTCTGCACCAACAAGATTAATGCTAGAGGAAGGGCCCTCTGTTCCTGAGGTATCCTTATTCTTGAAGGAATGCTCAGCCGACATTGTGGATCTTCTTCTTCAAGGTCCATCTCCATTCTCTCCCTCGATCCCAGAAAATGCCTTCAAAGAAAGCAACTATCCGGAGATCTACCGTTTCTACCGTCAGATCCGAGCCAGACCCATCCATTTCTGCTCTAGCATCGGTGCTTCAACCTCTTCCTCCACCGACGGCCATGGTAGATCCAAAGCAATTTAACCTGCTGATGCAATGGATTCAGCACCTCACCGAGATGGTGCAGGCCATGCAATAGTACATCCTTCTTGAGCTCGCCGTCAAAGAAGCCTCGACAAAAAAGCACGACGAAGTTCTCCCCCCATAAGGTTTTACAATTATGCCCCCCTCAATGCTCCAAAAATGCAAGTATTGATGGAGATCAAGAAGCAACTATTGAGGCCTAAAAGGATGCGCACTCACCCTGGCAAGCACAATCCTAGTATATACTGCCTCTACCATCGTGACTATGAGCATTCAGCTCCAAGACAAGATTGAGGAGCTCATCAGGAGAGGCTGACTGGGTCGATTCCTCAGATGCTGGCCTAAAGTAAGAGAAGATCGATCGAGGGCACTACAACAGCCAGAACCACCAAGGAGGAAGAAACAATAAGAAGATCGGCCGCCTCTCAGCATCATGAATACTATCTCTGGGGGACTTAGTGCTTCGGCGAGCCGCCATCTCTCGAAGGAACAATGCTCCTACGACTTTGGAATTTAAAAAATCTGAGAATGTACTACCAGTAATTTTTCTTCAATAAAACTCCTCCATCTCAATATTATTATTTCTTGGCACAAAAATTATGTGACGACAGGAAAGAAGCAATCGAAAGTGACCATATTAAGAACAGAAGGAGAACCTCGTCCTAACATGAGCAAGTCGAAGACCTCCGATTATTTAAGATAGGAGGAGGAAAGAGGCCCATTCAATGGTCCATCTGTGCCCCTAGTGCCATGTTAGGAATAGGAGGAGAACCTCATCCTAACATGAGCAAGTCGACGACCTCCGATAATTTAAGACAGGAGGAGGGGAGAGGCCCATACAATGGTCCTAATGTGTTCCTACAGTCCGTTAGGAGTAGAAGAAAAACCTCGTCCTAACATGAATAAAGTCAAAGGCCTTGTTCATTTTAGATGAGGTGAGAAGAGAGACTCCGACTCAACTGGAGATAAGATCTCCCTTGAACTTCAATCTCGATCGGAGATAAGATCTCCCCCGAACTACAACTTCAATAAGAGATAAGATCTTCAACCACAGTCGGAGATAAGATCTCCCCCGAGCTATAATTTCAACAGAAGATAAGATCTACTTCAATATCGGTCGGAGATAAAATCTCTCCCGAACTACAACTTCAATAGGAGATAGGATCTCCTTCAACCTCGACTGAAGATAAGATCTCCCCCGAGCTTCAACTTTAAAAGAAGATAAAATCTTCCCTAAGCTTCAACCTCAACAGCAGATAAGATCTCCCCTGAGTTTTAACCTCGGTTGGAGATAAGATCTCTCCCGAGCTTCAATTTCAATAGGAGATAGAATCTCCTTCAATCTTGGCCGGAGATAAGATCTCTCCTAAGTTTCAACCTCAACAAGAGATAAGATCTCCCCCGAGTTTCAACCTCGGTTGGAGATAAGATCTCCCCCGAGCTTCAACTTTAGAAGAAGATAAGATCTCCTCTAAGTTTCAACCTCAACGGATGTAGAGCCTAAAAAAGAACTTCGACAGTCATTTTTTTTGTACTCCCTTCTTTCAAATTTTGAACTCGAAAGTAGAAAAACTACTGTTGGAGATAAACCCCACTCCCGCCGAAGTCCAGTCTGATGCTTAGTCTAATACAACTGATAATCACGAAAGAGCTTCGATTGAAAATACTCCCTCCAACGGTCGAACCCCAACCAAACTCCTTCAAACAATCGAACTCCTCCAGCGGCTGAACCTCTTTCGAACTCCTACAGCGACCGAACTCCATCCGAACTTCTCCATCAGCTGAACTCCTTCTAGACTTCTCCATCAGTCGAACTCTTCCCAGACTTCTCCTTTGATCAGACTTCTCCTTCAGTCGGACTCTTTCCGGACTTCTCCTTCAGTCAGATTCCTCCAAAAGCCGAACTCCTTCCGGACTTCTCCTTCCATTGGATACCTCCAAGAGCCAAACTCCTTCCGGACTTCTCCTTCAATCGAATTTCTCCAAGAGCTGAACTCCTTCCGGACCTCTTCTTCAGTCGAATTTCTTCAGAAGCCGAACTCCTTCCGGATCTCTCCTTCAATCGGATTCTTACAGGAGCTGAACTCCTTCCAGACCTCTCCTTCAGTCGGATTCCTACAAGAGTCGAACTCCTTCCGGACTTCTCTTTCAGTCGGATTTCTTCATAAGCCGAATTTCTTCCGGACCTCTTTTTCAGTTGAATTTTTACAAGAGCCAAATTTTTTTCGAACTTCTTCAGCCAAACTTTATCTGGATTCCTCCAGCGGATTACTTTTAGATTTCAAGTAGTATTCCTCGTAGATGACCTCTCTCTCTATAGCAAATCCCATGCGGCCCACAACTGGACGATTATGGCTGTTAGTATCAGTCTGACGATATCTTTCTCTCCATATCAAACCTCATACGATCTTGAGCGGTCCACTACCGAACGGTTATGACTGTCACTATCAGTCTGCTATAGACTCCGTCTATAAAAAAAGACTCTCAGATACGTTTTCTCTAAGCTCTCTTTTTCTTCTTAAAACTCTGCTGAATTCTTTTCTGAGCACTTCATTTCTGTTGGTTAGAAGAGCTGATTTGATCGTCAAAAAATCTTACCGAAACTGCCACCACCAACTTCAGACGAAACTTTATTTTATAGATCACCGATGGTGACCTCTTCTTTTTCAACTTCAGCTCGATCTGACGTCAACTAGATTCTTCACCAACATCTACCAATAAATATAATATTAATTAAAACTTTTTTCACCTAAATCTGTTGAAGAATATACGTGGAGATGCATGTCTTCGTTGATTTGTGCTACGGTTTTTTTATTCTACGGAAAGTTATAAGCCTAATATAGCAATCACGAACTTGAAGCCCAATGCTGGTTCTTTTCTTTTCTTTTCTTTTTAAAATTTTGAGTAGGAGGGAGAATCAGTGCACGGAAACATCACATTCACCCAGCTTTTATTACTATAAAATAATCACAAAGTGAGAGAGGAGATCAAAAGAATTTACAGTATCAGATTGCAACAAAAGAAAACTACTCCATAAGAAAAGAAGAAAAGTTTGCAAAAATGCGCGGGAATAAAACAGAGTTCCATGATAGATGAGAAACAGAGGTATAGCTGCCACACCCGAGTCCAGGAAGATAGACTTGGCTGATCAAGATAACAAAATACCATATTCTACGCCAAAGCTTCAATAAACCTGCAAGTTCCTTGTCATTGTAGAGGATCGACCGGCTGTTTAACAGGTTCAGAGCTTTATGGAGAGTGGCCGTCAGGAAAGAAGATTTGTTCAAAAAAATTCTGCTCTTTCGTTCTGACCAGCAGGACCAACAAATTACTACTATTAGCATGGGGGCTGCAGGTCTCACAGTTTTAGGGAAGCAGCATGTTATCCAAATGAGGCACAAATCAGGGGAAGGAGCCCGGTAGTGGAACTTGCAGCCGGTTACAAATTTCTTCCCAAATTTCCACCACAAAGAGCAATGGATAAAGAGGTGTTTCTCAGATTTAATTTAAACGTCATAGAACACAATGCTTCATCTTTCAGTGATTGGTCTATTCTCTATAACCAAAATGAGCTGTCTGGTTGTGCAACAGTGGCAGCCCAATTTCATAAAAAAAACAGTGGCGGCTCAATTTTTCAATGGGTTGCCCAATCTTTTATGCCGAGTTCTGAAACTCCAGAGGGTGACATCCCTGCTGTAAAGATCAATTGTTTAACCATTGCCTTATTCTTTCACTTCATGAGGGTGATATCCTTGCTGCTGGCACCGTCCTTCTTGATTCTGATCCTTTGTTGTTCTATTGTGGTTGTGTACCGCCTTCTAGATGTATATTTTGTCTTTTGCTGAATCCGATCTGAAAACCTTTTCTTTGTACAGTATTTCTCAAAGATTGGGCGGCTATTTTTTAGCCTCCCTTAACTTCAAAAAAAAAAAAAAAAAAAAAAGGGAAAAAGAAAGGAAAAAAATCATAGAACACAGCCGCCCAGATATTTATCAATCTTTTCTGAAAGATTGTCTCGTGTTCAGTCTATTAAGTATTAAGCAAGCCAAGCCAGAGGAAGCATTAAAATTTTGAAAGGGCTTTCATCTTCCACGTAGAGGAGGAAACGGACCGCTTGACACATTGGGTATTTAGGAATTGGTACAGGGAGGCTAAGGAGAGGATAGCCTTTTTTTTTTTTTTTTTTGAAGAAATAGGAAGGTAACGGAGGTCTCCGCATTACCTACCAGATATTTATCGTGAACAGAGAGTTTGAGGCATACAAAGCAGAAGGAAAAAAAAAAAAGGAGCATGCAAGAATATACGGTAACAGCAGCATTAGTAAAAAGCAAAACAGTGAAACAAAAGTGGAACACAAGAAGAAGCCATTATGCGGTACGTGGATGACTCAGATCAGATGTATTATCCGTTCCACTAGTATCTGTTTGACTGGCCAGAAGACAGCATATGGATCCTGAATGGAAGGAGAAGGAGAAGATACCCTTGCTAGTTGCTTTTTAGTATAAAACATCATAGTCAGGAAAATTGAATGTTGGCAATAAGGGAGAGCGAGCATTCATTTTCGTATTGGGTATCGGGGTGCAACGAAGAGGGGCAATGAAGGGCCCAACACCTATTTATAGGGGCAAGGTTCCGGTCAAGCTCAGCATAGGGAACAACGGCATTTTGTTAGGCTCGAGCCCATCCAGATCCAATCTTTGGCCCTCCTTCCCAAGCCTGAGTTCACTCCATACTGGAGTTTGGGCTTCCAAGCTAGGCCTCGGGCTTTCCTCGACGAGGAGAAGATGGGGAGGTCGCAAGGAGGCAGTCGAGGCTCGGGCGTCAGGAGGTGGAGATGATGCAAGGAGGAAGTATGGAGGCCAAGACGATGCAAGAAGGCAGGGGGGGGATAAACGATGCAACATGGAGGGAAAGAGAAGGGGATGATGTGAGGAGAAGGCGGAGAGGCCGAGAAGGAGGCATGCTAAGGAGGTGAATACTAGTGAGAAGGCGGCGGTGGAGATGATACGAGGAGGGTGAGAGGACAGGATGATGCAAGAAGGATACAAGCTGCCAAGCACATCGAGAAGGTGGTAACTAGCGAGAAGGTAGTGGTGGGGAGAAGCAGCCTAGGCCTTCATCGCGATGAAACCACTAGACTAGGTTCGAAGACTTGGGAAAAACAGATGATTTAAAAAGTTCGGGATTGGAGATGAGTCCTTGCATTGGATGCAAGTTCGGACCGGGTTAACTTAAATCCGAGCCTGCCCCATTTAAAAAATCAGACTTAATTCTTAAGCTTGGCCTGATTCGTTGGACTGAAAATCAAGACCCAAGCCTATTTTAAAGGAGTCGGTCTTGGATGGATGGCCCGTAGTGTGAGTAGATCTAGGCCATCGTATCCTTCCTTAACCTTTAATTAAAGGAGTCGTCTACCTTGGTAGCTTTACGACCAGAGATTTTAAAGAGCTTTGGACATACCAAAGAAAAAAAGAGAGTCAAGTAGCTAGCAATTCTTCAAGTAAAGAATATTTTTACCATTTCTCACCTTGTATTTAGACTGATCCCAAAGTGCAGGAAAATAGATAGCAATATTTCTCCAAATGTTGGAGCATTTTCTCCTTGGCTTCTAATATGGAGATAGTTTTACCTTTTTGAAATAGTTGAGAGCAACAACTTCCAATGATCGAGGTTATTGTGAGGGGATAGCATCTTTAGCCCCATATCAGTTGTAAGTCAAGAGGGAATATGGCTTATATGATTTGGAATCTTCTTGCCCATGTGAGGTGCCTTTTGAAGGACAAAATTGTGAGGCCTAATGCTATGAGCCAAAGGCTGAAGTGGATAATACTTAATGTATGTGGGCATGGAGGCAATCTAGCCATCCAAGCCATTCGAACCTTTGACCGTAATATCGACGCTATCTATGGAAAGCCTCCTACCCATGCACGCATACTTTCTTTTGACTTAGGAAAGCTAATGTTATATGGGGACGACATCTTTAGTCCCACATCTCTTATGAATCAAGAGGAAGTATGGCTCATATGGATCGAAACTCTCTCCCATGTGAGGTATCTTTTAAAGAGCAAAACCATGAAGACATCATGCCATAAGTGCCAGAGACTAAAGTGGACAATACCTTATATATGCGGGCATGGAGGCATCCAACCATCTAAGCCATCTGACCTCTTGACTGCAACTGGAGTATTTCTTGGGAAGTCTCCAACCCTACTCAGAGATAAGCATCAAGTTGAAACCCTTTATACATTTGATACCCAAGGCCCCCTCCTCTTTGGAGAGGTAGACTTACTTCCAATTTGCTTTCTAAGAAACGCTATGAGCTTTGATTAGATATAGTCCACAAAAAGTATCTTTCTAATAGAATTGATCCTTTTAGTGACCAAGAAAGGTGGCTTGAATAGAGATATGTAATAAATAGGCAAACAGAGAGAACTAAATTAATCAGAATAAGCAAGCCACCAAAAGATAAGAATTTACTTTTCCAACTAAAAAGCTTGGAATCAAATTTACCAGCAGAGGAAGCTAGAGAATGTACTTCCAAGCAAGCTGGCCCAAGCCTGTTCTTAGATGAGGAAGTATGAACTTGAAGCCTAATCCTAGTTTTTTCTTTTTTTTAGTAGAATGAACGAAGCGGTAGCCTCCCCTAGATTTATTAATCACAGATATTTAAGATAAAATTATACAAGATCAAGACAATAGATGGAGTAATATATAAATAGAGCAACAAAACTTCTTACCATATATCTCAGTAAAAAATCATAAAAAGAAGAGAAGAGCCCACTAATGATCTCATTAATGCAGAACCCTTGAAGAATAAGACAAATCTATAGAACTAGAATGCTACTCTCAAAGCAATATAGGTATTGAGAAAAGTAGAGGAGAATCATATTTTAGATGGCAAAGCCAATCTTTTTAGTTTCTTTCAAAGATTTTGGGCTTCTTCATTGATTTTAGTTAGCTATCACGTAACTTGATCGACTCAGCTGGTCTCCAAAACAAGGCTCTGTTAATGGGCTGGCCAAAGGCCCTTATTTTCTATTATTTCGGGACATGGTTTTGGATCAGGTTCATAAAAAATTTTGCATACATTGTATTTGAATCACGAGTAAAACTTCATTACCATGCGGCCCGGCAACTTGCTTTTCCATTTTATGTGGTTCTGATGTTACTCTGCCCACTCTGCATCATAATAGATATGCATAGGCATGAAATGCATGTCAGGCTGGGACAAAGATGATGTTCAGTCCAGAATCATTGTGTTGGGTGGTAGAGTCTAATTCATCCATAAGAGAAGCCTAAGAATCAAAAAGCTCAGAGAAAGTCCAGAAAAAGCTCAAGAAAAAAGTCCACGAAAAGAAAAGAAAAAAAAAAGGAGGGGAAAGAGCCCCCCCCCCCGCACGCGAGTGTGCGCATGCACTGCTGTTCACGCCGCGTGGCAGACCAGCACTTAACCGCATCGCGTGGCGGATCGGCGAGCGCTACATGGAAGACGTAGATCTTTAAGGGGTCTACCAATTTTTGACGCAGCTCATGAGGGGTTTTTCATCATTTTTAGTGGAGCCAGGCATACAGGATTCGGTCCAATGTTTCTTAAGAGCGGTCTATTTGTGGCGCCCAGCTACAGGCATGCGATCGGACGGCCAAGGGAGATTGCAGTCATAAGGAGCTTGATCCAACGGGTGTTTTAACGGCGATCTGGATGTAATTGGATGCTTGATGATTTGATCGGACGTTCAGGAGTTATTTAGACTTTGATCAGGACTCGGAACTCTGATATGGGCTCTTTTCTTTTCAGTTTTGGATTAATTAAAATCATGTCTCAATCTCAATAATGGTCTCGCTCATAATCCCACGTGTAAACCCGTAGGGACTATCCCAGGCATAAGCTCCTGACAGGCTATCTCAATCATGATCTCATCAATAATTCCATGCATAAGTCCATGGGGGCTGTCCCGGGTATAAGCTCCTGACCTACCATCAACAAGACGATGCTAGTCCAAACCATATCCTTTTCATTTAATTATTAAATGTTGATTTCGTCTTATCAATTTCAATTTATATGATGATCAATACAAATATGTCATATCCATATACTCATACTACTAATCATTGATACACATATATGGTAAATACATAACATATTCATACTGAAAAATTATACCAAATATAATAGTATCTCAACATGATATTCTATCAATATAAATTCAACGATGTAAAACCAACAATACAAATCAAATTGGTAAAATAGTATATATAAATGGTGATCATGTTCAAAGACTTTTACCTCTATTTGTGATAAACAAAACTTTCAAGACTATGATTTGGCTGTCAAAATTTTACTCAATATCCTCATGTCCGATAATTTACTCTTCTATAAATTTAATTTAATTTAATTTTTTAAAATAAATTAATTAGATCAATCTAAAATCCTAAAATTCTCCATCGGGATTCACCAAGGTCCACAATCTATCCCCAAGATTTCTAGAGAGAGAAAATTCTAAAGAGAGAGAGAAGAGAAAAAAGTAGAGAGAGAAAGTTAGATTTTTAGAGAGAGAAAATGGGATTTAGTCTTAAAGTAAGAAGAGAGAGAGAGAAGAGAGTGAAATTCTCTCTCTTCTTTTTTTCTTTTTCCTTCTTTTTCTCTTTCTTTTTTCAATAATTCATTTATAAAGAGAATAAAGAATCAAATGATTAATTTAATTAAATAATTAGAAGAGAGAGGGATAATATTTCTCTCTCTTCTTTGTCCCTGCTTTTTTATTATTATTTTTCATAATTTAAATAATTAACCAGCTAATTAATTAATTGATTAAGTAAAATCAAGAGGAGATAGAGAGACCTCTCTCTCTATTCTCTTCTCTTTGTTTCTTAAATAGGGAATTCAATCCCCTATCTTCCGCTCCCCCACTCGTGGCCACAGCTGACTGGGCTGGCCACCCATGGCGACCGTTGGCAACGGCGAGGCCATGGCCCCGACGATAGCTTCAGTGGTGGCTGCTGCCAACGACGTGCTAGAAAAGAAAAGAAGACAAGGTCTTCCCTATTTTTGAACCAAAATAGTTTCTTTCTGGCTTTAATCAGACGCCAGAGGTGTGGAAGAAGAAGAAAAGAAGAAAGGGAGGGAAGCTCACCTTGCTTCGGCGTCCCAAGAAGCTTTCGGCGACCCCCTTCTTCTCGGCAACAACCCATAGAAGACACCCTAATCAAGATTTCGACGATTTTCCACACAACTCATGTACAAAAACTGGGGAGGGGAAGGCTTTCTTATAGAGGAGCTCTCCTATGCTCCCTAGAACTCTTCTCCACCATGATCTCGTCAAAATTGGAGAAGACTCCAATTAGGAGTCTTCTTCCTCACTCTTCCATGTATAACACAGGCATTTGGGCCTTTTTATTTGGGCCGGTCCAAAGCCCTAATAGCTGGGCTTTGTATTACAGTATTTGCTACGTATCACTCTATAACACTCAGTTTGATCGATCCTAACAACTAGTATCAGAGCATTATTAGGTTCGAAAAAAAGAGTGGGAGCAATGGCAGGTGTTAGGGATAAACTCCGCTCCCGCCGAAGTCCAGCCTTGTGCTTAGCCTAATGCAGCTGGTAATCACGGAAGAGCTTCGATCGAAAATTCTCTCTCCAACGATCAAACCCCATCCGATCTCCTCCAGCGGCCGAACTCATCCAGTGGCCGAACTTCTCCAGCTAGACTCCAAACCCAATCGAACTCCTCAACGGCCGAGCCTCAGTCGAACTTCCCCAGCGGCCGAACTCCTTCTGGATTCCTCCTTCAATCGGACTTCTACGGAAGCCGAACTCCTTCCGAATTCCTCCTTCAGTCGGGCTTCTACGAAAGCCGATCTTCTTCAGAATTCTTCCAACAGTCGGGCTTCTACGAAAGCCGAACTCCTCCAACAATCAGATTCCTCCAGAAGCCAAACTCCTTTTGGATTTCTCCAGTAGTCGGATTTCTTTAGGAGTCGGACTCCTTCCGAACTCCTCCAGCAGTCGAATTTCTTCAGAAGCCAAACTCTTTTCGGACTCCTCCAGCAGTCGAATTCCTACAGAAGCCGAACTCCTCCTGGATTGTTCCTTCAGATGAATTCCTACAGGCGATTCGACTACTAAACAATTAAAATTATCATTTATCAGGATAATAACGATTATCATTTATCAGGACAATTATGATTGTCATTTATCAGGACGATTACGACTGTCATTTATTAGGACAGTTACAACAAGCTCCGTCTATAAAAAGGATCCTCTAGATATGTTTTCTCTAAGCTCTCCTTTTCTTTCCGAAACTTTGCCGAACTCTTCTCTGAGCACTCCATTTCTGTTGGCCAGAAGAGCTAACTTGATCGTCGGAGGGTCCTACCGGAGCCACCACCACCGACTCTGGAGGAAACTTTATTTTGTAGGTCACCGATGGCGACCTCATCTTCCTCGACTCCAGCTCGATTCGGCATCAACCAAATTCTGCACCAACAAAATTGGCGCTAGAGGAAGGGCCCTCTAATCCTGAGGTTTTCTTGATCTTAAAAGAGTGCTCAGCAGCGATCTCTTTTCTTTCTCTCTAGAGTTCTTCCCAGAAAAAAAATGCCTCTTAGGAAAGCTTCAACCCGACAATCAACGACCTTCGTAACCAGATCCCGTCCAGATACATCCACTCCAGCTTCAGTAACTCGAGCTCCACCTGCAGCTATGGTGGATGCGGAGCAATTCAACCTACTGATCCAGTAGGTTCATAGTCTCGCGGAGGCGATGCAGGCCATACATCGGCAGGCCTCGGTACCAATTCGATTGAACCAAACTTCTCCGGAGCCTCGTGGTCCGATCTGGGAACGGTCGACCTCGACTATCCGACCTCTGATCTCCGAAAAAAAAAGCAGAGGATGGAGGACCCTTGCTCGGACCACGACTCGATCCAAGAGGAAGCTTCACATCCGTTCCATTAAAAAATCCTGGAGATCAATGATCGTGAAAATCTCCTGGATCAAAGGCTCCTAGAAATGAGCCGACAAATCAAAGAACTCCATCATATTTTCTCCTCACATGGTAATGATATTCGCATTGACCCTCCTTTTTCTCAGAAGATCATGCAGGAACCAATCCTGCCGAACTTCAAGCTCCCACAGTTCGAGAGTTACAATGGAACCACTGATCCGATCGATCACCTGAAGGCCTTCTGGACAACGATGTTGCTCCACGACGCGCCAGACGCTATTTTGTGCCGGGCTTTTCCATCCACCCTCAAAGGAGCCGCCAGGAATCGGTACTCGATACTTAACCCGGATACCATCTTTTCCTTTGATCAGATGAGCCGTCAGTTCGCAGCTCACTTCGTCAGCAGCCGACGTCCGCGTTGAGGTTCGGATTCCCCGATGAACATCAAGTAGAAGGAAGGAGAATCCATCCGAATTTATGTCATCCGGTTTAATGCCGCTGCATTGGAGGTCTGAAATCTGGACCAATCAGTCGCAATGGCCGCACTCAAGGGCGGCCTCCAGAAGAATGATTTGTTGTTCTCCCTGGAGAAGAAGTATCCCAGAGACTTTGCCGATCTACTAGCTCGGGCTGAAGGTTACGCCCGAGCTGAAGAGACCTTCAAGGCCAAGGACGATGAAACCTTTGGTAAGTGGCGAATCGACGTGCCGAGCGGGCCCGTCGAGGAAGAAAAGCCGAGCAAAACTCGATCGCGCTCCCGAATTCCCTCTGAGCGAAAGCGAGTCCGAGCTCCTCGGGCTCGTAGGCAGGGAAGCCCGGACAGAAGGATGCGGTGGGGTTCTCCCCAACGAAGATTTCACAACTACACCCCTCTCAATGCTCCAAAAATCCAAGTGCTGATGAAAGTCAGGGAGCAACTGCCATGATCGGAAAGGGTGCGCTCTCACCCCAGCAAGCGTAATTCTAACAAGTTCTGTCTTTATCATCGTGATCACGGTCACGACACTGAGTGTATCCAACTTCAGGATGAGATCGAGGAGCTCATCAGACGAGGCAGACTAGACCGATTCCTGCAGCGACGATCTGAAGGACGGCAAGATCGATCGAGAGTATTGCCGCAGCCTAAGCCACCAAGGGGAAGGATCAACAAGGAGATCGGCCGTCTTTCAGCATCATCAACACGATCTCGGGAGGACTTCGGCAAGGAAAGGCCGGCGGATCCGAGGGATCAGTGAAGAGACGAAAAACTGGAGAACCCATAACCTTCACAGAGGCAGATACTCTGGGGGTCCAATTTCCGCATAATGATGCGGTTGTAATCTCTTTAAACATTTCCGACTATGATGTACACCATATTTTGGTAGATAATGGAAGCTCGGCCAACGTATTGTTTTATGATGCTTTCTCGAAAATGTCCTTACTCAATAACCACTTGAGGCCTATGAACTCCCCATTGATAGGCTTCACTGGCGATGCCATACCAGTCGAGGGCATAATAGCTTTGGCTGTGACTGCAAGGCAACGTCCGAAGCTGGCAAAGGCACAGATCGATTTTTTAGTCGTAAGAACTCCATCCGCCTATAATGCTATTCTCGGCCGATCTGATTTAAATGCACTTCGGACAGTGGTATCAACTTATTATTTGAAGATAAAGTTTCCAATGAGTTACGGGATTGGAGAGGTCAGGAGAGATCAAGCTTTAGCAAGGCACTGCTACTCAATCGCCCTATATAAGAAAGAACAGTCCGACCCTTATCCTATTGACAGGCTGGATGTCCGTGACGACCTTACCGAGGAGCGGAACGTGCCTATGAAGGACCTCGTATCCATGCCCTTGAACGATGGGAATGCGGAGCACGCTATCCAGATCGACTCCAACTTAGGAGACGAGGTTCGGGAGCAACTCGTCACCTTCCTCAGAAAGAATGCGAACGTCTTTGCCTGGGCCCCAGCGGATATGTCAGAAATTGATGCCAAAGTTATGGAACATCGATTGACCATTGATCCAAAGTATCGATCGATAAAAAAGAAACTGCGCAGCCACGCCCCGGAGAGGCAGAAAGCAAATGCGGAAGAAGTAGGCAAGCTCCTCAAAGCTAGGTTCATCCGAAAAGTCAACTATCCGACCTAGATCTCAAACATGATCCTCGTCAAAAAGGCAAACAAGTGGAGGATATGTATAGACTTCAAAAAGCTGAACAAAGCCTGCCTAAAGGACAGCTACCCTCTTCCCAGAATTGATCAACTGGCAGACGCAACCTCAGGCCATGAGCTCCTCATATGGATGCCTTCTTCGACTATAACCAGATATGGATGGCGCTAAAAGATGAGGAGAAAACTACTTTTGTTACTGATCGTAGTCTTTACTGTTATAGGATTATGCCCTTTGGGCTCAAGAATGCAGGGGCAACATACCAGCGGCTGATCAACAAAATCTTCAAGGAGCATATCGACCGTAATATGGAGGTGTATGTGCATGACATACTCGTCAAAAGCCGAGCTTCTATATATCATCTTGCCGACCTTGAAGAGACCTTCAGTGCACTTAGGAAGCACAAGATGAAGCTGAACCCGACCAAGTGCGCCTTTGATGTGACCTTAGAAAAATTTTTGGGGTTTATGGTGTCAAAGCGTGGGATTGAAACAAATCCAGAAAAAATTCGAGCTATTCGAGAGATGACTGCTCCAAGAACAATTAAAGAAGTTCAGTGTTTGACTGAAAAAGTGGCGTCCCTAAATCGCTTCGTCTCGAGATCGGTCGAACGATGCATGCTCTTCTTTCAAGTTCTCAAGCAACCAAAGAACTTCTGCTGGACGACGGAGTACCAACGGATGTTTGAGAAGCTCAAAAACTACCTCGACTCACCCCCACTACTGGCAAAGCCCGAACCTGGAGAAGAATTGTTCTTGTATATTGCGGTCTCTCCGGCGGCCTTGGCAGCAATCCTAATCAAGGAGGAAGCGAAGATACAGCGGCCAGTCTACTACATAAGTCGAATCCTAAGAGATGCAGAGACCAGATATTCTAAGCTAGAAAAATTGGCTTACTCTCTTCTAATTGCTGCCAGGAGGCTCCGATCTTACTTTCAAGGGCACACTATAACGGTCCTACGGATCAACCAATAAAGGCAGTCCTTCAGCGAATGGATGCTTTCAGGAGAATCACAAAATGAACGATCCAGCTCACGAAATTTGATATCAATTATCGACCTCGACCATCGATCAAAGCTCAGATATTAGCAGATTTTGTAGTAAAGTATACCATTTCCGATGATGCCGAGCTTGAACAGAACAAGACCGACGTTCTGCTGTCGCAATCGAGCCTCCCCAAAGAGACAACCAATCTTTTCGAAGGTTTTTGGACTCTATACATGGATGGTTTGTCCAACTCTGCTAGAGTGGGTGCGGGGTTGGTCTTAGCCTCGAGGAAGTCGTCGTCGAGTATACGCTGCGCTTCGAATTTCCTACGACTAATAATGGAGCCGAGTATGAAGTGCTGATCACCGAATTAAAATTACAAGAAAATTAAAAGTAGATCGACTTCAAGTCTACAACGATTCCCAATTAGTGGTTGACCAAGTTAGTGGCAGCTATAAAGCGCAAGAGAAAAATATGATGAAATACCTTGAGAAAATAAAGGACTTGACTCCAGCCTTCAGCTGTTTCGGCATTCGACAGATTTCGAGGGCAAAAAATATAAGAGCCGACCTCCTCTCTAAGTTGGCCACTTCAGCTCCAGCCGAACTGCCCAAAGAAATATTTTTTGAGACTCTGAAGTGCCCAAGCCCAGAGGAATCATAGGTCGTTTTGCAGACGAAACTCGAGCCAAGCTGAATCGACCCGTTGATTGCCTACCTCAAGGAGGGAGTCCGTTCTCATGACCCGAAAGAAGCTTGGAAACTCAGAAATCAAACCTCCCAATACATTTTGTACGAGGACATGTTGTATAAGAAGTCATATTCGCTATCGCTGTTGAGATGTCTCCGATCTTCAGAAGCCGACTTCGCATTATGGAAAGTGCACGAAAAAATCTGTGGAAGTCATGTAGGAGCCAGGTTCCTGTCGCAAAAGCCACTTCAACAAGGATACTATTGGCCAACCTTGTACCATGATTCTGTGGAGTATGTTAAGAAATGTGATCGCTATCAGAAATATACAAACATACAAAGACAGCCGGCCTCCGAGCTTACTCCGCTAAGCCATTTGCGTAGTAGGGAATGGACATACTTAGCCCTTTTCCAACGGCAATAGGGCAATGGAAGTTCCTCCTGGTCGTGATCGACTACTTCATCAAATGGATCGAAGTCGAACCACTAGCCAAAATTATTGAGGCTAAAGTACAAAACTTCGTCTGGAAGTCAATAATTTGCCGATTTGGTCTGCCCCGAACCCTCATAATCGATAACGAACAACAATTCATCGGGACGAGATTCGCCGAATTCTGCAAAGACCTAAACATCTTCCACCACTTTACATCGGTAGCTCACCTACAGATAAATGGGGAAGCTGAAGTGACTAACCGAACTCTACTGCAAGGCATCAAGACAAGGCTCGACAGAGCAAAGAAGACCTGGGTGGACGAACTCTACCACGTTCTCTGGACATACCGAACTACTCAAAGACTGCCAACTGGGGAAACACCATTCGTCTTGGTCTTTGGAACAGAGGCAGTCATCCCGGTTGAACTTAAGCTTCCGTCAGCATGGATCGTGGGCTTCAACGAGCAGCGCAACCCACGGGACCTCAGAGTCAACCTCGACCTGCTGGAAGAAAAAAGGGAGAAAGCTCAAGTTTGGATGGCGGCCTACGGACGAAAGGTGGCCCGGTACTATAACTCTAAAGTCAGAAGTAAAACATTCAAAATGGGGGACTTAATGCTTCGACGAGTCGTCATTTCTCAGCCTCAGAGCCAGGAGAAGCTTGCCCCAAATTGGGAAGGTCCGTATGAAGTGGTGGAGGTCGTTCGGTTCGGAACTTATCGTCTGAAAGAGCTCCGAGGAACAACGCTCCCACGATCTTGGAACTCAGAAAATCTGACGATGTACTATCAGTAATTTTTTCATAATAAAACTCCTTCATTTCAACATTATTGTTTCTTGGTGCAAAAATTATGTGATAACAGAAAAGAAGCAATTAGAAGTGACCATGTTAGAAACAGGAGGACCTCGTCCTAATATGAGCAAAGTCGAAGGCCTCATTTATTTTAGACGAGATGGGGGAAAGCCCTGATAGCGGCCCTTATGTGCTCCCACAGTCCGTTAGAAATAGGAGAAGGACCTCGTCCTGACGCAAGCAAAGTCGAAGATCTTATTCATTTTAGATGAGATGAAGGAAGAGGCCCTGACAACGATCCTTATGTGGCCTCACAGTTCATTAGAAACATGAGGAGGACCTCATCCTAATGCGAGCAAAGTCGAAGACCTCATTCATTTTAGACGAGATGGAGGGAGAGGTTCTGACAGCGATCCTTATATGCCCCCACAGTCTGTTAGAAACAGGAGGAGAACCTCGTCCTAACGTGAGCAAAATCGAAAAACCCTCATTCATTTTAGACGAGATGGAAGGAGATGCCTTGACAACGGCCTTTATGTGCCCCCCATAGCCCATTAGGAACAGAAGGAGAACCTCGTCCTAATGCGAGCAAAGTCAAAGGCCTCGTTCTTTTAGACGAGATGGGCGGAGAGGCCCTGACCACAGCCCTTATGTGCCCCTATAGTCTGTTAGAAATAGAAGGAGAATTTCATCCTAACGCGAGCAAAGTCGAAGATCTCATTCATTTTAGACGAGATGGAGGAGAGGCTCTAACAATGGCCCTTATGTGCCTCCACAACCTATTAGGAACAGGAAAAGGATCTCGTCCTAACACGAGCAAAGCCGAAAACCTCGTCATTTTTAGACGAGATGGAGAAGAGGTCCTAACAACGACTCTTATGTGCCCCCACAGTCCGTTAGAAATAGGAGGACCTCATCCTAACGTGAGCAAAGTCGAAGGCCTCATTCATTTTAGACGAGATGGGTAAGAGGCCCTGACAACGGCCCTTATGTGCCCCCACAGCAATTTAGAAATAGGAGGATCTTATCCTAACATGAGCAAAGCCGAAAGCCTCGTTCATCTTAGACGGGATGAGAGGAAAGGCCCTGACGACAGCCCCATTGTGCTCGACAACAATTGGAGATAAGATCTCTTCCGAGTTTCAACCTGAACTGGTGCAGAGCCCTGAAGAGAACTTCGATTATCGATCTCTTTGTACTCTCTTCCTTCGAATTTCGAGCTCGAAAGTAGGAAAACTATTATTGGGGATAAACCCCGCTCTCGCCGAAGTCCAACCTTGTGCTTAGCCTAATGCAGCTAATAATCACGGAAGAGCTTCGATTGAAAATTCTCTCCCCAGCGATCGAACCCCACCCGATCTCCTCCAGCGGTCGAACTCATCCAGTGGCCGAACTCCTCCAACTAGACTCTGAACCCAATCAAACTCCTCAGCGGCCGAGCTCCAGTCGAACTTTTCCAGCAATCGAACTCCTTCCGAATTTTTCCTTCAGTCGGACTTCTACGGGAGTCGAACTCCTTCTGAACTCCTCCAGCAGTCGAGCTTCTACGAGAACCGAACTCCTGGATTCCTCCTTCAGTCGGGACTTCTATGGGAGCCAAACTCCTTCCGAATTTCTCCTTCAATCGGACTTCTATGGGAGCCAAACTCCTTCTGGATTCCTCCTTCAGTCGGACTTCTACAGAAACCAAATTCCTTCCAAATTTCTTCTTCAGTCGAGCTTCTACAGGAGCCGAACTCCTTCCAAATTTCTTCTTCAGTCAAGCTTCTATGAGAGCCGAACTCCTTCCGGATTCTTTCTTTAGTCGGACTTCTACGGGAGCCGAACTCCTTCCGGATTCTTCCTTCAGTTGGATTTCTACGGGAGCCAAACTCCTTCTGAATTCCTCCAGCAATCGAGTTTCTACGGAAGCTAAACTCCTTCCGAACTCCTCCAGCAATCGAATTCCTCCAGGAGCCGAACTTCTTCCGGATTTCTCCAACAGTCAGATTCTTTCAGGAGTCGGACTCTTTCCAAACTCCTCCAGCAGTCAGATTTTTTCAGGAGCCAAACTTCTTCCAGATTCCTCCAGCAGTCGGATTTCTACAAGAGCCGAACTTCTTCCGAACTATTCTTTCAGACGGATTCCTATAGGCGATCCCACTACTAAACAGTTACAATCATCATTTATCAGGACAATTACGATTGTTATTTATCAGGACGATTACGATTGTCATTTATCAGGATAATTACGATTGGCATTTATCAGGATGGTTACGACTGTCATTTATCAGGACAGTTACAACAAGCTCCATCTATAAAAAGGAACCCTCCAGATACGTTTTCTCTAAACTCTCTTTTTCTTTCCGAAATTCTATCGAACTCTTCTCTGAGCACTCCATTTCTATTAGCCAGAAGAGCTAACTTGACCGTCGGAGGGTCCTACCGAAGCCACCACCACCGACTCCGGATGGAACTTTATTTTACAAATCATCGACGGCGACCTCGTCTTCCTCGACTCCAGCTCGATCCGACGTCAACCAAATTCTGCACCAACAGCAGAAGAAGAAGAAAAAGTCAAGATCGATAAGTTCGATAAAAATGACTTCAGCTTCTAGAAAATGCAGATCGAGGATTATCTGTATCAGAAGAAGCTCCATCTATCTCTTGAAAGAAAGAAACCTGAAGACATGTTATAAGCAGAGCGAAAATTATTGGATCGCCAGGTTTTGGGAGTTATCAGACTTGTTGGGATATCATCTCACTCTGATACCACCTGTTAAGGATCTAGTACTAGGATATTATGGTAGAAAGAAAAAAAAATAAAATAAGAATACAAAAAAAAATAAAATAAGAATACAATCAAGTACGTGGATCAACCCAAAGGCTTATCTCCACGAGGCATGCAAAACTTCACTATAAAAAAGGAAGAGATATAAGAGAAGATTATCCATTCTCAACTCACGTATACAATTCTTTCAATAAGAAGTTATCCTTACCAAACTCTCTCTTAGAGATCCCCTGAAATGACCATAATTTGCTGCCTAGCTATCTTCCCAAAGCCCCTACTCCTGCTATCTGCTGGTGTCCTTCTCTCTGCTCTCTGTCATGTTTCAGGACCTCTTTAAGCCATTGTCAAGCCACGGTCTCTGTTCATGGACTGCTCTAGGTCTTTTAAAGATCTCTATCCACATCCTAGTAGGATTTCCAACCTATTTCAAAGTCAAACATCCCCTGGCTATTAGATTGCGACCGCGGTCCTTCGTGACTGCTGGATCGTGCAAAATGTCAAAAACCTTTATATGCTGTGAAAAAGGACCTGGTCCATGCTTTCTGGTGCGTGGACCGCGAAAAACCCAAACACAGCCCTATCACGAAGCCGCCTGGGCTTGGCCGTGCCTGCACGTGCCCGCCCACCCGCACGCCCGCATGTGGGCCACGCAAGGTTGCACCCGTAAGCGCCCACGCATGCCCGCACTGGGCTGTGCTGGCGCGCGACTAGACTCGTGCCCACATGGCCGGCCTGCACCAGGCTTGGTCACCTGGTAGCCATAGGCCCCACTTCAGCTTCCTATCCAACGCTCCTTCGCATGTATCTTTGTCATTTAGTCTCCGATTGAGGTATTCTTGAGCTCGTTGGACTCCGTTCGTCATCCTGAACCTTGCTGTGGGCTAATATGAAAGAATTCAAGATATTTTTCTCAATAATCTCTATCTCGATTTGATATTCGATCTCCATCTATCCGAAAGTTCATCTAGCACTCCCATGCCCTGGGGCAACCGCCTGCTGATCATGGATGGACAAACATGGAAATCGAGCCATGGCACTCGATCCCACCTCCATCGACTACTGTGATCCTCCTGACCTAAGACCTGCTCGGGATAGCCTCCTACGGTAATAGAAACTTGACCTTGCGACATCACATGTCGTCCTCTCGAGTTTTCTATCCCATGCCCGATCCATCTCCATCTGGAGCTCCATCTTATACTAGGCTTTCTGTCATGAGATAGTATCCTCTGTACTTTCTTCCTCTTATTATCATCCTACTGCCGTGCATGACCTTCAGGATTCTTCCATCAATTTTTCATCTGAATCCAATCAAATCCAGTCTGCTTAGTGAGATTAGATTCTTCTTAAAATTGGGTATATATCGAACCTAACCCAACTTCTTCACTATTTCATCATAGAGCTTCATGCTGACATCCCGTTGTCCTTGATCTCACAGCTAGATCTATCTGGCAGGAACACAGTGCCCTCATTGGTCTCTAAGGAGTCAAATATTTTCTCTCTGCAACATACATGATGGAAATAAGCAGAATCCATAATCCACTGAAAGAAAAAAGTAGATACCTCATCATTAACTAGAAGGACGTCATCATTGACTTCTGTATCACTACTGGCCATCGCCGTGGTAGCATGTGTCCGATCTTTGAATTATGGATAATCTTTGATTCGATGCCCCAACTCGTCGCACCTATAGCATCTGATCTTGCTTTGATCCCTCATCTTAAATCTGGATCATCCTTCTCACGATCCTCTGCCGCTTCATCTACTGCCTCCTGCTCCTCTAGAAACTGTCAATGTTGAGCTGCCGCCATCTGAGCTTGAAGTCAGGTTCTTCCTCCTGAGAACCTCATTCTGAAGAATCGTTGCAGTGACCTCGTCTATCTTGATAGTACTCTTTTCCACTAGAAGAGTGGTTACCAAGGACTCATATTAAAGAAAAGCGATGATGGCGAGACCAACATCCTGATTTTCTCCTCAACTTTTTCGCCAACGCTGAGAAGGTCGATGAGGATCTTTTGAAAGTTGGATAGATACTCCTGCACGTCTTAGCCTTCGTTCATCTGCAGCTGGTAGAACTGTCTCCAAAGAAATAGCATGTTGATGAGTGACTTCACCATGTACAACTCCTCGACCTTAGATCACAGTGCCATCGGAGAAGTCTCGTCAAATACATAGATCACGACATCATTCGCTAGGTACAAGCAGATCGTTCTCACCACCTATATCTGAATCCGTTTTCAATCTTTCACCTTCATGGTGACTGGCATCTCGTCGTACAAGAGAGCATCAATCAATCCATGTTGGATGAGGACATTCTTTTTACGTTCTTGCCACAAGAAGAAATTATCATTTCCATCGAATCTATTGATTTCTATTTAGATTGCACTTATCTTCTCCATATTCTTCAATCTCTATCACCACTACTGTAGAGGTGCAAACGAGTCGAGTATTTAGAAGCTCGAGCTCGATTCGATTCAAAATACTTGGGCTCGAAACTTGGCTCGAGATCAATCAAGCCTTAATATTGAAAGCTCGAACTCGACTCGACAAAAAAAAAAATTATACTCAAGCTCAACTCGTCTTGGCTTGAATGTCAACCAAGCATATTCGAGCTCGAATTCGAGTCTTGGAATACTCTTATTTTACTTAAAAACATGATAAAAATAAGACAATAAGCATAGTATTCTAACTTCTACTTCTAAGACAAAATAATTTAATTTTCATACAAAATGGGGGATAACTTGACTATTATTCATGATATATAAATAATTTAAATAATAAAAGGATTTGCTTCTACATTCATAAAATTATGAAATATGACATTGGATTCAAAATTTTATGTCATATTTTCTATCCATATTTTTAGAATTTTAACATTGAAGAACTAAAAAATATATGGGAAATATCCTATATCAATGCATTAAATTATTTTACTGAGAGCTGAAAATCAATAAAAAAATAAAAAATTACTGGATATAAACTAAAGAAGGGCATGTGCAGCGAATGAATCAAAACCATAATGCAAGTATGTTTACCCGAACAAAATGCAGATCGTGCTACTCGATCTATGGGGGAGGGGAGGGGCAGGGGCTTTCGATGCTAGAAGATGAGGGGTTAGCGACGGCCGTGAGCGGCAGGCCGACAACCTCAAGGACGGGACCGAACGGGCTTTAATGGTAGTGAGTAACAACGGCTGTCCGTGGAGAAGAAAGAGGCGAGGAGGTGACCGACGGTGGTTGATCGATTGTGAGGTGATCGGGGTGGAGAGGAGTGGATGTCGACGGCGCTAAGCGGTAGAATGGCAGCACGGCGAGGCGACAAGGTTGCTGGGCACGGCGACGCAACTATCGGCATGGTTGATGGGCACGATGAGGCGACGACCGGCGTGGTTGACGGGCATGACACACAGCGAGGTGGCGACCGGCGAGGATGCAGGTGGCGGTGAGTTTGCTTGCTGGCGGCGGCGAGGTCGCGGGTTGGCGACAGTGAGATTCGCGCATAGTGAGGCGGCAACCGGCAAGGATGCAGGCGGCAGTGAGGTTGCTGGCTGGCTGGCGGCAGTGAGATTCACGCACAGAGAGGCGGCAACCGGCGAAGATGCAGGCGGTGGTGAGGTTGCTGGCTAGCGGCGGCGAGGTCGTGGGCTGGCGGCGGTGAGATTCGTGCACAACGAGGCAGCAATCGGTGAGAATGCATGCGGTGGTGAGGTTGCTGGCTAGCGGCGGCGAGGTTACGGGCTGGCGGTAGCGAGATTTAAGAAGAACCCTAGAAAATGATTTGGGAATGGAGGGACGGTGATCGACGCTCAATCTTTTTGAGTCGAGGGGAACTGGGGAAGTGATTAGTCGGACTTGATCACTCGGACTTAGCCCGATTAGGGGCGGGATGTCTTAGGCTAATAGGCTTAGCCATTTAATTATTTAAAATTAAAAATAATATATCTTTATATATATTAATTTAAAATATTAAATTAATATAATAAATGTTCGAGTAGGCTCGTGAGCCTTCGAGCTATAATAAATGTTCGAGTAGGCTCATGAGCCTTCGAGCTCGAGTGTTTCACTACTCAAGCTTGACTTGAGCTCGATATTAGACGGATTGAGTTGAGCTTGGATCCGAGTCAAGCTCAAGTAGCTCGCAAGCGGCTTAACTCGTTTATACCCCTACACTACTGTAATCTGCGCTCTGATACTATCCGACTCTGATACCAATTTATTGGGATATCAACTCACTCTGATACCATTTGTTAAAGATTTAGTATCAGAATATTACGGTAGAAAGAAAGAAAAAAATAAAATAAGAACACAATCAAGTATGTGGATTAGCCCAAAAACTTACCTCCATGGGGCATGCAAAACTTCACTATGAAAAAGAAAGAGATACAAGAAAAGATTATCCATTCTCAACTCATGTATACAATCTTCTCAACAAGAAGTTATCTTTACCAAACTCTCTCTTAGAGATCCCCTAAAATAACTATAGTCCACTGTCTAACTGTCTTTTCGAAGCCCCTGCTCCTGCTATTCACTGATGCACTTTTCTCTACTCTCTGTCATATTTTTGGACCTCTTTAAGCCACTATCAAGCCATGGTCTCTGTTCACGGATTGCTCCAAGCCTTTTAAAGGCCTCTGTCCTTATCCTGGTAGGATTCCCAGCTTGTTTCAAAATCAAATAACATCCCCCGCCGATAGATTGCGACCGTGGTCCTTCATGACCGCTGGATCGTGCAAAACATCAAAAACCTTTGTATGCAATGAAAAAGGACCCGGTCCATGCTTTCTGGCATGTGGACCAAGAAAAGCCCAAACATTGCCCTATCGTGAAGCCGCCTAGGCTCGGGTCGTGCCTACCTGGGCCCAGGCTGCATCCACGGGCCCGCCCTCCCATGGGCTGCGCCCACACATGCTAGTGCTGGGCCGCACCCGTGCGCCCGTGCGCAAGGCCGCACAGGGCCGAGCCCGTGCCTATGCGATTGGCCTGCACCGAACCTATTCGCCTGCTAGCCATGGGCCCCACTCTAGCTTTTTATTCAATGCTCCTTCACGCATATCTTCGCCATCTGATCTTCGATTGGGGTGTTCTTAGGCTCGTTGGATTTCATTCGTCGTCCTGGACCTCGCTATGTGCTTAATATGGAAGAATTTGAGGTATTTTTTCAACAAAACTTATGTTGGCTAGGAACGTCGCATTCAACATCCTGGATGAAAAGATGATGGCTAATCTGATGAAGCCTCTAACCAATATTTATGAGAAGCCTTTAGCCTCTAACAAGGTATATCTTATGCATCATCTGTTTAATTTGAAGATGCCTGAAGGTGTATCTGTTACTGATCACATCAATAATTTTAATCTAATTACTAGTCTATTAAGTTTTATTAATATTAGTATTATTGCAGAATCTGGCTGACGTCGAATCAAGCTAGAGTCGAGGAAGACTAGGTCACCGTCGGTGATCTGCAAAAAAAAATTTCATCCGAAATCGGTGGTGGTGGCTCTGGCAGGACCCTCCAATGATCAAGTCAGCTCTTCTAGCCAACAGAAATGGAATACTCAAGAAAGAATTTTGGAAAAAGAAGAGAGCTTAGAGAAAATGTATCTGGAGAGTCCCTTTTATAGATAGAGCCCGGAGCAGACTAATAGTGATAGCTGTAGCCATTCGGTAGCTGGCCACTCGAGGCCATGCAGAATTTATTACAGAAAGGGATGCCGCCTGTAGCAGACTGATAGTGATAGTTGTAGCCATTCAATAGCTGGCCGCTCAGGGCCGCATGAGAGAGGCGCCGTCTGTAGTAAACTAATAGTGACAGTCGTAGCTGTCCGGTAGCTGACGCTCAGGGTTGCATGAGTGGGGCGCCACTTGCAGCAGACTAATAGTGACAACCGTAGCCGTCTGGAGTCGCTTAGGACCACGTGGAGAGGTGAAGAGCTTTGACGTATGTCAATTTCAGATAAGTTTGGACTCCTAAAGGGAATACTGCTAGAGAGAATCATCCGAAAGGAATGCTACTTGAAATCTAAAAGTAATCCGCTGAAGGAATCTGGATGGAGTTCGATTGATTGAGAAATCCAGAAGGAGTCTGATTGGTGGAGACGCTCGACTGATGGAGAAGTTCAGAAGGAGTCCGACTGGTGGAAAAGTTTGGCTAAAAGAGAAGTTTGGAAGAAGTTCGACTCCTGGAAGAGTTCGGAAGGAGTTCGACTCCTGGTGGAACTTGACTGAAGGAGAGATCCAGAAGGAGTTCAGCTCCTGAGAAAACTTGACTGAAGGAGAAATCTGGAAGGAGTTTGGCTCATGGAGGAATCCGATTGAAGGAGAGATCCGAAAGAAGTTCGGCTTCTGAAGGAATCCAACTGAAGGAGGAGTCCGAAAGAAGTTCGGCTCCTAGAGGAGTCCAACTGAAGGAGAGATCCAAAAAAAGTTTGGCTTCTATAGAAATCCAACTGTAGGAGAGATCCGAAAGGAGTTCGACTCCTAGAGGAATCCAACTGAAGGAGGAGTCTGGAAGAAGTTTGGCTTCTGTAGAAATTTGACTGTCGGAGAGATCCGAAAGGAGTTTGATTCCTGAAGGAATCTGACTGAAGAAGTCCGGAAGAAATTCGGCTCATGTAGAAATCCGATTATAGAAGAGATTCGAAAGGAGTTCGGCTCCTATAGGCATCCGACTGAAGGAGGAGTTCGGAGGGAGTTCGGCTCCTGTATAAACTTGATTGAAGAAAAGATCCAAAAAGAGTTCGACTTCTATAGGAGTCCGACTGAGGGGGAAGTCTGGGAGGAGTTTGGCTCTTGAAGAAATTTGACTAAAGAAGGAGTCTGGAGGGAGTTCGACCGTTGGAGGAGTTCGACTGGGGCTTGACCGCTGAGGAGTTCGGCTGGTTAAAGGAGAATTTTCGATCGAAGCTCTTCCATGATTGCTAGTTGCATTGGGCCAAGCATCAAACTAGACTTTGGCAGGAGTGGGGTTTATCCCCAACAATAGTCCCCCACTTCTGAGTTCAAAACTCGAAGGAAGGGAGTACCAAAAAGGCGACTGCCAAAATTCTTTTTTGGGCTCTACACTCGTTGGTTGAAGCTCGAGGGAGATCTTGTATCCAGTCGATGTCCAGGAAGATCTTGTCTCCTGTTGATATTGCCGTTGAAGCTCATGAAAGATCTTATCTCCAGCCGAGGTTGACGTTCAAGTTGAAGCTCGAGGGAGATCTTGTCTCCAGTCGAGGTTGATGTTCAAGTTAAGGCTTGGGAGAGATCTTGCCTCCAGCCGAGATCCAAGAAGATCTTGTCTCCTATTGACATTGCGGTTGAAGCTCGTGGGAGATCTTGTCTCTAGCCGAGGTTGATATTGAAGTTGAAGCTCGGAAGAGATCTTATCTCTAGTCGAGGTCCAAGGAGATCTTGTCTCCTATTGACGTTGCAGTTGAAGCTCATGGGAGATCTTATCTCCAGCCGAGGTTGAAGTTAAAGTTGAAACTCGAAAAGATCTTGTCTCCAGCTAAGGTTGACATTGAAGTTGAAGCTCGGGGGAGATCTTATCTCCAGCCGAGATTGAAGGAGATCTTATCCCCTATTGAAGGGTTGGAGCTTGGGGGAGATCATATCTTCAACATAGGTTGAAGTTGAAGTTGAAGCTTGGGGGAGATCTTGTCTCCAATTGAAGTTGACGTTGAAGTTGAAGCTCGGGAGAGATCTTATCTCCAACCGAGGTCTAAAAAGATCTTGTCTCCTGTTAAAGGGTTGGAGGAGATCTTATCTCATGCTGAGGTTGAAGCTCGAGGGAGATCTTATCTCCATTCGAGTCGGGCCTCTTTTCTCACCTCATTTATAATGAACGAGGTTTTCGACTTTGCTCACATTAGGATGAGGTTCTCCTCCTGTTTCTAACGAACTGTGGGGGCACATAAAGGCCATTGTCGGGGCCTCTCTTCTTATCTCGTCTAAAATGAACAAGGCCTTCGACGTGCTCATGTTAGGACGAGATTCTTCTCCTATTTCTAACATGGCAATAGGAGTATAGATGGGCCATTGAACGAGCCTCTTCCCTCCTCCTATCTTAAATAACCGAAGGTCTTCAACGTACTCATGTTAGGATGAGGTCCTCCTCCTATTCCTAACATGACAATAGGAGCATAGATGGGCCATTGAATGGGCCTCTCTCCTTCTTCTATCTTAAATAATCAGAGGTCTTCGACGTTGCTCATATTAAGGATGAGGTCCTCCTCCTATTTCTAACATGGTAATAGGGATACAGATGGGCTATTGAATGGGCCTCTCCCCTCCTCCTATCTTAAATAATCGGAGGTCTTCGATGTACTCATGTTAGAACGAGGTTCTCCTCCTATTTCTAACATGGCAATAGGGATACAGATGGGCCATTGAATGAGCCTCTTTCCTCTTCCTATCTTAAAATAACTGAGGTCTTCGACGTGCTCATGTTAGGACGAGGTCCTCCTCCTATTCCTAACATGGCAATAGGGGCACAGATGGACCATTGAATGTCATCTTTCCTCCTCCTGTCTTAAATAATCGAAGGTCTTTGACGTGCTCATGTTAGGATGAGGTCCTCCTCCTATTCCTAATATAGCAATAGGGTCATAGATGGATCGTTGAATGGGCCTCTTCCCTCCTCCTATCTTAAATAATCGGAGGTCTTCGACGTGCTCATATTAGGATGAGGTTCTCCTCCTATTCCTAACATGGCAATAGGGGCACAGATGGACCGTTGAATGGGCCTCTCCCCTCCTCCTATCTTAAATAACCAAAAGGTCTTCAGTGTGCTCATGTTAGGACGAGGTTCTCCTCCTGTTCCTAACATGGCAATAGAGGCACAGATGGGCCGTTGAATGGACCTCTCTCCTTCTTCTATCTTAAATAATCGGAGGTCTTCGACGTGCTCATGTTAGGATGAGGTTCTCCTCATGTTCCTAATATGGCAATAGGGGTATAGATGGGCCATGTGCCTCTTTCCTCCTTCTATCTTAAATAATTGGTGGTCTTCGGCATGCTCATGTTAAGACGAGGTTCTCCTCCTATTCCTAACATGAAAATAAGGGCACAGATGGGCCGTTGAATGGGCCTCTCTCCTCCTTCTATTTTAAATAACCAGAGGTCTTTGACGTGCTCATGTTAGGATGAGGTTCTCCTCCTGTTCCTAACATGATAATAAGGGCACAGATGGGCCGTTGAATGGACCTTTCTCCTCCTTCTATCTTAAATAATCGAAGGTCTTTGGTGTGCTCATGTTAGGATGAGGTTCTTCTCCTGTTTCTAACACGACCACTATTGATTACTTCTTTTCTATCATCATATAGTTTTTGTATCGAAAAATAATAATATTGGAATGGAGGAGTTTTATTAGAATGGAAGAGTTTTATTGAAGGAAAGTTACTGATAGTACATCCTCAGATTTTTTAAGTTTCAAGATCGTGGGAGCGTTGTTCCTTCGAGCTCCTTCAGATGATAAATTTTGGGTCGGATGACCTCCACCACTTCATATGGGTCTTTCCAATTTAGGGCAAGCTTCTTCTGGATCCAAGGCTGAGAGATAGCAGCTCATCGAAGCACTAAGTCCCCCACTCTGAATATTTTACTTCTGACTCTGGAGTTATAGTATCGGGCCATCTTTCGTCTGTAGGCTGCCATCCGAACTTAGACTTTCTCTCTTTTTTCTTCCAGCAGATTGAGATTTACTCTGAGGTCCTATGGATTATGCTACTCGTTGAAGGCTACGATCTGTGCTGATGGAAGTTTAAGCTCAATTGGTATGACTGTCTCTGTTCCAAAGGCCAAGGTGAATTGTATTTTTTCAGTCAGTAGTCTTTGAGTAGTTCGGTATGCTCAGAGGATGTGATAGAGTTCGTCCACCTAGGCTTTCTTTGTTCTGTCGAGCCTTATTTTGATACCTTACAGTAGGATCCGGTTGGTCACTTCAGCTTTTCCATTTGCCTATGGGTGGGCTACCGATGTGAAGTGATGGAAGATATCTAAATCTTCGCAGAACTCGATGAACCTCATCCCAGCGAATTATCATCCATTATCCATTATGATAGTTCGAGGCAGACCAAATTGGCAGATGATTGACTTTCAGATGAAGTTCTGTACCTTGGTCTCGATAATTTTTGCTAGTAGTTTGGCTTCGACCCATTTGGTGAAGTAGTCGATCGTGACTAGGAGGAATTTTTGTTGTCCGAATGCCGTTGGAAAAGGGCCAAGTATATCCATTCTCCACTGCGCAAATGGCCAAGGTACATTTAGTAGAGTAAGCTCGGAGGTCGGCAGTCTTTGTACGTTTGTATTCTTCTGACAGCGGTCACATTTCTTAATATACTCCATAGGGTCGCGGTACAAGGTCGGCCAATAGTATCCTTGCCGAAGTAGTTTTTATGATAAGGATCTAGCTCCTGCATGACTTTCATAAATTCCCTCATGCACTTTCCATAATGCAGAGTTGGCCTCTGAAGGTCGGAGATATTTCAGCAGCGGTAGCGAATACGACCTCTTATACAACTTGCCTTCATACAAAACATATCGGAAGGCTTGATTCATGAATTTTTGAGTTTCTTTCGGATCATAAGAAAGAACTTCTTCTTTGAGATAGGCAGCTAACGGGTCAATCCAGCTCAGCTCGAGCTCTATCTACATAACGAGCTATGATTTCTTCAAGCTTGGGCATTTTAGAGTCTCAAAAAATATTTCTTTGGATAGTTCGGTCGGGGCTGAAGTGGCTAATTTAGAAAAAAGGTTGGCTCTTGTAATTTCCACCCTCGAAATCTGTCGAATGCCAAAACTGTCAAAGGCCAGAGTCAAATTCTTTACTTTCTTAAGATATTTTATCATACTTTCCTTCCGTGTTTCATAGTTGTTACTAACTTGGCCGACCACTAATTGAAAATCATTGTAGATTTGAAGTCGGTCTACTTTTAACTCTCTTGCTATTTTTAACCCGACGATCAGCGCTTCATGTTCGGCCCCATTATTAGTTGCAGAAAATTTGAAGTATAGTGCATACTCGACGACGACTCCCTCGGGGCTGACTAAGACTAATCCCGTATCTGCTCCAACGGAGTTGGACGAACCATCCACGACAGGATCCAAAAATCTTCGAAAAGATCAGCACTCTCTTCGGAGAGACTCGATTGCGACAACAGAGTGCCGATCTCATTCTGTTCAAGCTCGGCATCATCCGAAATGATACATTCTATTACAAAATCTATCAATATTTAGGCTTTGATCGATGGTCGGGGTCGATAGTTGATGTCAAATTCCATGAGCTCAATTGTCCATTTTGCAATTCTTTCGAAAGCATCCGTTCGATGAAGGACTGCTTTTATTGGTTGATCAATGAGGACCATTATGGTGTACCCTTGAAAGTAAGGTTAGAGTCTCCTGGCAGTAATTAGAAGAGAATAAGTCAATTTTTCTAGCTTAGAGTATCTGGTCTCTACATCCCTTAAGATCCAGCTTACGTAGTAGACCGATCGTTGCATCTTCGCTTCCTTCTTGACTAGGACTGCTGCCAAAGCCGTTGGAAAGATTGCTAGATACAGGAATAATTCTTCTTCGAATTTGGGCTTTGCCAGTAGTGGGGGTGAGCTGAGGTAGTTTTTAAGCTCCTCAAATGCCCATTCGTACTTCGTCATCCAGTAGAAGTTCTTCGATTGCCTGAGAACTCGGAAGAAGGGCATGCATCGCTCAGCCGATCTCGAGACGAAGCGACTCAGGATGCCACTTTTTTGATCAGACGCTGAACTTTTTTGATTATTTTTAGAGCAGTCATCTCTTGAATAGCTCAAATTTTCTTTGGATTTGCTTCAATCCCATGCCTTGACACTATAAATCCAAGAAACTTTCCTGATGTCACACCAAAGATGCACTTGGTCGGGTTCAACTTCATCTTGTGCTTTATGAGTGCACTGAAGGTCTCTCCGAGGTCGGCGAGGTGGTTTATAGAAGCTCAGCTTTTGATGAGTATATCATCCATGTACACCTCCCATATTGTGGTCGATCTACTCCTTGAAGATCTTGTTGATAGGTATTGGTACATTGTCCCTGCATTTTTGAGTCCAAAGGGCATAACCTTGTAACAATAAAGACCATGGTCAGTAATAAAACTAGTTTTCTCCTCATCCTCTGACGCTATCCGTATCTGGTTATAATCGGAGAAGGCATCTATGAAGGTGAGGAGCTCGCAGCCTGAGGTTGTATCTATCAGTTGATCGATTCTAGGTAGAGGATAGCTATCTTTTGGGCAGGCCTTGTTCAACCTTTTAAAGTCTATACACATCCTCCACTTGTTGTTTGCCTTTTTGACGAGGATCACGTTTGAGATCTAGATCAAATAGTTAACTTTTCGGATGAATCCAGCTTGGAGGAGCTTGCCTACTTCTTCTGCGATTGCTTTCTGCCTCTCTGGGGTGTGGTTGTGCATCTTCTCTTTTACCGATCGATACTTAGGATCAACGGTCAGCCGATATTCCATGATCTCAGCATCAATTACTGACATATCTGCTGGGGCCAGGCGAAGACGTTCGCATTATTTCTGAGAAAGGTGATAAGTTGCTCCCGAACCTTGTCCCCCAAATTGGAGTCGATCTGTACAGCGTGCTCCACATTTCCATCATTTAAGGGCACAGATATGAGGTCCTCCATAGGCTCACCTCACTCCTCGGTGAGATCGTCGCGGACATTTAGCCCATCAATAGGATAAAGGTCAAACTATTCTTTCTTTCGTAGGATGATTGAGTAGCAGTGCCTCGCTAGAGCTTGATCTTTCCTGACCTCTCCGATCTCGTGACTTATCAAAAACTTTATCTTCAAATGATAAGTTGATATCACTGTCCGAAGTGCATTTAGACCAGATCGGCCAAAAATAGCATTATAGACAGATGGAGCCTTTACGACTAAAAAATCGACCTATGCCTTAGCTAGCTTCGGATGTTGTCCTACAGTCACAGCTAATGTTATTATACCATCAGCTGGTATGGCATCATCAGTAAAGCCTATCAATGGAAAGTTCATCGATCCCAAGCGGTTATTGAGTAAGGATATTTTTTAGAAAGCATCATAAAACAAAATGTCAGCCAAGCTTTCATTATCTACCAAAATGCGATGTACATCATAGTCGTCAATGTTTAAAGAGATTACAACCGCGTCATTGTGCGGGAGCTGAACTTTTTGAGCATCTGCCTCAGTGAAGGTTATGGGTTCTTCAGTCCTCCATCTCTTCACTGATCCCTCGGATCCGCTAGCCTCTTCTCACCGAAGTCCCTCCGAGATTGTATTGATGATGCCGAGAGGCGGTCGATCTTCTTGTTGTCCCTCCCCCTTGATGGTTCAGGCTGCAATAGTATCCTTGGCCAATCTTTCCATCCTTCAGACCGACGTTGCAGGAATCGATCGAGTCTACCTCGCCTGATGAGCTCCTCAATCTCATCTTGGAGCTGAACACACTCTTCAGTATCGTGATCATGGTCATGATGATAAAGATAGAACTTATTAGGATTGCACTTACCGGAATGAGTATGCATCCTTTTTGGTCTCGGTAGTTGCTTTCTGATTTCCATCAGTACTTAGATTTTTGGGGCATTGAGAGAGACATAGTTGTGAAATCTTTGGAGGGACGAACCCCGCCGTGCCCTTCTGTTGGGGCTTCCCTACCTCTGAGCCCAGGGAAGAGTTCGGGCTCGCTTGCATTTAGAGGGAGTTTGGGAGCACGGTTGAGCTTCACTCGGCTTTCCTTCCATAGCGGGCTTGCTCGGCTCGTCGATTCATCGCTCCCCAATGGCTTCATCATCCTTGGCCTTGAAGGCCTCTTTAGCTCGGGCATAACCATCAGCCCGAGCCAGTATATCGACAAAGTTTTTAGGGTACTTCTTTTCTAGGAAGAACAGCAAATCATTCTTCTAAAGGCCATCCTTGAGTACAGCCATCGTAACTGACTAGTTCAGGTTTCAGACCTCCAATGCAGCAGCAATAAATTGGATGACATAAGCTCGGATGGATTTTTTCACCTTCTGCTTAATGTTCATCAGAAAATTCGAATCTCGATGGGGACGCCCATTGCTAACGAAGTGAGCTACAAACTGATGGTTCATTTGATCAAAAAAAAAGATGGTACCCGACTTAAGTGCCGAGTACCAGTTCTTGGCGGCTCCCTTGAGGGTGGATGGAAAAACTCGGCATAAAATGGCATCTAGCACGTCATGGAGCAGCATCATTATTCGAAAAGCCTCTAAATGATCGATCGGATCGGTGGTTCCGTCATAACTTTTAAACTACGAAAGCTTGAAGTTCGACAGAATCGATTTCTGCATAATTCTCTAAGAAAAAGGAGGATCAGTGCGAATATTATTACCATATAAGGAGGGAGTATGACGGAGCTCTTTGATTCGTCGGCTCATTTCTAGGAGCCTTTGATCCAGGAGATCTTCATGATCATTGATCTCTAGGATTTTTTGGTGGAACGGATGTGAGGCTTCCCCCTGAATCGAGTCATGGTCCGAGCAAAGACCCTCCATCCTCTGCTTTTCCTATCCGAAGATCAAAGGTCAGGCAGTCCAAGTCGGCCATCCCCAAACCAGATCATGGGACTCCGGAGAAGCTCGCTCCTATCGAATCGGTGTCGAGGCCCATCGATGTACGATCTGCACCACCTCCGTGAGACCACGAACATATTGAACCAGCAGGTTGAACTGCTCTGCATCTACCATGGCTATAGGTAGAGCCTGAGTTGCTGGAGCTGAAGCAGGAATAGATAGGTATGGACGGAATCTGGTTGTAGAGATCATTGATCATCAGGTTGAAGCTTTCCTGGGAGGCATTTTTCTCAAAAAAGAACTCTAGAGAGGAAGAAGAGAGATCGCTGCTGAGCACTTCTTTAAGAATAATGGTACCTCAAAAATAGGGGTCATTCTTCTAGCATCAATCCTATTGGTGTAGAATCTGGCTAATGCTAGATCGAGCTGGAGTCGAGGAAGACTAGGTCGCTGTCGGTGATCTGCAAAATAAAGTTCTATTCGGAGTCGATGATGGTTGCTCTGACAGAACCCTCCGATGATCAGGTCAGCTCTTCTGACCAACAAAAATGGAGTGCTTAGGAAAGAGTTTGGCAGAGTTTCAAGAAAGAGAAGAGAGCTTAGAGAAAATATATCTATATGATCTCTTTTATAAATGGAACTCGGAGCAGACTGATAGTGACAATCATAGTCATTTGATAACTGGCCACTCGGGGCCGCGCAAAATTTGTTACGAAGAGGGGTGTCGCCTGTAGCAGACTGATAGTGATAGTCATAGCCGTTCGGTAGTTGGCCGCTCAGGGCCGTGTGAGAGGGGTGCCGCTTGCAGTAGACTAATAGTGACAATCGTAACCGTCCAGTAGCTGACGCTCAGGGCCGCATGAGTGGGATGCCGTCTATAGCAGACTGATAGTGACAGCCATAGCCATCTGGTACTGAGCTGTTTCTAGCTACATGGAGGGGTGAAGAGCTTTGACGTATGTCAATTTTAGAGAAGTTCGGACTTCTAAAGGGAATACGATTAGAAGAGATCATCCGGGAGGAATGCTACTTAAAATCTAGAAGTAATCCACTGAAGAAATCTGGATGGAGTTCGATTGATTGAGAAGTCCAGAAGGAGTTCAACTGGTGGAGAAGCTCGACTGATGGAGAAGTTCAGAAGAAGTTTGATTGGTGGAGAAGTTCGGCTAAAGAAGAAGTCCGAAAGGAGTTCGGCTCCTGAAGGAGTCCGAAAGGAGTTTGGCTCCTGACGGAACTTAACTGAAGGAGAGATCCGGAAGGAGTTTGGCTCCTGGAGGAGTCCGAAAGGAGTTCGACTCTTAGCGAAACTTGATTAAATGAGGAATTTGGAAGAAGTTTGGCTCCTAAAGGAATCCGATTGAAGGAGAGATCCGAAAGAAGTTCGACTCCTAGAGGAATCCGACTGAAGGAGGAGTTCAGAAGAAGTTTGGCTCATGTAAAAATCTGACTATAGGAGAGATTCGGAAAGAGTTCGACTTCTGAAGGAATCCGACTGAATGAGAAGTTCGGAAGAAGTTTAGCTCTTGGAGAAGTTCGATTGAAGGAGAGGTCCAAAAAGAGTTCGGCTCCTTGAGGAATCCGACTGAAGAAGGAGTCCGAAAGAAGTTCAGCTCCTATAGAAATCCGACTGTAGGAGAGATCCGAAAGGAGTTCGGCTCCTAGAGGAATTTGACTGAAGAAGGAGTTTGGAAGAAGTTCGGCTCCTATAGAAATCTGACTGTATGAGAGATTTGGAATGAGTTCGACTCCTATAGGCATCTGATTGAAGGAGTTCGGAGGGAGTTCAGCTCCTATAGAAACTTGACTGAATGAGAGATTCGAAAGAAGTTTGGCTCCTGTAGGAGTCCGACTGAGGGAGAAGTCCGGAAGGAGTTCGGCTCCTGGAGAAACTTGACTGAAGAAGGAGTCTGGAGGGAGTTCAACCACTGGAGGAGTTCGACTGGGGCTCAGTCGCTGAGGAGTTCGATCGGCTGAAGGAGAATTTTCGATCGAAGCTCTTCCATGATTTTCAGTTGCATTAGGCCAAGCATCAAATTGGACTTCGACGGAAGTGGGGTTTATCCTCAATAATTAGTTTTGAGGATGGGATTCATACTTTAATTTTACTATCCTCTTTGCCCGAGAGTTAAGGTACCATTGTGACCGCTGTAAATAGTTCTTATGGCTTAAACAAGATAAAATTCGAAGAGATCCAAAATCTGATTCTCAATGAAGATATCAAAAAGAAAGAATTCAAAAAGAACTCTAGTTCTACCTTGGTTGTTCAAGAAGGTAGAAGAAAAACTACACAATCCAAGTAGAAGAGCCAACCAAGATCAAAAGAAGATGGCTGTTGGTACTATAGCAAGAAAGGGCACACCAGAAAGAATTGTTAGGCAAAAAAGGAGAATAAAGGACAGAATGATAGATCCATCAATATGGCAATAGAGGCAATAACTAATGTCCTAGTCCTCGACGTGGATAGTCTGATAGAGTTATGGATCTTGGACTCCGGAGCTTCATTTGACTCTATCTCATAGAAAGAGTGCATGATGAATTACACTAAAATTTTGGAAAGATTCATCTCGGTGATGGTGGATTGATAAATATTATGAAAAAATATAATGTACACATAAAGATGCCGTATCAGTCGGCATGGAAGCTCAAGAATGTCAGGTATGTCTCAGGATTAAAGAGGAATTTGATTTCGATAGGGCAGCTAAATGCTGAGGGGTATGCTATAATATTTGTCGATCGCTCTTGGAAGATCACCAAAGGTGCTACAGTGTTAGCACGAGATAGATGGTCGGGTACCCTCTACATGACCAATAGCATCAGAAATTTGGTGATCAGAAAATTGTGATCGTGTATGGTCTCAATTGACCTCTAAAATTAGTTGAGTGGAGGTACTGCATAGAATACTAATTTTTTTTTGAAAGTTTATTTTTTTCTATTTTAGGTGGATGCATGTTGAGTGTCTTAGTTTTCAAGTGGGAGAGTTGTTGGATGGTGGAGCCTAATCCATCCATAAGAGGAGCCCAAGAATCAAGAAGCCCAGAGAAAGCTCAGAAAAAGCTCAAGAAAAAAGTTCATAAAAGAAAAGAAAAAAAAAGAAGGAAGAGGAGCAGGCAGGCCCGGCTTGCTGGCTGATGTGGCCTGGTGTGGGCGCATAGCCCAACAGATAGGATAGGCATGTGGCCCAGGCGGGTGCACGCGGCCCATTGGCGTGTGGCCCGATCCCTTGCGAACGGCCCCACCCCCTCGCACGCAAGCGCGCACAAGCGCACCACGAAAGCTAGAGAATGAACTTCTTCCAAGGAAGCCAGCCCAAGCCTGTTCTTGGGCGAGGAAGTATGAACTTGAAGCCTAATCCTAGTCAGTTATCGCGTAACTTGATTGACTCAACTGGTCTCTAAAACAAGGCTCTATTAGTCATGATTGGGGAAGTTCTCCGATCCCAAATGCTTAAATTTTAAAGAGAATATAATCATATCTATTGGAGATAAATCCCGCTTCCATCGAAGTCCAGTCTGATGCTCAGCCAATGCAATCGGTAGTCACGGAAGAGTTTCAGCGGACGAGCCTTAGCCGAACTTTTTCAGCCGGCCAAATTTCTCAGCGATCGAGTTTCAGTCGGACTCATACAGGAGCCAAACTCTCTCTAAACTCCTCAGCAGTCGAGCCCCTCCAGTTGGACTCCTACAGGAGCCAGACTCCCTCCGAATTCCTCAACGGTCGAGCTCCGATCGAACTTCTCAGCGATCGAGCCCTAATCGAACTCCTTCTAGATCGCTCATACAATCGGATTCCTTCAGAAGCCTCCAGGAGCCAAACTCCTTCTGGATCGCTCCTATAGTTCGGACTCCTTCGAAAGTCGAACTCCTTCTAGATCGCTCCTGCAATTGAATTTCTTCAGGAGCCTCCAGGAGCCGAACTCCTTCCGGATCGCTCCTACAGTCGAACTCCTCTAGAAACCGGATTTCTTCCGGATCGCTCCTATAGTCGAACTCCTTCAGGAGCCAAAATCCTTCTAGATCGCTCCTGCAATCGGATTCCTCCAAGAGCCTCCAGGAGCCAAACTTCTTCCAGATCACTCCTGCAGTTAGACTCCTTCAGGAGCCAAACTCCTTTCGGATCGCTTCTATAGTTTGGACTCCTCCGAAAGTCGAACTCCTTCCAGATTGCTCCTGCAATCAGATTCCTCCAAGAGCCTCCAGGAGCCAAACTCCTTTCGGATCGTTCTTGCAGTTGGACTCCTCCAAGAGCCGAACTCCTTCCATATCGCTCCTACAGTTTGGACTCCTCTGAAAGCCGAACTCCTTTCGGATCGCTCCTGCAGTCGGATTCCTTCAAGAGCCGACCTCCTTATGAATTGCTCCTGCAGTCGAATTCCTACAGGAGCCGACCTCATTCTGGATTATTTTTGTAGTCGAGCTCCAAATGCATACTTTCATCAGACGACATGGCCGCCACTATCAGTCTGGCGACACCGCTCTCTCCGTAACATGCCCCTTGCGGTCCACGGTTGGACGACATGGCCGCCACTATTAGCTGACGATACCTCTCTCCGTACCGAATATCATACGGCCTCGAGCGGTCCGCTATCAGACGGTATGATCGTCACCATCATTCAAGCTCCGTCTATAAAAGAATCCTTCAGATATATTTTTTCTAAGCTCTCCTCTCCTCTCTAAAACTCTGCCAAACTCATTCCTGAGCATTCCATTTCTGTTAGCCAGAAGAGCTGACTTGATCGTCGGAGGATCCTATCGAAGCCATCATCATCGACTCCGAATGGGACTTTATTTTGTAGGTCACTGACGGCGACCTCGTTCTCCTCAACTCCAGTTTGTCCCGTCGATCAGATTTTGCACTAACAATATCTCAGATAGAATTTATTATCCCAAAAATTTGTGGATCTGAGTTCCCAGCAGCATCCTATAACTACTGGAACTACTTGTTCTCTCGCATCTGGCAAGCAGATTTTCCTCTTACCCTAGGTAATTCTATTTCAGCGCAACAACCTCAAATGCTTCAGTTATGCTCATTTTTTAACATAGAAATCAAGTGTTATTTGTTTTTTTTAATGACATCCAAATGAATGAGTAGTGTTATGCTGAGAAAAGGGCCCAAGGAAAAGTTAGCCTAGATATCCTTGAAAAGCAAGTGAATCCAGCAATATGGGAGCCGGTGGTCCTTTTGCGTTGAAGCGGAGGAACGGTTGGCAGAGATGAAGGGAAATATCTTGGAAGCCCTTGCCAAAGGAGGTGTCAAGGATATCATGGAAAGGGCAGAAAGGGATGGAAAATTTGTAAGCAATGGTCCTTCCTGCAAAAACTAGATTGCTTTGGTTGCTAGCAGTGATGGTGGGTTCTGCATCGTGCTTCAGTAAGTGGGTGGACGTATGCTTCATCTCTGGTTATTTATTGTTTCAATTGTGGTTTCTTTGGGGATCAGTTCAGATGATCTTCAGTCAGCATCAAACGTGTGCTCGATTAAATTATGGTTTTGTTAATGTTGTCATGCGCCGTAATCGAAATCGATCGTTTGACGTGTTTAGATAGTTAGATCAGCAAATAGGGTTCGTTTCTTCTTTGTTTGGTGGCTAATGTGCGTAAGGTTCTGTTAGTAACCCCCAATCTTGAACATCGAACGTGAAATGAAATCTTGATCCTTGAACGATAAATCAGGTGAAAATTCCATTTGAATTATCGTTATTTTGTTGGCCAAGAATTGTGATTCTGATCTTGAAATAAGGGGGCATCCACCAAGGACAAAAAATTTGTGATCCGGCAGAATTTGGGTGAAATTTAGGAGCATGCCAGATTTTAGAAATTGAAGAATTACAATACAGTTTTGTTGAGGATAAACCCCGCTCCTGCTGAAGTCCAGTTCGGTGTCCAACCTGATGCGGCCAGTAGCCATGGAAGAACTTTGGTGGATGGGTCTTGGCCGAACTATTACAGTCGACCGAACTGCTAAGCGGTCGAGCTCCTTTGGACTCCCAGCGGCCGAACTCCTCAAGCGGTCGTCCCTTCAGCCGGCCGAACTCCGCAGCAATAGTCCCTCGATCGAACTTCTCCAGCGGTCGAGCTTCTACGGAAGCCAGACTCCCTACGGACTTCTTCAGTGGATGGGCTTCTCAATGGCCGAACTTCCATGAAAGCCAAACTTTTTATGACGGATTCCTGCAGGCGATCCTGCTACGGTTACACGATAATAACGATCGGTATTTATCGAGTCAATAACGATCGGCATTTATCGAGTCAATAACAATCGGCATTAATCAGGACAGTTACGACAATAATTAATCAAGGCGATTACAACAAGCTTCCTTTATAAAAAGGACCCTCCGGATACACTTACGCCAGGTTCTGAAAATCTTTCTCTCCTCCTCTAAACTCTATTGAATTCCATACTGAGCACTCCATTCCTGTTGACTGGAGCTGACTTGATCGTCGGAGGGTCCTACCGGAGCCACCTCCCACGGGCTCCGAACGGAACTTTATTTTGCAGGTCCCGGCGGCAACCTCATCAGCCTACACTCCAGTGGATTCCGACGATGACCAGTTTCTGCATCAACAGATTTGGCGCTAGAAGGAGGGCCCGGCAAAGATTTCTCTCTTAACGGAAGCCGGGGTTCCTTTGTTCTTAAAGGAGTGCTCAGAAAATCTCTCTTCCTCCTCTTTCGAATTTTTTTCCAAAAAGAAAAAATGCCCCCCAGGAAAGCCTCCACCCGACGATCGGCAGCCTCCGCAGCCTGATCCCATTCGGGTCCATCCGCTCCAACCCCGGTGACCCAGGCTCACTCTATAGCCGTGGTAGATGCTGAGCAGTTCAACCTGCTCATCCAGCAAGTTCGTGGCCTCACTGAGGTAGTTCAGGCGGTGCAGGCCATGCACCAGCAGGCTCCCATACCAACTCGATTGGTGCAGGATTCTCCAGAGCCATGTGGTCCAGTCCAGGGGCAATCGACATGGGCTACCCAACCTCCAATCCCCGGAAGAGGAAGGCAACGGAAGGAGAGCCCTTGCTCGGACCGCGTCTCATCCCAAGGGTGAAGCTTTGCACCCATTTAGCAGGAAGATCTTGGAGATCAGAGACCGCGAGGATCTCCTGGATCAAAGGCTCTTAGAGATGAGCCGATGAATCGAAGAACTTCATTACACTCCCTCCTCACGCGGTAATGACATCTGCACTGACCCTCCTTTTTCGCAGAAAATTATGCAAGAACCGATCCCGTCGAACTTCAGGCTTCCATAGTTCGAGAGCTACGATGGGACCATCGATCCTGTCGACCACTTGGAAGCCTTCGAACAACGATGTCGCTCCATGGCGCGCCAGACGCTATTTTGTGCCGGGCTTTTCCTTCTATCCTTAAAGGGGCCGCTAGGAACTGGTACTCGATGCTCAAGTCAAACACCATCTTATCGTTTGATCAGATGAGTCAATAGTTCGCGGTCCACTTTGTTAGTAGTCGACGTCCGCACCGAGGTTCGGAGTCTTTAATGGCCATCAGGTAGAAGGAGGGGGAATCCATTCGGGCTTACATTATCCGGTTTAATACTGCTGCGCTAGAGGTCCGGGACCTGGATCAGTTAGTCGCCATGGCCGCTCTCAAAGGTGGCCTTCAGAAGAACGACCTACTGTTCTTCCTGAAAAAAAAGTATCCCAGGGACTTTGCTGACATGCTGGCTCGGGCCGAAAGTTATGCCCGGGCAGAGGAGGCCTTCGAGGCTAAGGACGATGAAGTCGGCGGTAAGTGATGAATCGGTAGGCCAGGTAGGTCTGCAGAAGAAAAAAAGCGGACTGAAGCTCGACCGTATTTTCGGACTCCCCCTGGTCACGGGCGAGCCTGGACTCCCCCTCAAGCTCGGAAGTGAGGAAGCCCTGACGGAAGGACACGCCGAGGTTCCCCTCAGCGCCGAAGTTCTCCCCGACGACGAACATTTCACAACTACGCCCTCCTTAACACCTCGAAGACTCAAGTACTGATGGAGATCCAGGAACGACTTTCAAGATCGGAGAGAATGCGTTCCCATCCTAGCAAGCGCAATCCCAACAAGTTCTATCTTTCCCATCGCGACCACGGTCATGATACTGAGGAGTGCATTCAACTTCAGGACAAGATCGAAGAGCTCATCAAGCGAGGCAGACTAAGCCGATTTCTTCGAAGACGACCTGAGGAGAAGGAAGATCGGCCAAGAGCGTTACCGCCAAGTGGGAAAAACCAGCAAGAAGATCAACCGCCCCTTGGAGTCATCAATACTATCATAGGGGGACCTCAACAAGAAGAGACCAGCAGATCCAAAGGATTGGTAAAGAGGCGGAGGATCATGGAGCCTGTAGCTTTCACCGAGGAGGACGGTCAGGGAATTCAATTTCCATACAATGACGCGGTTGTAGTTTCTTTGAATATTGCTGATTACGATGTACGCTGCATTCTGGTAGATAATAGAAGCTCAGCTGATGTGTTGTTTTACGATGCCTTCTCAAAAATATCCCTACCCGATGATCGATTAAGATCGATGAATTCTCCGCTGGTAGGATTTGCTGGCAATGCCGTACCAGTCGAAGGTATAATAACATTGACTGTAACAGCAGGGCAGCGCCCGAAGCTGGCCAAAGCTCGGGTCGACTTCCTAGTCGTAAAGACCCCGTCCGCTTATAATGCGATCCTTGGCCGACCTGATCTAAATGCACTCCGGGCGATAGTATCAACCTATTATTTGAAGATGAAGTTTCCGACGAGTCATGGGATCAAAGAAGTCAGAGGAGACCAGGCTCTGATGAGGTATTGCTATTCGATCGTCCTGCATAAGGGAGATCGGTCCGACCCTTATCTTGTTGATGGATTGGACGTCCGCGATGACCTCACTGAGAAGCAGGGCGAGCCTGTGGAAGACCTCATTTCTGTGCCTTTGAATGATGGAAACTTGGAGCATGTGGTGTAGATCGGCTCCAACTTGGCGGCCGAGGTTCGGGAGCAGCTCATCGCTTTCCTCAGAAGAAATGCGGACGTCTTCGCCTGGACCCCAGCGGATATGCTGGGGATTGACACCGAGGTCATGGAACATCGGCTGGCCATTGATCCGAAACATCGATCGATAAGAGAAAAGCTGCGCCAACATGCTTCGGAGAGGCAGAAAGTGATCGTCGAAGAAGTAGACAAGCTCCTCAAAGCTGGACTCATCTGGGAGGTTAACTATCCGACCTGGGTCTCGAACGTGATTCTTGTCAAGAAAGCAAATAACAAATGGAGGATGTACGTCGACTTCAAAAAGCTGAACAAGGCTTGCCCGAAGGACAGCTACCCCCTACCCAGGATCGACCAGCTGGTGGACGCAACCTCGGGCCATGAGCTCCTCACCTTTATGGACGTCTTTTCTGGTTACAACCAGATACGCATGGCACCTGAGGACGAAGAAAAGACCGCCTTCATTACTAATCGAGATCTTTATTGCTACAAGGTCATGCCTTTTGGACTCAAGAATGCAGGAGCAACATACCAGCGTTTGGTTAATAAGATCTTCAAGGAGCAGATCGATCGCAACATGAAAGTGTACGTAGATGACATGCTTGTCAAAAGCCGAGCTTCAGCAGACCACTTGGCCGACCTTGAAGAGACCTTCGGTGCACTCAGAAAGCACAAGATGAAGCTGAACCCAACCAAATGTACCTTTGGCGTAACCTCCGAAAATTTCTCAGGTTCATGGTGTCGAGACATGGAATCGAGGCAAACCTCAAGAAAATCCGAGCCATCTAGGAAATGACCACTCCAAAGATGATCAAGAAAGTTCAGCGCTTGGCCGGGAAGGTGGCGTCCCTAAATCGCTTCGTTTCAAGGTCGGCCGAACGATGCATGCCCTTCTTCAAAATTCTCAGGCGACCGAAGAACTTCTGCTAGATGGCGAAGTGCCAACAGGCATTCAAGGAGCTCAAAAACTACCTCGGCATGCCTCCGCTGCTGGCAAAATCTGAACCTAAGGAAGAATTATTCCTGTATCTAGCTGTCTTTCCGGTGGTCCTGGCGGCAGTGCTCGTCAGGGAAGAAGCAAAGATGCAACGACCGATCTACTACGTGAGACAAGTCCTGAGGGACGCGGAGACCAGGTACTCTAGGTTAGAAAAACTGACTTACTGTCTCATAATTGCTGCCAGGAGGCTCCGACCTTACTTTCAGGAGCACACCATAACGGTCCTCACGGACCAATCAATAAAAGTGATTCTCCACCGAGCAGATGCTTCGAAAAGAATCGCTATATAGGCAATCGAGCTCATAGAGTTCGACATCAACTACCGGTCCAGGCCATCGATCAAAGCCCAGATACTGGCGGATTTTATGCTAGAATGCACCATTCCAGTTGAAGCCGAGCTTGAATCGAGCGGAACCAGCAAGCCGAACTTCGATGAAGCCGAGCTATCATGGTCGATCCTCCCCGAAGAGAGCATCGACCTTCCTGAAGATTTCTGAGCTCTGCACGTGGATGGTTCGTCCAACCCTGCTGGAGCTGGTGCGGGGCTGGTTTTGGTCAGCCCTGAAGGAGTTATTGCCAGTATGCGCTGCATCTCGAGTTCCCCACGACCAACAATGGGGCCGAGTATGAAGCACTGATCGTCGGATTAAAGATAGCAAGAAAATTAAAAATAGATCGGCTTCAAGTCTACAACGATTCCTAGCTGGTGGTTGGTCAAGTCGGCGGCGACTACGAAGCACGGGAGGAAAGCATGGTGAGGTACCTCGAGAAAGTGAAGAATTTGATCCCGGCTTTGACAGTTTCAGCATTCAGTACATCCCGAGGGCAGAAAATGCAAGAGCCGATCTTCTTTCTAAGTTGACCGCTTCAACGCCGTCTGAACTGCCCAAAGGAGTATTTTTGGAAACTTTGAAATGCCCGACCACAGAGGAACCTCAAGCCATCTTACAGATGAAATTCAAGCCTAGCTGGATCGACCCGTTGATTGCCTACCTTCAAGAGGGGGTCCTTCCCCGCGATCGAAAAGAAGCTCAGGAATCAGGCCTCCCGCTACGTCTTATATGAAGGCAGCTTATATAAGAGGTCGTACTCTCTTCTTTTGTTGAGATATCTCCGACCTTCAGAGGCCGACTTCGCACTATGGAATATGCACGAAGGACTCTGCGGAAGTCATGTGGGAGCCAGGTCCCTGTCGCAAAAACTACTCCGGCAGGGGTACTACTGGCCAACTTTATTTCGCGATTCCGTGGAATATGTAAAGAGGTGCGACCACTATCAGAAGAACGCCAATGTACAGAGGCAGCCGGCATCCGAACTTACTCTGCTCAGTTCACCTTGGCCGTTTGCACAGTGGAGAATGGATATACTCGGTCCCTTCCCAACGGCGTCTGGGCAGCAGAAGTTCCTTCTGATCGCGATCGACTACTTCACTAAGTGGGTCGAAGCCGAACCACTCACGAAGATTTTCAAGGCCAAGGTGCAGAACTTCGTTTGAAAGTTACTGGTCTGCCGGTTCGGCTTGTCCCGAACCCTCATAACCGATAATGGACGATAATTCACCGGGGCAAGGTTCGCCGAGTTCTGTGAAGGACTAAACATCTCTCACCGCTTCACATCGGTGGCTCACCCGCAGGCCAATGGGGAAGTTGAGATAACCAATCGGACCTTACTGCAAGGAATCAAAGTGAGACTCGATAGGGCAAAAGGGGCCTGGGTGGATGAACTTTACCATGTTCTCTGGGCATACCGAACTACTCAGAGGGTGCCAACCGGAGAAACGCCTTTCGCCTTGGCCTTCAGTACTGAGACAGTTATCCCGGTTGAGCTTAAACTTTCTTCTGCGTGAGTCGTGGGTTTCAATAAGTGGCACAACCCCCAGAACCTCAGAGTCAATCTCGATCTTCTGAAAGAAAAGAGGGAGGAAGCTCGCATTTGGATGGCAGCCTACAAACAGAAGCTGGCTTGGTACTACAATTTCAGGGTTAAAAGCAAGACGTTCAGAGTGGAGGACTTAGTGCTCCGGCGAGCCGCCGTTGCTCAGCCTCAAAGTCAAGGAAAGCTCGCCCCAAACTGGGAAGGTCCGTATGAGATAACGGAAGTCATCCGACCCGGAACTTATCGACCGAAGGAACTCAGAGGGATAGTGCTTCCCCGGCCATGGAACTCAGAAAATCTGAGGATGTATTATCAATAAACTTCTTTTAAAAACTCCTTTGCTCTGCATTATTGATTCCTGGTACAAGGATTACAAAAATGACAGAAAAGAAATGAGTAAAAATAGCCCGTTAGGAACAGGAGGAGAACCTCATCCTAACGCGAGCAGATCAAAGACCTCTAAACCTCGGCTGCTAGAACAAGGTCTCCCCCAGGTCAACATCGACCGTGGGAAATAAGACCTTACCAAAGTCGAAGGCCTCGTTCATAAAGGACGAGATGGGGGGAGAGGCGCGGACGATGGTTCGCATGTGCCCCCATAGTCCGTTAGAAATAGGAGGACCTCGTCCTAACGCGAGCAAAGTCGAAGGCCTCATTCATAAAGGACGAGATGGGGGAGAGGCGCGGACGACGGTCCGCATGTGCCCCCACAGCCCGTTAGGAACAGGAGGAGGACCTCATCCTAATGCGAGCAAAGTCGAAGGCCTCGTTCATAAAGGACGAGATGGAGGGAGAGGCGCGGACGATGGTTCGCATGTGCCCCCACAGTCCGTTAGAAATAGGAGGAGGACCTCATCCTAATGCAAGCAAAGTTGAAGGCCTCGTTTATAAAGGACGAGATGGAGGGAGAGGCGCGGACGACGGTTCGTATGTGCCCCCACAACCCATTAGGAACAGAAGGAGAACCTCGTCCTAACGCGAGCAAAGTCGAAGTTAGGAATAAGAGAAGAACCTTGGCCTAACACCAGCACCTGCATCAACCTCGGCCAACGGAGATAAGATCTCCGCCGAGCGACCCTGTCAACCTCGGTCATATAAGGTCTTCCCCGAGCGACCGAGCCAACCTCGGCTGGAGAGCGTCAACTTCGACCTCGACGAGAGATAGGATCTCCCCCGAGCGACCGTATCAACCTCGGCTGGAGAGCTTCAACTTCAACATCAACTTTAGCCGGAGATGAGATCTCCCCCGAGCTTCGACCTGAACCAGCACGGAGCCCAGAAGAAGACTTCGACAATCGCCTCTTCTGCCCTCCCTTCCTTCGAGTTTCGAACTCGGGAGTGGGGAGGCTAGTGTTGGGGATAAACCCCGCTCCTGCCGAAGTCAAGTTCGGTGTCCAGCCTGATGCGGCCAGTAGCCACGGAAGAACTTCGGTGGATGGGTCTTGGTCGAACTATTACAGCCGACCGAACTGCTAAGCGGCCAAGCTCCTTCGGACTCCCAGCGGCCGAACTCCTCAAGCGGCCGTCCCTTCAGCTGGCCAAACTCCACAGCAATAATCCCTCGACCGAACTTCTCCAGCGATCGAGCTTCTACGAAAGTCGGACTCCCTGCGAACTTCTTCAGTGGACGGACTTCTCAATGGCCGAACTTCCATGAAAGCCGAACTTTTTATGATGGATTTCTACAGGCGATCCCATTACGGTTACACGATAATAACGATTGGCATTTATCGAGTCAATAATGATCGACATTTATCAAGTCAATAACAATCGGTATTGATCAGAACAGTTACGACAATCATTAATCAAGGCGGTTACAACAAGCTCCCTCTATAAAAATGACCCTCCGGATACACTTACGTCAGGTTCTGAAAACCCTTCTCTCCTCCTCTAAACTCTATTGAATTCCATACTGAGCACTCCATTCCTATTGACTGGAGCTGACTTGATCGTCGGAGGGTCCTATTGGAGCCACCCCCCATTGGCTCCGAACGAAATTTTGTTTTGCAGATATCCGACGGCGACCTTATCAGCCTACACTCCAGCGGATTCCGATGACGATCAGTTTCTGCGTCAACAAGTTTAATAGTACTGGAACATCTTGATGAGTAGAAAAATTGATACTATTGGGATTTTGAAGGTTTTGTTGGAAAAATAAAACAAATATTAGGTAGGATTCATTTAGAACATACTAACTTAATACGGAGGAAAGACATAATTAAGGATTTTATAAATTATGGTGATTGGTTGCTTAATGTTAGACTGACCTGCCTTATGTTTCATTCATGGGGTTATCATGACAGTTTGTCTTTCAGTATTCTAGTATAGCATGACCAGGCGGGTTGTTTGAGAAGTGGCGTATCTGGTGGCCATCATCCATCACCTCCTACCACAAGTCACATGAATGTTTCCTTTCATTTTGCATTGGTGGGAATGGTGATCATGGCACTATTTTTTTTTGTTAGTAATGAAGTGGCATGCATTGGATGCAGGAATAGTATTTTTCTATCATTTCGGGACATGGTTTCGGATCAGGTTTATAAAAAATTTTGCATACATTGTATTTGTATCACGAGTAAAACTTCATTACCATGTGGCTCGGCAACTTGCTCTTCTATGCTTATGTGGTTCTGATGTTATTCTGCCCACTCTGCATCATAATAATAATAGATACGCATCGGGATGAAAAGCATGTGAGGCTGGGACAAACGTGGTGTTCAATAGTCCAGAATCACTGCTGGCACAAACTTTTTTGATGATAACTTTAGGCGCAAACTGTACTTTTTTTTTTTTCTTTTCTTTATTTTTAGTGTTAATGGTAGAGGGAGTTGTATGGCGAAACTTCAAAGATAGAAATTAAAAACCTCCGAGGTGGTTGCCCAAATATAGTATCGGTTGCTGTGAACCTTAAATTGGGTTCCACTAGGGTTGGTGCATCCCCCGACTCAAGATAAACAAGAACTCCTATAGCTGGCAACGGGAAGAGCTTATCAAGGTGGAGAGAGGCTTTTGTCATGATCAGGGAACTTCCTGGATCCCAAATGCCTAAATTTTAGAGAGAATATAAATCATATCTCAGATAGAATTTGTTATCCCGAGAATTTGTGGATCCGAGTTCCCAGCAGCCCCCAATAACTACCGGAACTACCCTTTCCCTCAGCTTCTTGGGACAGAGAACCACCAATTAATACCCAAAAAAAAGGCAACCACCAATCATAGAATATTGCGAATAAGAAGCTCCGCATGTATATCGGAATTCAAATCCTATAGAATATGAAAAAATCAATGTCAAACTCCAACTCTTGTAACCATCAAAATAAAAGCAACAATTCCTACAATTGTCTACAACAAAGTAACTCTATGTTGAATTGCGACAACTCTTGCTGCCCTAGCTTTCGATAATAGAGAAATACCACAAAATCTCTCTCATACTATAATGCTTGAGGTATAGCCGGCACCAACTCAGAGACCACCACCCAAGGATTTGACTCCCTGGGGGCCCGCTCCCAGCAATACTACAAGGCCGGAGCCTGCTTTGCGAAATGGAGGGCCGTCCTGAAGATTGGGCCAACGGAGCCATCGGAGCTAGCCATCGAGCAGACTGCTCAGGGGCTGGCACGGTATGCCATCACATGCCAGGAGAACAGGCTCGTGCCGATCGTCGAGCCGGAGGTCCTCACCGATGGCAACCATGACTTCAAGAAGTGTGCGGCGGTGACGGAGAAGGTGCTCGCCGCCGTTTACAAGGCACTGAACGATCACCATGTTCTCCTTAAGGGTACCCTTCTGAAGCTCAACATGATGACGCCTGGCTCGGACAGCCCCAAGGTAACATATGTGCATGCCTTCAAGTCCAAACTACTGCTACTAAAGAGACTCTCATGAGGTCATGGTCAGGTGTCTCACTTTTTTCAAGGGTCATTTCACGTAGGACGGGAAGATATAACAGAGAGATAATATGGTGGTACCTTCAATTTGGAAACATGCAACCTCTGTTTCGTAGCTAATTCCAGCAGTTACAACTGATCATGAAGCTCGATTTGATTAATGAGGACTTGGATGTGTGAATTAATTATGTGAAAGTAGAGTAGGTTGGAAGAGATTATCGTGTGCATACAAGCATCGATGCTCCATGCATGCATCTTCATGCATGATGTGCAATGCATCTTCCGCATTATTAAACCAATAGTTTCTTTAATTGAACTGAACTTTTGAGATCTTCAGGTGAGTCCTGAAGTGATAGCCGAGTACACAGTGGCAGCACTCCGGCGCACCGTCCCTCCAGCCGTTCCTGGGATCGTGTTCCTATCTGGTGGGCAGAGTGAGGAAGAGGCAACACTGAACCTTAATGCCATGAACAAGCTGGACGTGCTGAAGCCATGGACTCTATATATCCTTCTCATTTGGACGGGCCCTCCAGCAGAGCACAATCAAGAAGTGGGCCCGCAGCGGCCCAGAAGGCATTCCTGGTAAGGTGCAAGGCCAATTCGGAGACTACGCTTGGGAAGTACACTGGTGGAAATGCCAATGCAGCGGCTTCAGAGAGCTTGTATGTCAAGGGATACAAATACTAGCTACTGTGGCTTCCATTGATCATTTTCCCATATGTACTTGCTTCTTTTGGATCCCTCTCTAATTCTTCTCCTTAATTAAACATATTGCTACATGTTTTGAGCAGTTCATGTGTATTTCGAACTGTTCATATATGTAACTTCTACTCTGATATCAATGTACTGTTTTTTTTAACTTGCTCATTCGATGGTTCGAATTACCCATTTGCTTTAGCCTAATTGATACCAATCCTGTTGCATCTTTAAACAAATTGTTTTCTTAATATTCAACTAATTTTTTTAGTTGCTTTTCTTGCTAAGTGAGAAAGTTCTCTTTACTCACTCGTGTCGTTTGATTGATGAATTATACGAGTGATATGTGATCAATAATTGGTGGAATTAGGATTATGTATGAATAATTTTCTACATATATAATTGGTGAAAGGTAACTTCTTCCGTTTTATTTGTCATAACAACCATTGATATTCCTCAACTTGAGCTCATTATCTTATAATACAAAGAGTAAGTGCTAGAATTTTGAGATACAACCAGCATCATGTATCCAGTTACCCCACGCATCACCATCCTACTTACAAGAATGGGAGATCATTTTTTCCTTTCCCCTTGGGCACAAAAAAAGAGTATTCTTCAACTTGATTTTTTAGACTTGCATACATGTGAATGTGTTTTTTTTTTTTTTTTTTTTTTTTTTTTTCTGAAAAAAAAATGGAAAACACGGTTATGGAATCACCTGCACTATTTCCACAATGCTAAATACTAAATACAGTGAGAATTATGTAGTAAAAAGTTTTTTAAAAAAATGAACGCGGGACGCATACAACTAATTAAATGGGAAACAGCTGCATGGGATGTGCTCCACATAACATTGTGGTGCCTTGTTTTCCTGATATGCCGCCTAGTATATTTATACCTTATTCAAAGCTCAAAACAAGCTTCATGTGGGTTCATATGAAATATGATGATTAGATTTTTGGTTTAGCTAATCTAATTGCACTTGAAGTCACCTGCATCTTGATTCCACTAAATTTTCAAACAAGGGATTTTTTAAAGACATATAAGATTACCTTGCCTCGATCAGTATTTAGTTCGCTAATACAGGCTGAATTTGTACAATTGATAGGATGCAGGATATTCGGTAGTATGTGAAAGTGGATAATGTTTTGGCTGCTAAAACAATGCCTTTTGCTCAGTGCATTTACATATACATCTGTTTATCTTTACATATATGTATGGGTGAGTATACATTTCTAAGTTATTCTTTTGTTTTAATTTCCAATGATTTTATTAGAATGTCATTTTTCAACTTTCTTTTGGGTGCTGGGAGGATCGCTCTTGTATATAAACAATTAATCTAAATCCATCCAAAACTCAGCCTATTCACAAGCTTGCACGCACCACCCATACCATTCTGCTCATGATTTGTGGTGGGAGACAAAACCATGCCCATGCCATGTATACAAAAAAAAAAATGCAAAAAAACATGCCTCCTATATTAAATATATATTTGCTGATTTAGTTTATTAATCACTAATGGTTTTAATGTGTACACTTTATAATGAGCATGCCATGCCAAATATTGGGCGATTTAGTTTATTAATCACCAATGGTTTGTACGAAAATCTCACTCAAAAAGTTACTGGATGTGCCATATGATGAAACAAAGGAACAACGCCATGTGAGGTGGGAGTTTTGGATTTGGTCTAGGTACCAGCTAATGTAAAGCCCAACCAAACAAAGATTATATATTAATATCAAAAAAAAAAAAAATTGTATGTGAATCCAACTCTCTTTCTTCCCTCCCATTTTTTATTTTTATATGCATGCAAGTGTACGTGCATGTTTATCTTAAAACAAAATAAAAAATAAAATCAAACTCACGTAGGCATGAGTTTAAATTCTAACACTGTATATAAGGGGCTTAATTTTCGAATTTTTAAATTTCCATGATAAGATTTCTTTCTTAGAATTTTATACGAATTCCGTGAAGAAAAAGATTCTAGCGTTGATTGCACTCTAATCTAAGTAAAAGTCCTTCATCCTCTCGAGTTGGGCTTTCCAATTTTTTTCGCAAAATAGGAGTCATATCTCCTCTAGAATCTAAACTGATTGCGATCTGTCCGTCATGGCAAGATTTAAATTTATATATATATGTTAAACATATAATATAAGGTGCCGACTCTAGAATAGACCAGAAAGATTCAATAATTTGATGGTCAGGATCTTCTCATCCACCCATCCGAACATCAAAGGATAAAAAAAAGAAACGGAAGAAAGGAGAGGAGAAACGCAACCCGCACTCTCGCCTCCACCAAAGCCTCTTCTCAGAGGCCGAAGTCCGAACAAATTAATAGCCTCCTATCTTATCTCTCCTCTCCTCCCTGTTCGCTGTTCTCTCTCTGCCCCCTGTTTCCCTTATGTCGACGGTCTCCTATTCTCTCCGCTTCTTCTATCCCAAACTCTCCCGAATCCTCCCCAAAGCCCCTGTGTCCAAATCCCCCTTCCTTCCGTCCAAACCCTCGCTCCTCTTTTTCTCTCCCATCTACTTCCAACGCCTACCCAAATCTCCCCTTTCCGAGCCAGTCAAAGCCCAGCAGCAGCAGCGAGAGGCCGACGTCGATATTTCCGTCCTCCCTCCCAAATTGCAAGAAATCATCGCCCTCTTCCAGTCCGTCTCCGAGCCCAAGGCTAAGTACCAGCAGCTCCTCCATTACGGCGCCCAGCTTCCTCCTCTCGACCTCCGCTTCAAGACCGATGACCACCGCGTCCGCGGCTGTGTCTCCCAGGTCTGGGTCCGTGCCTTCCGCGATCCCGATGACCCCACTGCTGTCCGTTTCGAGGCCGACTCCGACTCCGCCCTCACCAAGGGCCTCGCTGCCCTTCTCGTCTTTGGCCTCTCCGGTTCCCCAGCCCCCATCATCGCCGCCGTTCCGCCCGGCTTCGTCCGCCTCCTCGGCCTCCAGCAGAGCCTCACGCCCTCGCGGAATAACGGGTTCCTCAACATGCTTAAGCTCATGCAGCAGAAGGCCCTCCAGCTATATTCCCAGGTCGGTCATTTGGAAATAAATGGGGTTTCAGATTCCGTGGGATCGAATTCGGGTGCCCAAGGCGGAATTTTGGGGGATAAAAATTCGATCTTGGGTGGAGAAACTGATGAAACTGGCAAAGATTCAACCTTTGGAGAGATTTCGAGTGCAAACGGGAGTGGTGATTCGCTACCCTATGGGGATTTGATGGTTGATGGAGATGGTATGGATAGCGCCGATGTGGTGCAGAAAAGCTCGGGTGGTGGGATTGGCGGGAGAAGGGAGAGGATAAGGGAGAGATTGGAGAGGGAGCTGTCTCCGGTGGAATTGGAAGTGGAGGATATTTCATACCAACATGCGGGCCATGCTGGGGTTAGGGGAAATAATGATGGAGAGACCCATTTCAATGTGAGGGTGGTTTCCAAGGAGTTTGAAGGGAAGAGTTTGGTGAAGAGGCACCGGCTTGTTTATGACCTGTTGCAAGAGGAGTTGCAGAGCGGATTGCACGCCCTTTCCATAGTTGCAAAGACTCCATCTGAATCCCAGTCCGGTTAGATAGGCACTGAATAGCGGCAGGTTTTATTATCTTATTTGTTTTTTATAATCTTTTGCCCTCTTAAAATAGTCAAACATGAGCTTTTCAAAGAGTAGAGAGATGTTGCATTGTTTTGCATATATTGTCCTGTAATCTTACTGTCTGCATAATGCTGGAGAAGTTGAGGATTATGTGATTTCCTTTAACAGTCTTTATTTTTTCTCAAAGAAAAACTTGTATTCCAATTTGGTTGTCAGGCTTATACGAGTAATTTCTATCCAAACATATTAGTTAAGAAAGATTGTAACCTGACTATAGAAAACAGATGAGATCATGAGAGGCTGGCTTCTTTCTTTTGCCGTGTTTCTGATTTTAAAGCCAATAATCAATATCTAAAAAAAGGAATGTAGAGAATAATTGCAATAAGGTTTGTTGGTCATGGTGATGCTTATGTCTGATAATGAAATATTCCGCATCTAGGAGTAGTGTTGAACTTTAGAATTTTTATGGCTTGATTCATTATATGTTTGTTTGAAGTGTTTGCTGGTGTTTGATTGTTGTTAAACCGAAGACAACAAAAGAAATATCATGTGATTCTGGATCCCATGTGGTTGATGTTGCATTCCTGATCATCTTGCTCTAAAGGTTGAGGAACTCCAACCACAATCTTTCATTTGTTCTTGTAATATCAGATTGCTTTTGACCTCATATATTAGAATCAGGTGGATTAGCTTCAAGGCAAGTTCATCAATAATCTTTTTGTGGATGCCTCCTGTTACAGCTGATCCTTGTCATCTTGCAAGTGTATTAGCGACATTGACATAGTGGCAATTCTTATAACATGTTATAGAGGAGGAAAATAAAATGGTTGAAGGACCCATATGTTTCCTGTTGACGCCCTTTTAAATCGAAGGGAAGCTTAAGGTTATCCTGCATTTTATTAGTTTCTCATTGTACTTTATCAGTAGGTAGAGTTTTTGTGTCTATGCATATATACTGATAGTTAGCTATTGTCTGCTATGCCTTTTCTCCTTCTGGTTGCTGTGCAATACTGGTTAAATATATTCTTTTTCATTGTTTCAAATAAAAAGGTCAGTGTTGTGGCTGTATTGTATTGTTGTTGTTAGTAGGATTTTGCTTTCATAAGCTTGTTATGCTCTTTTCAATCCTTTGTTCTTTTGTTGTATTGCTCTAGTGGTTAAGTAAGTTCTTACCAATTAGTCAAGATCTGACCCAATAAAAAGGGGTAACCATGAGGCATTGTAATATGTGGGAATAATTAATTCTGGATGTTAGACCTTAATTCTAGTTGGAATTGCATATGTAAGCACATGCAAATTGTAAAAAATGAAGAATTTTAGTGGGAAATATTACATTGGTATGCAACAATCCAAAACTTCAATGCCAATTCTGCATATGAATCTTAGCTAGCAGCCTTACGCCAATTATATAGGGCTGATACGATAGATGTAGGCATGTTCCTTTAGAGTTTGAGAACATTCTTACAATGAATGCTACACTTGACACAAACCATCTATATATTGGTGCCCATGTCCTTGGCCAAGGCGACTCTAGGTAACCTAGAACACCAATTTAGCAGATTTCTTTTATCCATTGCGAATCGCACTCATGCAATCAGGTGACATGCCTTGTAGCTCCCTGAGACAGAAAGAGTCTATGCAGAGAACATAAAAGGCAAATTAAGTAACCTATGAATTTAACCATTCATGGAGTAGTAAAGTGAGAACATGAGAATAGGGAACTTCCTGGGAAGCTACTTATCTCTATAAAAGTTATAATAGTGAACCTATTTATTTGGCATAGTTGTCAATAATTGTTACTTAACATCTGGGCAAGAGTTTCATCGTGACTTATTATTATTTAGGGAATTAGTAATTGATGGTGACCATTGTGTGCGATCAAGGAAAGTAGTTTTCAATATTTCTGCAGAATTGGTAATTGTTTTAGGTAATGAAGCCTACATTCTTTTCTTTGGGTGCTTCAATTTTCCTGTATTAAGGGTCTTTAGTTTAAGCAACATAAGGATGCTGAATTATTATTACAGCCATTCTTTGATGTTATTAAATTGTATTCTTGAATTGCTTTCTCTTTATTTTTTGGAGAGTTGTTTTTCTATTAGTAATGATGTGTGCACCTCTTAGAAATTTGCAAAACAAGATTATAATTTGTTTGGGCCAACCTATCTCAAATTGTTGCTTCCATTTATTTTCTCTTAGGTGTTTCTTCAAATTGTCCCTTTATTTACATCAGAGTTTTGCATTAACATCATCGTTTCTACTAATATTATTCTCATATGTCCTCTTGACTTCTTAATATTTTGCTCTAAAATCAACCTGTTATTGGTTCTTTGGTGTCTTTATGGAATTTGGTCGGTCAGTAGTGGTTACTGTGCATCTACTCATCATCCACCTGGCTATTATCTTATTTGAGCATTCTCATTTATCTCACATCCATTTGAATGTAATTGGAGTAGCGAAAGCTATATGTTTGGGGAATTTATTGCTTTTAGTTCATATTGCCTCCGCACGTGCATCCCTTTGAATTTGCATCCCTGCACTCTTTTGTTTTTACTGATTTTCAATTATTTATAATCTGTAGCACCTCCTCTGTAATTTAATGTGCACTCTCTTCCTAGTTTTCTCAAGCAACACTTAAGCACACAAGATTCACCAAGCTGCTATGTTACATGGACTTGGGTTTGCCTGCCAGGGGAAGGTATGTGTCTTTGTGTTGAATCCTTTAAATATCTAAAGTTTTCTTCTTATGGATTGGTGTTCAAGTGTCATACCAATACCCATGTTTTAAGAATAGGGTGCAGGTACTTTAAGCTAAACCGAAGGGTTTGGATAAGGCATCTAGGGGTTTTCATACCAGTAGATGAATGATTGATGTATGTATAACACGTGCATGGCTCTCAACATCACCTATGGCCTATGGTGAAAGCCAACGGCCATTAGGACTTTGTCCTTGCTTTCTGAACCAAAGAAAAAGAAAATTGACCTGTTCTGTGCTTGAAAAATTCCTAGATATACAAGAAAAGCAACTGTAATTACTACACGTTCTATCTCGGCAAACTGCATTATTATTTTCCCAAAACTTTTGGTCTTTTTCTTTTTATTGTTTCAGGTATCCTCTCCTTTAGCTTTGAACTCAAGTTATGAACGGTGCATTTCTGTGTGTGCATGTGTATGTGTCTGTGTGTCTTTGTCTCACCTTTATCACCTATCCAAAGCTTTTCTTATTATTGGATGGCTTTAATATCTCATTTTAAAGGTTGATTGATGACAATAACTTGTCACATGACTCAATGCTAATCTTGATGTACCTATGGTCCTAAAGCCTTTACTCTTCATCCATGCTAGAACCTAATATTAATTTTCTTAAGTGCCAGGTACCTTCTCTACTTTTCACAATGGTGTGTTTGCTCCTCTTCTATCTTCACTCTTAAGACCAAGTGATCCAAACTCTCAACAACTTCTGAGAGTATTCTCTCTTTCTTTAAGTAATATCATTACTTCTGATAACTTCTTTGCCGTTCTGATTCTTTATGCATCTAACTTGTTCCAAAGGTTTGCTTCTTATCCCTCATCTTTCTTAGCTTCGAGATGCTTTCCTCACCATATTTTGGTAAAGAAAAGGTTGTAGTGATGGACAAGAAGCAAACTCCACCATTAAGATCTCTGATCTTTTTGTCATTGTAACACTGAAGTTCTGATAGAGAATTGTTCAGGGCAGAAAAAAAGGAAAACCTAATTGAGTCTAAAAGTGAATCTCCAACTGGAGGCATATTGGCATTTGAAAGCCCTTACAGTTGAAAAATTAGATTTTAGTTAGAGAAACCTGCTAGCCAAAGTAGACGGGTATTGAGGTTTGAGGAAGTCAGTTGCTTTTAGATGGTATTTAGTGATGGCTTTCTTTCCCAAAAAAAGGAAAAACCCTTGTTCTAAAAGAAAGTTCACAGCTTGGTGTTATGTCAACTAACATTGCTAGAGCTAATGATCATGCGGTAGCAGAGAAGCAAGATACACATCACTGCTGATCGGAGCTTTAGCTCTTATGTCTTTACATTCCAATGCAAAGAAAATTTGGTGGACATGTGATTGGTTGCCATGCAATTATTGTTAACTAAAGAATAGCCTTCTGGGGTGGATGGAGGGAGAATTTTAAGCCATTGCATTGAATTGTTGACACCACCTATTGGGGATAAACTCCACTCCTATCGAAGTCTAATTTGATGCTCAGTCTAATGCAATCAGTGGCCACGGAAGAGCTTCAGGGGATGGGTCTTGAGCCGAACTCCCTCAGTCGGTTGAACTCTTCAGCGATCGAGCTCTTTGGACTTCCAGCAGTCGGGCTTTAGTCGAACTCAACCGTCAAGCTTCAGTCAGACTCCCGCAAGAGTCGAACTCTCTCCGCGTCGTTCCAGTTAGGTGCCTGCGGGAGCGAAACTCCCTCCAAGCGAACTCCCTCCAAGCTTCCTCTTCGGTCGGATTTCTTCAGGGGCTGGACTTCTCACCGATCGAGCTCCTACCGAACTTTCCAGCGACCGAGCCTTAGCCGTGCACCTCCAACCAGATGCTTGTGGGAGCCGAACTTCTTCCGAGCTTCCTCTTCAGGAGTCTGAACTCCTCCGAAATGGGCACACGTCGAAGCCCTCCAACCCTTCATTCGATCCCGAGCGGCTCAACATCAAGACAGCTGCAGCCATCACCATCAGTCCGCCGCAAGCGACAGCAATCCGCTGTCAGGCGGCGATGGCTGTCACCCTCGCAGACGATACCTTTCCGTGAGATTGATTCCGTCGAACCTTGAGCGGTCCGTCAGTACGCGACTACAGCTGTCACCATCAAGCTTCGCTATAAAAAGGATCCTTCAGATACGCTAACTCGGATCTCTCGGATCTCTAAGCTCTTCTCTCCATCTTTAAGCTCTGCGGAAATTATTTTCGAGCACTACATTTCTGTTGGTCGGAGCTGACTTGATCGTCGGAGGGTCCTGCCGGAGCTACCCCCACCGGCTCCGGATGGGACTTTATTTTGCAGGTCCCCGGTGGTGACCTCATCGGCCTTCACTCCGGTGGATTTCGGCGACGATCAGTTTCTGCGTCAACAGATTGATGCTAGAGGAAGGATCTGAACCTTCGAGGTTTTCTTATTCTTAAAGGAGTGCTCGACGATGATTTCTCTCTCTCCGGAGGCCTCTCTTCTTCCTCACCAGAGTCCTCTTCCAAAGAAAAAATGCCTCCTAGAAGAGCTTCGATTCGACGATCGGCGGCCTTCGCATCCCGATCCCATCCAGATCCGTCTGCCCCTACTTCAGCCCCAGGAACTCAGGTTCCATCCGTACCCATGGTGAATGTAGAGCAGTTCAACCTGCTCGTCCGACAGGTCCATGGCCTCGTGGATGCAATGCGGGCCATGCAGCAGCCTCCGATGGTGACTCTACCAGGAAATCCGTCATTCGAATGTCGAAAATCGACCCCAGAAAAGGGTACTCGGGTCGGTGTGCCCATCGCCCCTTGGAAAGAAAAATAGAGAGTCGGAGATCCATGTTCAGATCATGGTTCTCATTTGGAGGGGACCTTTCCTACTTGTAGCCGGAAGTCCCCCAAGATCTGCGACTAGGACGACGCTCTTGATCACAGACTGTGGAAGATGGACCGACGGATTGAAGAGCTCGGCCACGTCGCCTCGGCTCATCATGTTGACTTCCACGCCAAACCTCCTTTCTCCCTCCGAATCATGCAAGAATCTGTTTCGCCGAACTTCGAGCTCCCTCAACTGAAAAGCTACGATGGAACTTCTGATTCGGTTGATTATCTAGTGGCCTTCCGTGCCATGATGCTACTCCACGGTGCTTCAGACGCCATACTGTGCCGAGATTTTTCATCTACCTTAAAAGGAGTAGCTAGAAATTAGTACTCGGCATTGAAGTCAAGTACGATCTTTTCTTTTGACCGGATGAGCAGTCAATTCGCGGCTCACTTCATCAGCAGCCGACGTCCGCACCGAGGTTCGGATTTTCTGATGAATGTCAAGCAGAAGCGGGGAGAATCCATCCGAGCTTACGTCATCTGGTTTAACACCGCGGCATTGGAGGTCCGGGACTTGGACCAGTCTGTTGCGATGGCCGCGCTCAAGAGCGGCCTTCAGAAAAATGACTTGCTGTTCTTCCTGGAAAAAAAGTATCCCAGGGACTTCGTCGATCTGCTGTCTCGGGCCGAGAGATATGCCCGTGCGGAGGAAGCCTTCAAGTTGAAGGACGAAGAAGCCTTGAGAGAACGGCTGGCGGACCATGGAGAGCCGAGCGAAGTTTGGCCGCGCTCACGGACTCCCTCCGAGAGCAGGCGGACTCGAACTCCTCGAGCTCGCCATCGAGGAAGCCCCGACAAAGGGGCACAAAGAAGCCCTCCTCCCGGAAGGTTCTGCGACTACGTCCCCCTCAATACTCCTCGAAATTAGATTCTCACCGAAGTTAAGAATCAGCTGCCAAGACCAGAAGGGTTACGATCTCTCCCGAACAAGCGCGATCGAAGCAAGTACTGCCTCTACCATCGCGACCATGGCCATGACACTGAGGAATGCATCCAGCTTCGAAACGAAATTAAGGAGCTCGTCAGGAAGGAGTGGCTGGATAAATTCCTTCGACGGGAGAAGATCGGCTAAGGATGCTGCCGTAACCGAAAACGACAAGGTCGGCCGTCTTACGGCGTCATTAGCATCACCTCGGGGAGGAACTTGGTATGTCGGCGATTCGATACCTCCCAGCGTTGGGAGAAGCATGCTCCAAATTGAGGAGGCCAGCGTGAATTAGAAAAGATCGTCCGAATGAAGAGATGCGGAGGAATAACGCTACCACGATCCTGAAACACAAGGAACTCAGAAATGCATTGTCAGTAACTTTCTTTCAATAAAATTCTTTTCTTTCAATAATATTATTTCTGGGTGCAAAAATGTGATGACAGGAAAGAAGCAATTGATAGTTGCCGTGTTAGGAATAGGAGGAGAATCTCATCCTAACACGAGCAGGTCAAAGACCTTCAACCTCGGTCAGAAATAAGATCTCTCGAGAGAGATCTATGATAATCTCGGTCAGAGATAAGATCTCTTCCGAGCGAAGGCCTCGTTCACGAAGGACGAGATGGAGGGAGAGGCCCTGACAGCGGTCCTTATGTGCCTCCACAGCTCGTTAGGGATAGGAGGAGAATCTCATCCTAACGCAAGCAACAACCTCGGCTAGAGATAAGATCTCTTCCGAGCGACCGTCGACAATCTCGGCTAGAGATAAGATCTCTTTCGAGCGACCGTGGACAACTTCGGTTAGAGATAAGATCTCTTCCGAGCGAAGATCTCATCCACAAAGGACGAGATGGGGGGAGAGGCCCTGGTAGCGGCCCTTATGTGCCCCCACAGCCCGTTAGGAATAGGAGGAGAACCTCGTCCTAACGCGAGCAACAACCTCGACTAGAGATAAGATCTCTCTCGAGCGATCGAGTCAACCTCGGCTAGAGATAAAATCTCTTCTGAGCGAAGACCTCGTCCACAAAACGACGAAATGGGGGGAGAGGCCTTGACAGTGGCCCTTATATGCCCCCACAGCCCGTTAGGAACAGGAGGAGAACCTCATCCTAACGCGAGCAACAACCTCGGCTAGAGATAAGATCTCTTCCGAGCGATCGAGTCAACCTCGGTTAAAGATAAGATCTCTCCCGAGCGAAGGTCTCGTTCATCAAGGACGAGATGGAGGGAGAGGCCCTGACAGCGGCCCTTATATGTCTCCATAGCCCATTCAGGACAGGAGGAGAACCTTGTCCTAATGCGAGTAACAACCTCGGCTAGAGATAAGATCTCTTCCGAACGATCGTCGACAACCTCGACTAGAGATAAGATCTCTTCCGAGCGACTGTGGACAACCTCGATTAGAGATAAGATCTCTTCCGAGCGAAGACCTCGTCCACAAAGGACGAGATGGAGGGAGAGGTCCTGGCAGCGGCCTTTATGTGCCCCCATAGCCGTTAGGAACAGGAGGAGAACCTCGTCCTAACATGAGCAACAACCTCGATTAGAGATAAGATCTCTCCCGAGCGACTGAGTCAATCTCGGCTAGAGATAAGATCTCTTCCGAGCGAAGACCTCGTCCACAAAGGACGAAATGAGGGAGAAGCCCTGACAGCGGCCCTTATATGCCCCCACAGTCCGTTAGGAACAGGAGGAGAACCTCGTCCTAACGTGAGCAACAACCTCGGCTAGAGATAAGATCTCTTCCGAGCGATCGAGTCAACCTCGGCTAGAGATAAGATCTCTTTCGAGCGAAGGCCTCATTCACCAAGGATGAGATGGGGGAGAGGCCCTGACAGCGGCCCTTAGTGCCTCCACAGTCCATTAGGGACAGGAGGAGAACCTCGTCCTAACACGAGTAACAACCTCGGCTAGAGATAAGATCTCTCCGAGCGACCGTCGACAACCTCGGCTAGAGATAAGATCTCTCCTGAGCGACCGTGGTCAACCTCGGCTAGAGATAAGATTCTCTTCGAGCGAAGACCTCATCCACAAAGGATGAGATGGGGGGAGAGGCCCTGACAACGGCCCTTATGTGCCCCTACAGTCCATTAGGAACAGGAGGAGAACCTCGTTCTAACGCGAGCAACAACCTCGGCTAGAGATAAGATCTCTTCCGAGCGATCGAGTCAACCTCGGCTAGAGATAAGATCTCTTCCGAGCGAAGACCTCGTCCACAATGGACGAAATGGGGGGAGAGGCCCTGACAGCGACCCTTATATGTCCCCACAGCCCATTAGGAATAGGAGGAGAACCTCGTCCTAATGCGAGCAATAACCTTGGCTAGAGATAAGATCTCTTTCGAGCGATCGAGTCAACCTCGGCTAGAGATAAGATCTCTCCCGAGCGAAGGTCTCGTTCACCAAGGACGAGATGGGGGGAGAGGCCCTGACAGCAGCCCTTATGTGCCCCCATAGCCCGTTAAGGATAGGAGGAGAACCTCGTCCTAACGCGAGCAACAATCTTGGCTAGAGATAAGATCTCTCTCGAGCGACCGTCGACAACCTCGGCTAGAGATAAGATCTCTTTCGAGCGATCGTGAACAACCTCGACTAAAGATAAGATCTCTTTCGAGTAAAGGCCTCATCCACAAAGGACGAGATGGGGAGAGAGGTCCTGTCAGCGGTCCTTATATGCTCCCACAGTCCGTTAGGAATAGGAGGAGAACCTCGTCCTAATGTGAGCAACAACCTCGGCTAGAGATAAGATCTCTCTTGAGCGACCGAGTCAACCTCGGTTAGGGATAAGATCTCTCCCGAGCGATCGTTGACATCCTCGGCTAGAGATAAGATCTCTCTTGATCGATCAAGCCGACCTCGATAGGAGATAAGATTTTCCCCGAGCATCCGGACTAAGCTCGGCTGCAGGAGATAAAATCTCCCTCGAGAGTCCGCATCAACCTCGGCCGTAGGAGATAAGATCTCCTCCGGGCGACCGTGTCGACTTCGGCTGCAGAGCTTCAACTTCAACCTCGGCCAGAGATAAGATCTCTCCCGAGCGATCGAGACAATTCCGACCAGAGATAAGATCGGAGACAACCTCGTCCTGAGATCAGATCTCTCCCGAGCGTCCGTGTTAACCTCGGCTGCTGGATACAATATCGCCTTCGAGGAGCTCAACCTCCGACCTCGATCACAGCGGATGAAGCCTACCTTAACCTCGATTGGAGATGAGATCTCTTCCGGACCTCAACTTCGACATCTACTTTAGCTGGAGATGAGATCTCCCCCGAGCTTCGATTTGAACCAGCACGGAGTCCAGAAGAAGACTTCGGCGGTCGTCTTTTCTGCACTCTCTTCCTTCGAGTTTCGAACTCGGAAGTGGGGGGGCTACTGTTGGGGATAAATTTCGCTCCTATCGAAGTCTAGTTCGATGCTCAACCTAATGCAACCAGTGGTCATGGAAGAGCTTCAGGGGATGGGTCTTGAGCCAAATCCCCTCAGTCGACTAAACTCCTCAGCGGTCGAGCTCCTTGGACTCCCAGCAGTCGGACTTTAGTCGAACTCAACCGTCGAGCTTCAGTCAGACTTCCGCAAGAGTCGAACTCTCTCCGCGTCGTTTCAGCCAGGCGCCTATGGGAGCGGAACTCCCTCCAAGCTTCCTCTTCGGTCGGATTTCTTCAGGGGTCGGACTTCTCACCGACCAAGCTCCTACCGAACTTTCCAGCGATCGAGCCTTAGCCGCGCACCTCCAGCCAGATGCCTATGGAAGCCGAACTTCTTCCGAGCTTCCTCTTCAGGAGTCCGAACTCCTCTGAAATGGGCACACGTCAAAGCCCTCCAACCTTTCATTCGACCCCGAGCGGCTCAATATCAAGACAGCTGTAGCCATCACCATTAGTCCGCCGCAAGCGACAGCAATCCGCTGTCAGACGGCGATGGCTGTCACCCTCGCAGACGACACCTTTTCGTGAGACTGATTACGTCGAATCTCGAGCGGCCCGCCAGCACGCGGCTACAGCTGTCACCATCAAGCTCCGCTATAAAAAGGATCCTCCAGATACGCTAACTCGGATCTCTCGGATCTCTAAGCTCTCCTCTCCATCTCTAAGCTCTATGGAAATAATTTTCGAGCACTCCATTCCTGTTGGCCGGAGCTGAATTGATTGTCGGAGGGTCCTGCCGGAGCCACCCCCCATCAGTTCCGGATGGGATTTTGTTTTGCAGGTCTCCGACGGTGACCTCATCGGCCTCCACTCTAGCAGATTCTGGCGACGATCAGTTTTTGCATCAACAGATTGGCGCTAGAGAAAGGGCCTGAATCTTCGAGATTTTCTTTTTCTTAAAGGAGTGCTCGGTGATGATTTCTCTCTCTCCGGAGATCTCTCTTCTTCCTCACCAGAGTCCTCTCCCAAAGAGAAAATGCCTCCCAGGAGAGCTTCGATTCGACGATCGACAGCCTCCGCGTCCCGATTTCGTCCAGATCTATCTGCCCTTGCTTCAGCCCCAGAAACTCAGGTTCCACCCATACCTATGGTGAATGTGGAGTAGTTCAACCTGCTCGTCCGACAGGTCCGCGGCCTCATGGATGCAATGCGGGCCATGCAACAGCTTTCGATGGCGATTCTATCAGAAAATTCGTCATTCGGATGTCGGAAATTAGCCCCAGGAAAGGATACTCGGGCCGGTGTGCCCGCCGCCCCTTGGAAAGGAAAATAGAGAGTCGGGGATCCATGTTTGGATCATGGTTCTCGTTTGGAGGAGACCTTTTCCGCTTGTAGTCAGAAGTCCCCTAAGATCTGCGATCAGGATGACGTCCTTGATCACAGACTTCGGGAGATGGACCGACGGATTGAAGAGCTTGGCCACGTCGCCTTGGCTCATCATGCCGACTTCCACGTCGAACCTCCTTTCTCCCTCCGAATAATGCAGGAATCCATTCCGCCTAACTTCGAGCTCCCTCAACTGGAAAGCTACAATGGAACTTCTGATCCGGTTGATCATCTAGAGGCATTCCGTGCCATGATGCTACTCCACGGTGCTTCAGATGCCATACTGTACCGAGCTTTTCCATCTACCTTAGAAGTAGCTAGAAATTAGTACTCGGCATTAAAGTCGAGTACGATCTTTTCTTTTGACCAGATGAGCAGTCAATTCGCGGCTCACTTCATCAGCAGCTGATGTCCGCACCGAGGTTCGGATTCCTTGATGAAAGTCAAGGCAGAAGCGAGGGGGAATCCCATCCGGGCTTACGTCATCCCGGTTTAACGCTGCCGCGTTGGAGGTCCGAAACTTGGACCAATCAGTCGCCATGGCCGCCCTCAAAGGCGGCCTTCAGAAGAATGACTTGTTGTTCTCCCTGGAAAAAAAGTATCCCAGGGACTTCGCCGATCTGCTAGCTCGGGCCGAGAGATACGCCCGTGCGGAAGAAGCCTTCAAGCTGAGGGACGAAGAAACCTTAAGGGAGCGGCTGACAGGCGATAGGGAGCCGAATGAAGTTCGGCCGCGCTCACGGACTCCCTCCGGTAGCAGGCGGGCCCGAACTCCCTCGAGCTTGCAGAGAAGCGCGAAGAAGCCCACCTCCCAAAGGATTTCGCGACTATGTCCTCCTCAACGCTCCCCGAGCACAGATCCTCACCGAAGTTAAGAACCAACTCCCCAGACCAGAAAGGTTACGGTCTCCCCCAAACAAACGTGACCGAAGCAAGTACTGCCTCTACCATCGCGACCACGGCCATGACACTGAGGAATGCATCCAGCTCCAAGATGAAATCGAGGAACTCATCAGAAAGGGGCGGCTGGGTAGATTCATTCGACGCCAGCCAGTCTAAAGATCGGTGCAGGGCGCTGCCGTAACGAGAAACAACAAAGTCGGCCGCCTCACAACGTCGTCAACAGCATCACTCCGGGGAGGATCCAGCGGCGTTCGAAGCTCCCAACGTTGGGAGAAGCACGCTTCAACGAGGAGGCTCAGAATGAAATAGGAAAAGGTCGTCCGCGTGGAGAAGCGCGGAGGAACGATGCTACTACCACGACCCTGGATCACAGAAAATTCGGAAAAAATTGCCAGTAACTTCCTTTCAATAAAGTCCTTCCCTTTCAACAGTGTATTATTTTTGGGCGCCAAAAACTATGTAATGGCTGGAAAAGAAGCAGTCAATAGTCGCCGTGTTAGGAACAGGAGGAGAACCTCGTCCTAACACGAGCAGGTCAAAAACCTTCAACCTCGATCAGAAATAAGATATCTCTCGAGGGATCGATATAACCTCGATCAGAGATAAGATCTCTCCCGAGCGAAGGCCTCGTTCACGAAGGACGAGATGGGGGGAGAGGTCCTGACTTATGTGCCCCCACAGTCTGTTAGGACAGGAGGAGAATCTCGTCCTAACGCGAGCAACAACCTCGGCTAGAGATAAGATCTCTCCCGAGCGACCGTCGACAATCTCGGCTAGAGATAAGATCTCTCTTGAGCGATCGTGGACAACCTCGGCTAGAGATAAGATCTCTTCCGAGCGAAGACCTCATCCGCAAAGGACGAGATGGGGGGAGAGGCCCTGACAGCGGTCCTTATGTGCCCCCACAGTCCGTTAGGAATAGGAGGAGAATCTTGTCCTAACACGAGCAATAACCTCGGTTAGAGATAAGATCTCTTCCGAGCGATCGAGTCAACCTCAGCTAGAGATAAGATCTCTTCCGAGCGAAGACTTCATTCACAAAGGACGAAATGGGGGTAGAGGCCCTGACGGCGGTCCTTATATACCCCCACAGCCCATTAGGAACATGAGGAGAACCTCATCCTAATGCGAGCAACAACCTCGGCTAGAGATAAGATCTCTCTCGAGCGATCGAGTCAACCTCGGTTAGAGATAAGATCTCTTCCGAGCGAAGGCCTCGTTCACAAGGACGAGATGGGGAGAGGCCCTGACAGCGGCCCTTATGTGCCCCCATAGCTCATTAGGGACAGGAGGAGAACCTCATCCTAACGCAAGCAACAACCTCGGCTAGAGATAAGATCTCTCCCGAGTGACCATCGACAACCTCGGCTAGAGATAAGATCTCTTCCGAGCGACCGTGGACAACCTCGACTAGAGATAAGATTTCTTCCGAGCGAAGACCTCATCCATAAAGGACGAAATGGGGGGAGAGGCCCTGGCAGCGGCCCTTATGTGCCCTCACAGCTCGTTAGGAAAAGGAGGAGAACCTCGTCTTAACGCGAGCAACAATCTCGGCTAGAGATAAGATCTCTTCCGAGCGATCGAGTCAACCTCGGCTAGAGATAAGATCTCTTCCGAGCGAAGATCTCGTCCACTAAGGACGAAATGGGGGGAGAGGCCCTGACAGCGGTCCTTATATGCCCTCACAGCTCGTTAGGAATAGGAGGAGAACCTCGTCCTAACGCGAGCAACAACCTCGGCTAGAAATAAGATCTCTCCCGAGCGATCGAGTCAACCTCGGTTAGAGATAAGATCTCTTCCGAGCGAAGGCCTCGTTCACCAAGGACGAGATGGGGGGAGAGGCCCTGACAGCGGTCTTTATGTGCCCCCATAGTCCGTTAGAGACAGGAGGAGAATCTCGTCCTAACGCGAGCAACAACCTCGGCTAGAGATAAGATCTCTCCCGAGCGACCATCGATGATCTCGGCTAGAGATAAGATCTCTTCCAAACGATCGTGGACAACCTCGGCTAGAGATAAGATCTCTCCCGAGCGAAGACCTCATCCACAAAGGACGAGATGAGGGGAGAGGCCCTGGCAGTGGCCCTTATGTGCCCCCACAGTCCGTTAGGAACAGGAGGAGGACCTCGTCCTAATGCGAGCAACAACCTCGGCTAGAGATAAGATCTCTTTCGAACGATCGAGTCAACCTCGGCTAGAGATAAGATCTCTTCTGAGTGAAGATCTCGTCCACAAAAGATGAAATGGGGGGAGAGGCCCTGATAGCGGCCCTTATATGCCCCCACAGTCCGTTAGGAACAGGAGGAGAACTTCGTTCTAACGCGAGCAACAACCTCAGCTAGAGATAAGATCTCTCTTGAGCGACCGTGTCAATCTCGGCTAGAGAGAATATCTCTTCCGAACGAAAGCCTCATTCACCAAGGATGAGATAGGGGGAGAGGCCCTGACAGCGGCCCTTATGTGCCCCCACAGTCTGTTAGGGATAGGAGGAGAACCTCGTCCTAACGCGAGCAACAACCTCGGCTAGAGATAAGATCTCTCCCGAGCGACCATCGACAACCTCGGCTAGAGATAAGATCTCTTCCGAGCGAAGACCTCATCCACAGAGGACGAGATGGGGGGAGCGGCCCTGGCAGCGGTCCTTATGTGCCCCCACAGCCTATTAGGAACAGGAGGAGAACCTCGTCCTAACGCGAGCAACAACCTCGGCTAGAGATAAGATCTCTTCTGAGCGACCGAGTCAACCTCGGCTAGAGATAAGATCTCTTCCGAGCGAAGACCTCGTCCACAAAGAATAAAATGGGGGGAGAGGCCCTGACAGCGGTCCTTATATGCCCCCACAGCTCGTTAGGAACAGGAGGAGAACCTCGTCCTAACGCGAGCAACAACCTCGGCTAGAGATAAGATCTCTTTCGAGCGATCGAGTCAACCTCGGCTAGAGATAATATCTCTGTCGAGCGAAGGTCTCGTTCACTAAGGACGAGATGGGGGGAGAGGCCCTGACAGTGGCCCTTATGTGCTCCCACAGGCCGTTAGGGACAGGAGGAGAACCTCATCCTAACGCGAGCAACAACCTCGGCTAGAGATAAGATCTCTCTCGAGCGATCGTGGACAACCTCGGCTAGAGATAAGATCTCTCCCTAGCAAAGTCTCGTCCACAAAGGACGAGATGGGGGGAGAAGCCCTATCAGCGGCCCTTATATGCCCCCACAGTTCGTTAGGAACAGGAGGAGAACCTCGTCCTAACGCGAGCAACAACCTCGGCTAGAGATAAGATCTCTCCCGAGCGATCGAGTCAACCTCAGCTAGGGATAAGATCTCTCCCGAGCGACCATTGACAACCTCGATCAGAGATAAGATGTCTCCCGTTCGACCAAGCCGACCTCGACAGGAGATAAGATCTTCCTCGAGCGTCCGGGCCAAACTCGGCTGTAGGAGATAAGATCTCCTCCGAAAGCCCGCATCAACCTCGGTTGTAGAAGATAAGATCTCCCTCGGGCGACCGTGTCAACCTCGGCTGCAGAGCTTCAACTTCAACCTCGGTCAGAGATAAGATCTCTTCCAAGCGGCCGAGATAACCCCGGTCAGAGATAAGATCGGAGACAACCTTGTCCTTAGATCAGATCTCTCCCGAGCGCCCGTGTTAACCTCGACTGCTGGATACAATATCGCCCCCGAGGAGCTCAACCTTCGACCTCGATCGCAGCGGACGAAGCCTACCTTAACCTCGGTTGGAGATGAGATCTCTCTCGGGCCTCAACTTCGACATCTACTTTAGCTGGAGATGAGATCTCTCCCGAGCTTCGACCTGAACCAACACGGAGCCCAGAAGAAGACTTTGGCGGTTGCCTTTTTTGCACTCCCTTCCTTCGAGTTTCGAACTCGGAAGTGGGGGGCTACTGTTGGGGATAAACCCCGCTCATGCCGTAGTCTAGTTCGATGCTCAGCATAATGCAACCAGTGGGCACGGAAGAGCTTCAGAAGACGAGTTTTGAGCCGAACCCCCTCAGCTGGCCGAACTCCTCAGCGGTCGAGCTCCTTGGACTTCCAGCAGTCGGGCTTTAGCCGAACTCAACCGTCGAGCTTCAGTCAGACTCCCGCAAGAGCCGAACTCTCTCCGCATCGTTCCAGCCAGGCGCCTGTGGGAGCGGAACTCCCTCCAAGCTTCCTCTTTGGTCAGATTTCTTCAGGGACCGGACTTCTCACCGATCGAGCTCCTACCGAACTTTCCAGCGACTGAGCCTTAGCTGTGCACCTCCAACCAGATACCTGCGGGAGCCGAACTTCTTCCGAGCTTCCTCTTTAGGAGTCCGAACTCCTCCAAAATGGGCACATGTCGAAGCCCTCCAATCCTTCATTCGATCCCGAGTGGCTCAACATCAAGACAGCTGTAGCCATCACCATCAGTCCGCCGCAAGCGACAGCAATCCGCTGTCAGGCGGCGATGGCTGTCACCCTTGCAGACGACACCTTCCCGTGAGACTGATTTCGCCGAACCTCGAGCGGCCCGCCAGCATGCGGCTATAGCTGTCACCATCAAACTCTGCTATAAAAAGGATCCTTCAGATACGCTAACTCGGATCTCTCGGATCTTTAAGCTCTCCTCTCCATCTCGAAGCTCTGCGAAAATCATTTTCGAGCACTCCATTCCTGTTGGCCGAAGCTGATTTGATTGTCGAAGGGTCCTGCCGGAGCCATCCCCCATCGGCTCCGGATGGGACTTTGTTTTGCAGGTCTCCGGCGGCGATCTTATCGGCTTTCACTCCAGCGGATTTCGGCGACAACCAATTTCTGCGTCAACACCACCCATATATGGAACATTTTCTGTAGCGCACTGGAGATCAGATACCATGGCTTGTGAAAATAGTCAGGCTGTGTTAATTACAAAAATGCCAAGCTTTATATTTCATAGAATGGTGCATGCTTAAGTTGGTTATGTTAAGGTGAACCTGAGAGGACCATATGAGTTGCGAATTTAGAGGCAAATACATGAACTGCGGTGCGAAATATTTTTATACCGACCAGTCCCTTGAGATATTGCCAATCTCATGGGTCAGTATTAATTTTTTGGGAATTATCTGCTAAAACTTCACTCAGGGTGTATTTGTTCAGTTTAACTTTAGAAAAATGCAGGTGTATAACTTGCTACATGACAGTTCAACGAACCGTGGTATAATATTTTACATGATGTTGGCCGCATGGGGCCTTGTTTCCTCCGTTGATGAAAATTTGGTTCCTGGGCCCAATTTTCTGGCTAATTTAGAGGTTATGATCCTCATGGATGCTGGAGGAACTGAGGGATTGACTTGAATGGTAATTTCCCAATTGATTGTTTATAATCATAAATTCTGGTGGTTGTTGCTACCTCTGCATTTATTCCAACATAATGTGCGAGCATTGCTGACAAAAGTACTCACCTTGTATCTTTCTGAGGTGTAATTGAGTGTTATATAACCTCAAGTTTGTTCCACTTATTTAATTCTGATCCCTGTCCGGGGTCAATCGATTTCCATTTGCAAGGCATCTGTATGCATTGTCTTCCACTACAGATTCAAGTAGTGCAAAAATTACTGGCATTGTTATCGACTTTACGGGCATTATCGTATTGTGATAGAAATGTAATGTTGTCATGGAGATATCATGTTCATCAGTTTAAATTTAATTTTTTTAAAATTAAAAATTATGAAGAGAGTAGTGAGTCGGATTAAATTCATAGAGATATAATGATTTAATTTTAAAATTTTTAATTTTTTTAATAATTTTTTTTTAAAAAAAATTAAAGTAGAAAATAAATTTATAAATAAAAATAAAATTTTAATTGTATAAAAATAAGTTTAGAACTAAGATCTATTATTTAGATTTTAGCGGCTATTTGTAATTAAAGAGCAATAAAGAATAATTAATTTAAAGATCTAGAATTAAAAATAGTAATAAAGCTTTCTTTATTAAAATTAAAATTTAAATGTAGAATTTAAATATAAGAAATTAAAGAAAAGAAAAAAGAAAAAAAATTAGAAGGAGATCGTAGATCTGCGTAGGCGTGGAGATGATGTAGAGGACTGACTCTGCTTCTTAGTACTGTAGCTTTGAAGCAATCTTCAACCCTGAGCTTGGCTTTTCTCTCACTAGATTTGTTGATTTTTGGAGGTCGGTGTCCTTTTTATAGAGCTAGGGGGGTTGGAGAGTTTTTTCTAGGCAATGTGAGATTAAGGGGCTCTTTGATCGTTGAAATATGGAGAAATTTGAGTGAAAATTAGATTAAAAAGAGTCTTGAATGAATATCTACTGCTTTGGATGAAATCTGGCTGTTAATAGAAATCCAATGGACCAAAAATTATCAAAATCGGATGTGTATCAGCTTAGATCAGGTCGGATTAAATTCTGACCGTTCGATCGCACGTTGATGGAGAAAATCTGATCGAAAATCATGCATTGAGAGTCTAATCGCCATCGGGAGCTTTCTGGACCGTCGGATCGAAGTTGGAATCAAGCGCTGCCGTTCGATGGCGATTCGAGTGAAATTAGAAACTAAATTAGAGTTGGAATAATCTTGACCGTCCGATCTTGACCACGAGAACCACCACCGTACGATCGCGCATTTACTATTCCCACAGACCGTGTGGACTGGTCGCACCGCACACCGTAGTCAATCAGTGCTCGCTGCTTTGATGCAAAATTACCTTTTTGCCCTATAGACCACGATGGATTACTGTGAATCCTTTAAGGGTCTAGGTCTGCCACGTGTCGCTTTGTGATTCGTCAGTTTCTGTTGGTGGTTCATGCCTGGATCATAGACCGACTGGCTTGGCTGGCTGGCTTGACGCGGTGGCTTGAGCCAGCTGAGCCGTTTTTCTTTTTTTATTTATTTTATTTTTTTAAAAAATTCATATCTTCTCCGTTTTAGCTTCATTTTGTTTGAAACTTATTTCGTTGTGATCAGAAAAATGAGCTCTTTCCATTGATAATAAAATTTTATTTTTTAATTTTTATTATTTTTAATTAATAAAAATATTAATTTTTTAAAAAAATATTAATTTTTTTAAAAAATATATATAAATTGATCATTAATTTTTAAAAATTAATATAAATTAATTAATAAATTAATATTTTTATTAGTAAATTTATGGTACTTATCACTTCCTCCAACTTAAGCTTTGCTCGTCCTCGAGTAAAGAAAGAATTTAATTTAAATCAATTATCATATTTCATTGAGATCCTCTTTCATAAGAATAGATCTAGGATTTAAGATCAAAAGTTTAGAAAGTATTACTAACTAAATATTGAGTTTCAGAAGTAAATTTTACGGCAGATTAATTAGAAATTTTCTTAGAGTTCATCTAAAGATTTTCAGCACTTAATTTCGTTGAATACTAACTTAACATTTGGGTGTTGATTTAAAGGACAAACGAATCTTCTTTTATCACCTATTTTGGTTAGTTTTCTATATACTCCCAAGTTAAGTGCATGAATTAAGGTAGCTTTCATACTGCTTTTTTTTTTTTTTTTTTTTTTTTTAAAATTGTGCTGAGCATCCTGACCTTTTTTTCACCATTTCATGTGAATTTCTACATTTACAGAGTTCTAGTTTGGGGCAATCCACATATACTCTGTGTTTTGCACTTTTTATTTAAGCAGGTAGCTCTTTCCTTAAATTCAAGTTTCTTTAATTGAGTTATATATAAACCACCAATTTTTAGTGATAATTAAATTCTCAATTATCCTTATAATCAACACCTACTATGCTTCATTAATGTGCATGTGCAATTAGAAGTGCTGTTAGTCTTTAAATGACTTGAGTAGGCTACTAATGGTCTTACCAAGTAATCTGCTTCTTAACTCGCTACCATTATTAGTTAATACTTTCTAATTTTATTACTTTTTCTAGTTTATTTTGCTTAAGATTCTCTTTCCTGAAATATGGTTTATCCAAAAAAAAAATTTCAAAATAGTTTTAAAATTTGATTTATATATATAAATATATTTATTTTTTTATTTTTATTTATTTTTATTTTTTTTAATTTCTTTTTCTTACCCCCTATTTTAATTGACATTGTTCTCAATGGGGAGGGAAAGCAAATAAAATGGAGTAAATTATGTTTATTTATTTAGCATAGATCTTGAAGCTTTTGATCCTTCTTCAGCTTAGCCTAAAAAAAAAAATAAACTAAAAAAATAAATTAGATTCAAGGAATATTGGGTTGCCTCTCAATAAGTGCTAAGTTTAAAGTCTTCAGTCAGACTAAATGCTGATAACAGACTAACTGAGATATATTGGTTTATAAAGAACCATGGCTTCCTCCATAGATTCTATGGATAATTTCAAGAATGGTTTCAATCGTTGACCATTAATTTTAGAAACAACACCATTGCTTAGATTTTCAATTTCTACAGTCCCATATGGAAAAACTTTTTTAACAAAGAAAGGTCCTGTCCATCTAGACCTAAGCTTTCCAGGAAAAAGATATAATCTTGAATTATACAAAAGAACTTTTTGTTCAGGATTGAAAGATTTTTTATGAATTGCTTGATCATGAAATACTTTCATCCGTTCCTTGTATACCTTAGCATTCTCGTAAGCTTCATTTCTTAGTTCTTCTAATTCATTGATCTGAAGCTTTCTATGGTTTTCGGCTACGTTTAGGTCCATATTTAATTTTTTTATTGCCCACATGGCTTTTTGTTCTAACTCAACAGGCAAGTGATATGGTTTTCCAAACACAATCCTATAGGGAGACATTCCTAGGTTGATCTTGTAGGCAGTACAGTAGGCCCAAAGTGCATCAACTAATTTCACAGACCAATCCTTCCTATTGGCATTAACAGTTTTCTCCAAGATTTGTTTGATTTGTCTATTTGATACTTCAACTTGCCCACTAGTCTGAGGATGATATGGTGTGGCTAATTTGTGGGTAACATTATATTTCTTCATTAATGCGGTAAAAGGTCGATTGCAAAAATGTGTTCCCTGATCACTAATGATTGCTCTAGAAGTACCAAAGCGAGAGAGAATATTTTTCTTAAGAAATTTAACGATCACTTTGCTATCATTGGATTTACATGGAATAGCTTCTATCCACTTGGAAACATAATCAACAGTCACTAAGATATACTCATTTTCGAAAAAATTCAAAAATGGTCCCATAAAATCAATTCCCTAGACATAAAAAATTTCAACTACCAAGATTAGATTAAGTGGCGTCATATTTCTCTTTGTAATCCGACCCATTTGTTGGCATCGATCACAACTTTTACAGTACACATGTGCATCCTTAAATAAATTAGGCCAATAAAATCCATATTGAAGTACTTTGACAGTAGTCTTTTTAGATGCAAAATGACCATCACATGCTTGGTCATGACAAAATGATAGAATACTTTTAACCTTATTATCAGGGACACACCTCCTAATGATCTGATCAGGACACTATTTAAACAGATATGGATCATTCTGAATGAAATACTTTACTTGGGAAAAGAATTTGTGTTTATCCTGACTAGTCCAATGAGAAGGCACTTTACGGCTAAATAATTCACAATATCTGCATACCAAGGTTCAGTGGACATTGACATGAGTTGTTCATCTGAAAAATACTCATTGATAGGTGGTTCGTTAGATGGCACAACTATGATTCGGGACAAGTGATCAGCAACTGCATTCTCTGTCCCTTTCTTATCTTTAATTTTTAGATCAAATTTTTGAAGGAGCAAGATCCATCGGATTAAACATGCCTTAGCATCTTTCTTTGCTAGGAGATGTCTAATGGCTGAGTGATCAGTATAGATAATAACATGAGATCCATCCAAATATGACCTAAATTTTTCTAGGGCAAAGACAACAGCTAAGAATTCCTTCTCCGTAGTGGTGTAATTAAGCTGCGCATCATTTAATGTTTTGCTTGCATAATAAATAACCCTCGGCAGCTTGTTGATTTTTTGACCTAAGACTGCACCTACAGCATGATCAGATGCATCGCACATGAGCTCAAAAGGTTCGATCCAGATAGGTGGATGAATGATGGGAGCTGAAATGAGTGCTTTTTTAAGGAATTCAAAAGACTCAAGGCACATGGAAGTAAACTCAAATTTTGCTTCTTTTGCTAATAAGTTCGTCAAAGGGTGAGCCACTTTGCTAAAATCGGGTATGAACATTTTATAAAATTCAGCATGTCCTAAGAATGATCGAATTTCTTTAACAGTCTTAGGTGGTGGAAAACTTGCAATCAAGTCAACTTTGGCCTTCTCAACTTCTATTCATTTCTTTGAAATTACATGGCCAAGGACTATACCTTCTCTGACCATGAATTGACATTTTTCCCAATTAAGAACCAAATGCTTCTTCTTACATCTTTCTAAAATAAGTCTTAGATGGTTTAAGCATTTAAAGAAGCTAGATCCAAAGACAGAAAAGTCATCCATAAAAATTTCTAGAAATTGTTCAATCATATCGAAAAATATGCTGATCATACATCTTTGGAAGGTTGCTGGAGCATTACATAGTCCAAAGGGTATATGCCTATAAGCAAAGATTTCGAATGGACAGGTGAATGTAGTCTTTTTCTGATCTTCAGGGGCTATGGGGATCTAATTATAACCAAAGTATCCATCTAGAAAATAGTAAAATTTTTGTCCAACTAATTTTTTCAACATTTGATCAATAAATGGCCAAGAAAAGTGATCTTTTTTTTGTAGCTGCATTCAATTTTTTATAATCTATACAGACCCTCCATCCCATTTGGGTCCTAGTTGGGATAAGTTCATTAGCATCATTCTGGACTACTGTTACCCCGGATTTCTTTGATACCACTTGTACAGGACTTACCCACGAACTATCAGAAATGAGGTAAATAATTTAATTATCCAACAACTTTAGAATTTCCTTTTTGACTACATCCTTCATGGCTAGGTTCAGTCTTCTTTGGGCATCTCGAGTTGGTTTAGCCTCTTCCTCTAGGTGTATCCTATGTTGAATTATGGAAGGGCTTATTCCTTTAATGTCTGCCATGGTTCAGTCTATTGCTTTTCGATTTTCTCTTAAGACTATTAATAATTTTTCTTCTTGGTTAGGATTTAGGTCTGATGCAATAATTACAGGCAAGATTTTCTCTGAACCTAAATATACATACTTGAGGTGCTCAGGAAGAGATTTCAACTCTACTTTGGGTGTCTCTTCTTTTGATGACTCAGGTGATGGTTTAGTCATTTCTATGGATGGTTCAGTGGGAGGCTTCCATCTCTGACCATTTTTATTATCTCCAAGTATTTTATTTAGGTTCTGATATTCATGGATTGGCCAGATACTAGATTCAAGATCGACTTCCTCATCGCTAATGTCTATGGGTTCATAAATTTCATGTTGGACTATACTTACATTAGCATGCTTAGCAGATTTCTGTTCCAAATTGAAAATATTCAGCTCGATAGTCATGTTTCCAAAAGACAGCTTCATAAGTCCATTCCGACAATTGATTTCAGCATTAGCAGTAGCTAGGAATGGTCTTCCTAATATCACTGGGATTTGATCCTTAGAATTTGATATTGGCTCAATCTCCAAAATGACAAAATCGACTGGAAAGATAAAACTTCCAACCTTAATCAAAACATCTTCTACCATTCCCTTAGGGATTCTAAAAGATTGGTCTGCTAATTGTAATGTGATCCCTGTTGGCTGAAGCTTTCCCAATCCTAATTGCTTATAAACTGAATAGGGCAAAATATTTACACTAGCCCCTAAATCAAGTAACGTCTTCTCAATGTGGATTTCTCCTATGACAGATAAAATTATTGGAAAATCTGGGTCCTTGTACTTTATAAGCATATGATTTAACAAATATGAACTCACATTTGCTGCTAAGAAAGCTCTCTTTGGTACGTTAGTCATCTTTTTCTTGGTACAAAGATCTTTTAAGAATTTAGCATAAGTCGAAACTTGTTGGATCATGTCTAGTAGAGGAATGTTTACTTGAACTTGCTTAAATATCTCTAACATTTTGTCTAAATGTTCCGATTGTTTATTAGACCTTAATCGATTCAGAAAAGGAGCTCTAGGGATTGTGGTCATCTGGTTTGGTGCACTATCAGTTTCAGGAGCTTGAGTTTGTAAGGTAGATTGTTCATTAGGTGGCTTAAAAGACTCAGCACTCGAGTCTTCTCTAGTGTCAGGTGTATTTACCTTATTATCCACTTATTTTTCTAATCTCAAGGAATGAATAGCATTAACTTGATTAACCTGGTTGCCTTGGGATGGTCTACCATTTTGATTTCTTGGGTTGGGCTCAGATTGGCTAGGTAGCCTACCTCATTTACGTTCACTTATGATAGATGCTAGCTGACTCACTTGCATTTCTAAGCGGGCTATGGCCTGAGAATTTGAATTCAGAATTTGGCCCATGGTTTGCATGAAATTGCTTAAGATGGTATTGGTGTCAGTATTAGATTTGACTAGGGCTTCCAGTTTTTCTCTAATTTTTTTTTTCATTAATATTAAAGCCTGGTGGTGGTAGGGTGTTTATCACAGGATTAGACTTTGGGTTCTGCTGATTGAAACTTGGACCGCCTACATTTGGATTTTATGACCATGAAAAATTTGGATGATTCCTCCAATCTGGGTTATAGGTGGGTGCATAGGGATTGTTCAATGGTCTCTGATATGTGGCATTCACTTGTGCATATCCATTATCTGATTGGTTCACAACGAGGGGACATTCCTCAAAGATATGGTTTGGTGCATTACATCTATTGCACATGGGTGCAGACACTTGGTTTATACTAGCTGGTCTCTGAAGTTCTAAGGCTTCTAGCCTACGTGTTAAAGTTATAATTTTGGCTTCTACATCTAGGGAGGTTTGAATTTGGTATATTCTACCTCTTGAAGGTGTAGATTTTTCTGGTTTCCTAGTTATTTTCCATTGTAAACTTTTTTTGGCTAGGTCTTCTAAAAATTGCCAGGCTTCATTTGGTTTTTTGTACATAAATTATCCCTGGCACATGGATTCTAGCATTGTTCGGAAATTTGAATCTAATACTTCATAAATTATTTGGCATAGCCTCCAAGTTTCTATTCTATGGTGTGGGCATTTAATCAAGAGGTTCTTGAATCGGTCGAAGTATTTCCAAAATGATTCACTAGCTAGTTGATAGAATTGGTTTATTTTATTTCTAATTCTAGCTGTTTTGTGATAAGGAAAATATTTTTTTAAAAATATTCTCACAAAGCCCTCTCAGGTCGTGATAGATTGATTTGGAAGACTATAAAGCCACTTTTTAGCATTATCCTTAAGGGCAAAATTGATTAATCTTAGTTTGATTTCATTCTCTGATAATTATTGTAGTTTCATGGTTGCGCAAACCTCTTCAAATTTTCTAATGAATATATATGCATCCTCTATTTCCGTGAATTTTGGAAGCATGTTAATGATTTGAGGTTTAATTTCAAAGTTGTTTGCTATGGGTTGGGGCAACCCGATACAACAGGATTGGATGGAACCAACTGGATAACATAAGTCTTTAAGGGTTTGAGGCTAAGGCTAATTTGCTAAATCCATTGAGGTTGTAGGATCTGAAATAGAAACTAAATCCGTTTTGATTAGTCGATCTGAAATCCTTCTCCATATAGTGGTTGGAGAATTCACTATATTATCAATGTCCTCAATCTTTTTTTTTTATTTTATATTTTTTTTAAAATTCTCTTTTTTTTTAAGTTCTAAGTTAATTCAGCCTTTTCATATCCTAGGACAACCATGCAACATAACTTCCCATGATGCCATGGCAACCTTATGTCGGGGCAATAGAGATTGAAAATACCTAAAGTAAAAATTTTTATTTTCAAATAAGTTTTAAATAAATTAGTCTTAACCTAAGATCAGTCTAGACCTAGACAGCTCCTAACTGTTCCAAGTCAGTCTTCGAGCACTCCAAGTGTAGGATCAGCCAATCAACTGGCCAGATAAGTGTAAGATCGGTGGGAGTCTTTCCGTTGCTTGCCTTAGACACCAATTATGCTTGGCCAGATAAGCGAACGAAACCAATTAAATAACCACATTTCTTCGGGCCTAGTCGTCCCTGAACCACTTTTCTAGACACCAGTTAAATTGATTAATTCTAATCCATTTCAACTCTAAGTTTTCCTTGTCCTATTGAGCTCGAATATCCTTAAGGGTCGATGTCTAATTGATTTTAAGAGTTAAGATTTTGGTTAATGCAATATGAGGGTTGGTTGTTTGTGGGCTAAGGAAAGGTGATTAAATTTTCACCTTATCTTATTTAATAGGTTGTGCTCTTAAATTGATTCAATATGATATACATATTCAGATTTTCAAGCAAGAGGTTCTATGTAATTTAAACTAGATGCATACAACTAATTGAATTCTGAAAGGCTTACCTTACCTCCAGTAATCACCAAAAAATAAATAAAAATTGATATGATGGATGCTCTAAATAATTAGGGTTTCTAATCTTGTGATGAGATTTTTAATTGGATTTAAGTAGGTAATTTTTAATTAATTTAAATATAAAGTAAATATTAAAAATAAGGAAAGAGATTTAGGGTTTAGGAATGATCTCACCAAATAGGATTGAAAGTTTTATTCGTGCCCTAATCTTCTTTGTTCTTTTCTCTTTTTTTTTTACTGCAAAATAAATAAGAAAAATAATTAGTAGGCAATAAAAAAATCAAAAAAATGAAAAAATTTTAATTTTAATGCCTCTTCGACAACGACGCCAAAAACTTGATAGGAATGCAATGTTGTCGTGAAGACACCATATTCATCAGTTTAAATCTGACTTCTTTTAAATTAAAAGTTATGAAGAGAGTAGTGAGTTGGATCGAATCCACAGAGAGGCAATGATTTAATTCTAAAATCTTTGATTTTTTTCTTATAGAAAAAAAAAAGAATTTTTGAAAAAAAAATTAAAGTGAAAATTAGATTTATAAATAAAAATAGAATTTTAATTGTGCAAAAATAAGCTTAGAACTAAAATCTATTATTTAGATCTTAGCGGCTACTTGCAATTAAAGAGTAATAAAAAATAATTAATTTAAAAAGCTAGAATTAAAAAGAGCAATAAAGCTTTCTTTATTAAAATTAAAATTCAAATGCAGAATTTAAATATAAGAAATTAAAGAAAAGAAAAGAAAAAAAAAACTAGAAGGAGATCGCAGATCAGCGTAGGCGTGGAGATGACGTAGAGGACTGGCTCTTTTTTTTAGTACTGTAGCTTTGAAGCAATCTTCAACCCTGAGCTTGGCTTCCCTTTCATCAGATCTGTTGATTTTTGGAGGCTTGGGGTCCTTTTTATAGAGCTAGGAGGGTTGGAGAGTTTTTTCTAGGCAATGTGGAACTAAGGAGCTTTTTGATCATTGAAATATGAAGAAATCTAAGTGAAAATGAGATTAAAAAGAGTTTTGGATGAATTCTACTACTCTGGATGAAATTTGGCCATTAATAGAAATCCAATGGACCAAAAATTATCAAAATCGGATGTGTATCAGCCCAGATCAGGTCAGATTAAATTCTAGCCGTTCGATCGCGCATTGATGGAGGAAATCTCTTCGTAAATCATGCATCATAAAAAGAACTCTATTGTCATGTTTCCAACCAATTTGAGTTAACATATTTTTGGTTTCACCTTTGCTCTACATTTTTTTTTTTTCCCTCTGAATTCTGAAATTGACATTCTTTAGTGGTATTCCTTTTGTTAGAATGGGTTCATTAGCATTTGTATTTCATACATGGTGGGAGTGCCATGTCTCTTTTTTTTTCCTGCACGATTAGAGGTAATGCTATGCCATTATACTCTGATCCTATTCCCTCCATTTATCATTTTGTCCTTTTCACCGTATAAACACATAAAAAATGAATGAGTAATTTTATTTTTGTAGTAAAATCTAAAATAGCTCTATAACATTATATTTGATACATCTTATTTTTTCCATATATTTTTTATATTTATTTTTTAATAAAATATTAAAAAAATATTTTTATAGATTGAGTTTATCAGATTTTTTAATTATTTTTTATTCATTAATTCAAAAAATATCTCCTGAAACTTATTTTCAGAAATATTGTCCAAGTATGAAATTGCTATTTCAGAAGGCGAGTCATGTTGTGCATGCCTCCCATATCGCCGCTTGAAATGGTGGCTTCAAAACTCACCGGTTCAACCAGCGAGATCAGGATAATCGCCCTTCCATCCGATGATTTCAGGTCTCCTTTACCAAAACCTTCGGTCCCTCCTGCACCCCACCCGTTTGACCTCTTTCCTATTCCTAGCCCGATCCCCCAGTCATTCGACCTTGCATATGATGGTGGCCAAAGATTCGACATGATGACTATAAATTTATCTGAATGTTTTAATGAAATACTAAAAAATGCTCGTTTCTTGCTGGTAACTTTATTGGTATAGTTCACATTCTTTTGGCTTATATCATATTTTGATGGAAGACATGGCCAAGTAAAGGACGCATTACATCAAGGTAAAAGATTTATTCTTTTTGCTACAACTCGATGGATTGCTAACCAATCTAAAGCCGCATCCCATAATGTAACAAGATTCGATAGAGCAAGTAGGATGTTTCAAATGCAAACGACATTCCATGGACCTCATACAAACAAAGGCAACAACACTCAGGAGAAATCCTAATGCAAGATCTTTATTATATTATTAGAGGATTTTTAATAAATAAAAATATATATATATATATATTTAAGATTGTAATTGAAATGTGCAGATTATAAGATTATCGAAACGTATGTGTACATGCTAGAAATGGTAGTGCTATCATTTGCCATGCTCTCACTAGATAGCTACTTGTGCTCGTGTATCAATTGATTTCTAATGATACGTTGATGGTTGTTATAGTCTAGATGAATACCATCACAATTACGATCATCAATTTTATCTGATTCTGTATGCCGATTATTGATCGTAACAAACAAATGATATGCTGATAGTACCACAGTGCCAACGATTATGGTAGAAGGAAAGATCATGATCCTCGCAAATTAAGAATAAAATGGATTGGATAGAAGTCAGCAATAGATCTAGGTATCGAATTTGTGGCCGAGAAGGACATGACAAATGTTCATATCCAACAAATAGAGCATGAACACGAGTTTAAAATGAGTGAAACTTTGTATTACATATATTTTCTTATTAATCCTTATGTTATTTGTAATCTTTCATGAACATGAGTATGAACATAAGATGTAATGAACTTTTGTATCGTTGGATATTAATCCTTATATTGTTTGTAATCTTTATTTATGAAATGTTGTTTCTTATAATTGCTCAATTTCTGTTATTGTTATACTCATTTTATGAAACACTTATACGTTGATGCTAAAATCTTTTTTGTTATTGTTAACATCAGCAGCATATCATATTTATACATACTATTACAAAAATGGTCTATGACAGTGCATACTATGGCAGCGATTTTCGAAACCGCTATCATACATCTTACGAAAACTGCTGCTATAGGTCCGACATATAGCAGCGATTAACGAAAATCGCTGCCGTAGATTAGATCTATAGCAGTGGTTATAATAAACCGCTGTTATAGATCGACCTATAGCAGCGGTTAGTGAAACCGCTGCCATAAATTGGATCTATAGCAATGGTTAGTATGAACTGCTGCTATAAGCTTATTTATGACAGCGATTAATTATAACCACTGCCATATATATATATATTTAAATATTATATAATTTTAAAATTTAATATTTATATTCATCATTCATTATCTAAATAATTATCATTAGAGTATCGTCGCAAAAGATCGTCTCGATCCGATGGCTCTAGCTTCGTCGATCAAAAAAATTTGATTTCGACGACCATGAACGATGATGTGATAATCTGATAGATAGAGACCTTCGATGGATCCAAAAATCTACAACGATGATCTCGATGATGTTTATAGCATACCATCAAAATTTTACTTCAATCGGATATCGTTATCTTGGTCAATTTAGTATTGATTAGTTTCGACCGTTAAATGATAAATGAGTGATCAAAAAAACAAATGGTATCTGATTATGAGATAATTTTTTTATAAATGATCTTGGTTACTACTTTAATTATTTTTTATGATGGTGATTATAAAATTCAACTCATGAGATAAAGAATGATATAAAACTATACATCTTCTGATAACCATTCTAAAACTTCACTGGTTGTTATGCTCGTGCTTTTACAATATCTGCTTAACATGAATAGTTTATATAAAAATGATTTAAATTTTACTATCATCATCATATAAAATATTTAAAATTATAATAAAAATTATTTAACTAAAAAATTATCTCATAATCGGATGCGTCGTTTAACCCTTTGATCGTTTGTTTCTAATTTAACGGTCGAAATCATTTCCGTACTAAATTGACCATGATAACGATATCCGATTGAAGTGAAAACTTTGATAGTATGCTACAAACATCATCGAGATCATCGTTGCATAGATTTTTGGATCCATCAAAAGATCTTCATCTATCAAATCATCGCATCATCGTTCATGATCGTCAAAATTAAATTTTTCTAATCGATGAAACTAGGGCCATCGGATCGAGGCGATCTTTTGCGACGACACTCTAATGATAATTATTTAGATAATGAACAATGAAGATGGGCATTAAATTTTAAAATTATATAATATTTTAAAAAAAAAAAAAAAAATTATTTTCAACCTACGACAGCGGTTATCAAAAAATTGCTGCTATAGATCTATAGTTAACCACACCATAGTTATAGAACCACTGCCATAGATCTATGGGCAGCAGGTTCGATAACCACTGCCGTAGGTTAGGTTAAAAATTCTTAAATTTTTTCTGCTTTCTTTTCATGCACGCTTGATCTCTCTCTCTCTCTGTCTCTCCCCCTCCTATACGTCGCTGGTGAGGCTTCTTCCCCCCCAGTTGGTGCTGCCCCTCCTTCCCCTCGACCGGTGTCCCCTCCCTCCTCTCCCTCTAACCCCATCCCTGCCACCCCTCCCGCCACCGCCACCCCCCACCCGACCCCCCCCTCCCCCGGCCGCCCTCCTTCCCCATCCCCGGCCGCTCCTCCCCACCACCTGCCACCCATCCTCCCCTGGCCGCCCCTCCTTCCCCCATCCCCGACTGTCCCTCTCCACCACCCTGCCACCCCCCAGCCATTCCATCTCCAGCCACCCCTCCCCGTCACCCCCCTCCCGCCCTGCCACCCCCATCCGACCCTCCACCCTCCCCCGATCGCCCCTCCTTCCCCCCATCTCGGGTAGCCCCTCCCCACCACCCCTGTCAGCCCCCATCTCCGACCGCCCCTCTCCGCCACCCCCCATCCTCCCCTCGGTCGCCCCTCCCCGCCACCCTGCCACCCCGGCCACCCCTCCCCGCCACCCCCACCCCCCATCCCCGGCAACCCTCCCGCCACCCTCCACCCCACCCCCCACACTTCCTCTTTCGATCGTCGACCCTTCCATCACTATGCCTCCCGGGCTTTCTCATCACTATGCCCCTCCCCCCCCTGCCCCCATCTCCGACCGCCCCTGCTCTCTCTTTCTTTCCTCTTTCTCTCTCTTCTCTATCTCACTATCTTACTTTTATTTTGCAGGTTACCTCTAGTACCATCGTCCTCTTTTAGCATCATCACCGACGACCCTCGGAGCTTTCGATGCGACCCGCTTTCTATAGCCACATGTATAATTTTTTTTTAATTTTATAGTATTATTTATTAATCATGTATATTTATAATAATTTATAAAATATTTATAATAAATATTATAAATATTTATTATAAATATTATAATTATCTACATGCCATAGTTTTTGGATCGAAACTTGGATATTAAGATCCGGACCTAATTTTAATTACTGGTATCGGATCCGAACCCGAATACCCGATGGATCTATACTTGAAGTACCAGACTCGAATCCTAATAGATCCCGAAAGGTCGGATCCAATTTCGGAACTCAAAATTAAGAAACGGAGAGACTGAGAGAAAGACCAACAGATGGAGAGAGGGAGGGCCAGTTGCTCACCAGGCCGACAAGAGAGACCGAGAGGAGAGAGAAGGGAGGGAGGGGAGGAAGGGGGTCTGGCCTAGCCGCCGTCATCGACGAGGAAGATCGAGAGAGGAGAGAGGAAGGGAGGGATCTGATTCTCGGGGGGAGGGGGTCCGACCTCGTCGATGAGGGAGATCGAGAGAGGAAGAGTGGAAGATCGAGAGAGCGAGAGAGGAAGGGAGAGGATCCAGCCTCATCGGCATCACTGGGAGAGATGGGGTCCGGCCTTGCTGACGAGGAAGATCGAGAGAGTGACAGAGGGAGGGATGGGGTTCGACCTCGCCGATGAGGGAGATCGAGAGAGGAAGATCGAGAGATGAAAAAGTTAGGAGGGAGGGGTTCGGCCTTGCCACCATCATCGATGAGAGAGATCGAGAGAGGGAGAGAGGGAGTGATTTAGGGGATGGCACACAACCAAGCCGGCTCAGATATGTAGCTGAGTCGGCTCGAGCCGTGATCAAGCCAGTTGGGAGAGGATCCAAGCCGAATGTCTCAGGCACGGAGTCGGCTATCTCAGGCATGGAGCCATCTCGACTTCTGAGCAAATAGAATTTGATATGTCTCTCTAAGATTCCAACTTTAAGCCCTAAGGTGCCACCATCATCTACTTTGTTCTTCTTTCAGATTTTTGAATTAACACTAAGGTTCGTGCAAGAAATCGGATCTACGACTGTTGCTCATTCTTAATTATTTATGAATGTAATTCATGTTGTAGAATTTATTGCATAACATTTTTTGGATATTTATATCTTATTGCTTTTGCTTATTGCATTGCATAATGATAGATCCATTGATTAGTGTACATATTAGAGACTATTTATTGATGCTATACTAATATTATTGTTCAACATGTTATATTGATTAATGTTCATTAACGTTGTAGGTCATGATGGCACCAAAATGCCATCTAGCTTTCACCCCTGCCCCTCAGTGGGTTACGCGCAGTTCAACATCCGAGGAGTAGTCAAAGCATATAATTTTTCACTATCTCCTTGTGGAGTTGGTGATCCTTCTCAAAGTTCTGCAGCAATCCTAATAAGCCATGATAGTTCACTGCAGGCTTTGTCATTCTAAAATAAGTTAGGAAGAAAAGGAAGGACTTGGACAAAGAATTAAGGATCGCATCCTTATCGAGCTGCTCATGCAGGAGAAAGCCCAACTTGCTAAGGCGCTCAATCATCTAGATCATGTACAATACATGATTGATGATTGAGGCCCCGTCCCTCATCCGAGCATTGAAAATGACACAACTTATTTTGTGCCTTTCAATGTCGTCCGACGTGACAAAAGAGTCATTCAATATTTGAAGCATCTCCTATGGTTGGATGATTTCAAACCTACGGCTGAACTCATCATTCATTGCCGCCAGTATTATATATCGAATGATGGTGCAGTCATTGAGCCACTTTAGATAAATATCTCGGACTGCTTTTCTGACATTCGAGACTGGCTCCTCAGGTGGGATCCGCTCATGTTCCAGGATGATTTTCAACTTACGATACCAGCTATCGTAGTTGGATCCCATTAATTTATCTTGGTCTAACAATGATCAGAGCGATAGGCTAGTGGCCATGTCTGCACAAAAAAAAAACCAAATCTAATTAGTATATGAATTATTAATCCTAAAAACTTGGACTTCAATCTAAAGATTTTTCCACTATTTTATATGAATTGATAGCCTCTACTTCCAATTCGAGAAATTACTCTAATTTCTTAGTGGGTACTAGAATCTACATAGACTACACATGAGTCCAACTTTAGTTGGTCAACCCATGTGCACCTATAGATAGATTCAAAATCAATTATTTCTCTAAACAACTTCTAGTAACATTGATTTTGCCCCATAGACCTAATCAATAGGCTTTGACCTCCACTGAAAAAAATTTGGTTAGGTCCAATCATTAATATGACCATATTTGATCTTATCTAATTAATAAATGATCAGGCCCGACTTTGGTCAGCCAATCTAACCATCATCAGAAAGACTTAACCAAATTATCATTTTATGAATGGTAATTTCATTAGTCAATAATCACCAGGCCTTTGGGCCTCTAATGATCATTATACTAATGAACCCATTATCACTCAACTTAATGGAAGGCTATGATTTAGTTATCTATATAACTATTTTATTTTTAAAGATCTAATAATTTTAGAGAATTTAGTTAATCAATTTAAGAAAATTTAGCAAACCAATTTCGATCCTCCCACCGACTTCACCAAGTCAGAAAAGAATCTAATCTAAGCCGGCATTAGAAGCACCTAAATTAGTCAGACTAATTTACCTAATAGACATGAGTGAGCCCGAATTATCAAGTAATCTAATCAAAATCTAACTCACCAGGATGGCCAAGTAAGCGAGATCAGTGAAAGGGATATGCCATTAACTCGTCAAAGATCGAATCAGTGTGAGTAGCTCCTAATTAAAAATCACTTATCAAACTGCCAAACTTACCTTAGATACCATTCGATTTATTAGTTTTAATTTGACCAATTTAGTAATTTTGGATTCGACCGCGTAGCCTTGAATCAAGTCCGTTTGGTCCTTATTAAAGGCATGGACTTGACCAACTACAACTATTGTAATTGAGTCTATAGAGTCCTTGACTTAATTTAAATTAACTTTTAATTAGATTTGATCAATTACTTTAAATTAGTCCATCTTTTAACTAACCTTAGGTCTAACCCAATTTATGGATCTAATTCAGCTAACCCAATAACTCACAAGTTTATGATTAATGACTTAGAGTCCTAATTCATAATTTTAGATACTAAATCATTATACTTAATTTTTAATTAAGTTTATGGGCTGAGGGTTAGGATTCGGCATTTCAAAAATATTTTTAATTTTAAAAAATTCTTTACAACTTAGCATTATTCACCAATTGAATCGACTCATTTCAAAATTAAATCATCTCAATTCACAAACAACATTAGTTGTAGGGTTTAATCTGAAACTATGTATACTACATAATCATGAAATCATGAATCAAACTTTATCTAAATATGCATTCATGATCATAAATTAGATTAAAATTTAATATGATTAAATCATAAAAATATTAGATCAAATCTAATAATTTTATGATTAACGATATAGATCAACAACATACCAGGATAATCTTTTCACTGTAGGAGATAAACCCTACAGCAGGACAATCTGCAGTTCGTATGATCTCAATTTTAATTTTTTAGATCTAATTATTCTAATTATTAGATTAATATTTAGATTAAATCTAAATTATTAATCTAAATATGCAAGTATATCATGTTTAAAGAGTCTTGCTCTGATACATTGTAAGAAAATAGTGCGGGGTTGTCATGCTACTTTCAAAAAATATTTCAAAAATAGTAATGATATAGTAAAAATAATTAATCTAATTAATTATCTACTAATCATATCAGATTATTTAATCCTATGCATTAGAATCTAAACATAATATGCATGCATACATCAATAGATCTGAAAATAAAACTATGTAATAAACTATTTATTACATCTATGTATTCAGAACATAATATATTTTCATGGATAGTCGATCACCATAATCTGAGTCTACCAGATAATGCTTTAGTATCATGTCATAGTTGCACACATGTTCAGCCTCTACGGTTGGTTCACATGGAGCTCCTGATCCCGATCAGCCCCACTGGAGTGCTAGCTCCTTGCCGGAGCTTTCGATGGCTAATCATGATCGATCCGATTGATTGTATACTTTTTGATTTTTTAGATATTTTAAAAAATTAAAACATAAATATTGGAGGATGATGAAGATGTGTTTTAAATTTGGTGGTGATCTGATGCTCACAGTACTCGATCTCTCCATTCGAATCCAGATTCCCAAATCTAGGATTTCACTCGGCCCAAAAATTCTAACATACTAAAAATCCTATCACACCCTCTCTGTATGAAGTTTTTTCATGAAATAAGTTTTTATGAAAAGATAACTTTTAGATCTATAATCTTTATTTAGATCATATCTAAAAATAGGATATTCTTAGAGGTAAAAATCACAAGAGAAGAGAAGCATAAAGGAAAAGAAAAGTGCTGTAGGATCTTATTCATCTTCACTTCAAGATTTTTTTTGCTCAGAACTGATGTCCAAATCTCTAAAATTTTTACCATATAATGCTAACCTCTCCTCCTACACGTAAAAAAATTCTCATAATTTATTGACATGAATACCATGAAAAAATTATATAAAAAATGATAAGAATTAAATGGTTGAGAGGTTTTAACCACTCATTTGATTTAAAAAATCAAATGAGCCTCTTATCCTTAACCAACGCTCCCTCCCTTATGTTTAACACGCAGAAGGACTCTTTTTCTATGTGCATATTTTTATTTCTCAAAAAATATTCGATAAATAAAAAAAAGGGCGTGGGAAGCAGAGTGAAAAAGTCAAAAATGGTGGGCGCATGGGAGAATTTAAATTCAAACTTCATTTGACTTGGTCCTAATTGGTTTCAACCAAACCAATTAATTTAGATCCAATTGAACCAGGTTAAACCTAACTAAATTAGGCTTAGCTTAATCCAATAAAATTTTAATTAAATTAGAAATTAATTAGATCTACGTTCAGATTAAATCAGGATCAAAACTTTCATAATGATTAGGTCATCTCATGATCTGATCGTGTCAAATCCAATCGAATCAAATTCAATCGGACTTGATCGAATTCTCATTGCTCAATCAAATTGAGCTAATCATCAATTAAATTACTAATTAATTTTTTAAAAATATCTGAGTCTAAATCGAATGGGTTACTAAGCAACGGAGTTCTATCAACATGAAACTCTAGAAGAATCCTAAATTAGTGGAACTCTTGAACCCAGTGTCCCAAATAAATCGAACTCACGATCATAGATCCTAGACTAGTAAAACTCTTAATCAGAGAGTTCCAGATGAGTAGGACTTAGAGTTTCAATCCAGTAGAACTCTTGATCACAGAGTCCCAGTCTAGTAAGACTCTTAGTCACAGAGTTTCAGTCCAGTAGGACTCTTGACTATAGTATCCTAGATTATCAGGACTCATGATCAGAGAGTCCCATACAAGTAGAACTGAAAGTCTCAATCCAGTAGAACTCTTGGTCACAGAGTTTCAGTTCAGTGGGACTCTTTGATCATAGAGTCCCAAACCAATAGGACTCTTGATTAGGGAGTCCCAGACAAGTCGGACTCAAAGTTTCAGTCCAGTAGGACTCTTAGTCACTGAGTCTCAATCCAGTGAAACTCTTGACCACAAAGTTTTAGACCAGTGAAACTCTTGACCATAGAGTTCCAAACCAATGGGACTCTTGATCAGTCATCAGATCAGGTAGGAACTCCTAATGTGTGTGACCCCATAGGTCCTAACCTAAGTCGGTAGCACAGAAACCAATTTCTATACTAATCAAAGTGACCATCTAGCAATGATACCCAACGTCCGGATAGATCGAATAATCGTAATCGCAACATTCAGAACCTACGCGAATAGATGACTCAGGGTTAGATCGTCAACCCTAGAAAATATATCCATGTCATATCTCAAAGCAATTAGTCCCGTGACTCCTCACTAAGACTACCCTGATCGAGGTTTTACTAAATTGAAACACAATTGAATGTAGCTCCTGAAATTAGGAATGGTCAATCCCATCTTGATATACTCATCGACTCCATAAGTACTTGACTGTGCCCAAAAATCTTTCATCGCTGAATTAGAAATTTAGATAATTTGATACTAAAATACAGTGAGTTGCTTGAAAGTCACCGTGATAATCTCAGATCGAAGGGACATTTAGATCCATATTTCATTGAAGCTAATCTTGACAGGAGAAAAGCCTCGGACTTGATCACGTTCAATGCAGATGTATCCATATATCTCACTTGCATGTCATATCAGTGTCTTAACACTTCTTGGTTATAAGAACAACCAACCTATATGGTACACAATGATGTATATTTGATAAACATTGTCATCCTAAGTAACAATGTATCATTTGGTCGTAAACTATTTAAGGACTAAATGACAAATCCTTTTTTGTCGAATCTAGATAGTCCTAAGGACTTCATCATAACACATGAGTTCATTAGAAGATAACAAAATTTATGATGAAAAATATCAAAATAACTTTTATTAATTTATAATTCATATATAATTATAAATATATAGCCCAATCATTAATAGAATGATGATTGGCTTTGGGACACATTCCCAACACCAACAGTTAGAAAGCATTTCTAACTTGATTAAGAGAGACCCAGTACGATCTAACGATCAGAAATCATCCTCAAGCTTGATCCGATGGCTGTAAACAAATCTGGACCCTGTTTTACCTATAGAAGGTCGATTTTGATGTGATCTGGACCGTTTGAACTCGATCTGATGGCTGAAATTCATCACAAGATGCAGAATCTAATCCAGACTCAATTTTCATGATTTTTCTTCCTTTCAAACTCTATTTCTCTCTATAAAAATCCTCCTAAGCTAAACCAATAAGCCATAAGTCCCTCAAAGCCCTTCTATGCTCCTCCAAACCTCCCCAAGCCCTCCAAAAACTCTTAAAAGCCTTCCCTTCACCAACAGCAAGCTCTCCTCTTCTTACTTCTCTCTCTCAAACCCTTCGTCCTTCAACCTTTTCTCTTTCTTTCTTCATCAAACCACCAAAATCTTCTCTCCGATGTCAGATCTCTGCAAATAGCTACTGTCCAGGTTCTTCAGCAAGACTGTAGGATGAAGTTTTTAGCGAGAAGCTTTTTGATATTTGGCTGACCCTCACTTTCTCAAGAGATCATTGTGATCTTATTTTGATGATATTTTCTATTTTTTATCTTTTATATCATTTTTTAATTTATAATAAAGATTATTTTTAGTTATAATATTTTTATATCTTTATTTTCTTATAGTTAATCTAAAATAGTTTATTATCCTTAAAATGAGTCCTGATCTATGGTATGGTTCGTACTCTTGAGATTTGGTTGATGCTGGATCGAGTTAGAGCCGAGGAAGACGAGGTCACCGCTGGTGATCTGCAAAATAAAGTTTCATCTGGAGTCTGTGGTGATGGCTCCAGCAGGATCCTCCGACGATTAAGTCAGATCTTTTGGCCAATAAAAATGGAGTGCTCAGAAAAGAGTTCGGCAGACTTTCAAAAAGAAGAAGAGAGCTTAGAGAAAACGTATTTAGAAGGTCTTCTTTTTATAGATGGAGTTCGTAACGGATTGATAGTGACAGCTGCAGCCGTCGGATAGCGGGCCACTCGAGGTCTGATGGAGTCTGTCATGAAGGGGGCGCTGCTTATAACAGACGGATGGTGACAGTCATCGCCATCCGATAGTGGATCGCTGTCGTCTGCAACAGACTGATAGTGACGGCCATAGTCGTCTGGTATTGAGCCACTCGGAGCCACATAGAGGGGTGAAGAGCTTTGACGTATATCAATTTTAGAGAAGTTCGAACTTCTAAAGAGAATACAGCTAGAGGGGATCATCCGAAAGGAATGCTAGCTAAAATCTAAAAACAATCCGTTGAAGAAATCCGACTGAAGGAGAAGTCCAGAAGGAGTTTGGCTCATATAGAAATTTGACTGAAGAAGAGATTCGAAAGAAGTTCGGCTCCTATAGAAATCTGACTAAAGGAGTTCAGAAGGAGTTCGGCTCATGTAGAAATTTGATTGAATGAGAGATTCGAAAGAAGTTTGGCTCTTATAGAAATTCGACCGAAGGAGGACTTCGGAAGGAGTTCGGCTTCTGTAGAAATTTGACTAAAGAAGAGATCCGAAATAAGTTTGGCTCCTATAGAAATCTGACTGAAGGAGTCTGAAAGAAGTTTGCCTAGGGTTCGACCGCTGGAGGAGTTCGACTATCAAAGGAGTTCGACTGGGGTTCGACCATTGGAGGAGTTCGACTATCGAAGGAGTTCGACTGGGGTTCAGCCGTTGGAGGAGGTCAACTGGGGTCTGACTGTTGGAGAGAATTTCTGATCGAAACTCCTTCATGATTGCCAGTTGCGTTAGGCCAAGCATCAGATTGGATTTCGATGGGAGCAAAATTTATCTCCAACAATAGTTCCCCTACTTTTGAGTTTAAAACTCGAAGAAAGGGAGTACAAAAAAGATGACTACCGAAGACTTTTTTTGAACTCTGCATCCGTTGGGGTTGAAGCTTGGGGGAGACCTTATCTCCAACCGAGGTTCACATTGAAGTTGAGGCTCGGAGGATATCTTGCCTCCAGCCGAGATTGACGTTGAAGTTAAGGCTCGAGGGAGATCTTATCTCCAACCGAGGTCTAGGAAGATCTTGTCTTCTATTGATGTTGTGGTTGAAGCTCATGGAAAATCTTTTCTCCAGCTGAGATTATCGTTGAAATTGAGTCTCGAAGGAGATCTTGTCTCCAGTCGAGGTTGACGTTGAAGTTGAAGCTCGGGGAAGATCTTATCTCCAGCTGAGGTCCAAAAAGATCTTATCTTCTATTGACATTATGGTTGAAGCTTGTAGAAGATCTTTTCTCCAATCGAGGTTATCATTAAAGTTGAGGCTCGAGGAAGATCTTGTCTCCAGTCGAGATTGATGTTGAAGTTGAAGCTTGAAGGAGATCTTGTCTCCAACCGAGATTCAGGGAGGTCTTGTCTCCTATTGACGTTGCGGTTTAAGCTCGTAGGAGATCTTTTCTCTAGTCGAGATTGTCGTTGAAGTTTAGGCTTGGAGGAGATCTTGTCTCCAATCGAGGTTGATGTTGAAGTTGAAGCTCGGAAAAGATCTTGTCTCCAACCGAGGTCCAGGAAGATCTTGTCTCCTATTGACGTAGACATTGAAGTTCGGAGGAGATCTTTTTTCCAACCAAGATTGAAGAAGATCTTATCTCCTGTTGATGTAGACGTTGAAGCTCAGGAGAGATCTTATCTCTAGTCGAGATTGAAGGAGATCTTATCTCCTATTGATGTAGAAGCTTGGGAAAGATTTTATCTCCAACCGAGGTTGAAGTTGAAGTTGAAGCTCGAGGGAGATCTTATCTCCAATCGAGGTTGATGTTGAAGTTGAGGCTCGGGAGAGATCTTATCTTCAGTCGAGGTCCAGAGAGATCTTATCTCCTGTTGACGTAGACGTTGAAGATCAAGAAAGATCTTATCTTCAGTCAAGATTGAAGGAGATCTTATCTCCTATTGATGTAGACGTTAAAGCTCGGAGGAGATCTTATCTCCAATCGAGATTAAAAAAGATCTTATCTCCTATTGATGTAGAAGTTCGAAGAAGATTTTATCTTCAATCGAGGTTGAAGAAGATCTTATCTCCTATTGATGTAGACATTGAAGTTCAAGGAAGATCTTATCTCCAATCAAGGTTGAAGGAGATCTTATCTCCTATTATTATCGGGCATAATGGGATCATTGTCGAGGCCTTTTCTCTCATTCCGTTTAAAATGAATGAGGCCTTCGATTTTGCTCACGTTAAGATGAGGTTCTCCTCTTGTTCCTAATGGATTGTGTGGGCACATAAGGGCCATTGTCAGGGTCTCTCCCCCCATCTTGTCTAAAATGAATGAGGTCTTCGACTTTGCTCATGTTAGGATGAGGTTCTCCTCCTGTTCCTAACGGACCATGGGGGTACATAAGGGCTATTGTCAGGGCCTCTCCCCCATCTCATCTAGAAATGAACGAGACCTTCGACTTTTGCTCGCGTTAGGATGAGGTTCTCCTCCTATTCCTAATGGGCTGTGGGGGCACATAAGGATCGTTGTCAGGGCCTCTCCCTCCATCTCATCTAAAATGAACAAGATCTTCAACTTTGCTCACATTAGGACGAGGTTCTCCTCCATTCCTAACGAATTATAGGGGCACATAAGGACCATTGTTAGGGCCTCTCTTTCCATCTCATCTAAAATGAACGAGGCCTTCCTCCCATCTTGATATCTTACAGCAGGATTTGATTGATCACTTCAGCTTCTCCATTCGTCTGTGGGTGAGCTACCGATGTGAAGTGATGGAAGATGTTTAAATCTTCATGAAACTCAGTGAATCTTGTTCTAGGGAACTATCGTCCATTATCCATTATGAGAGTTTGGAGCAGACCGAACCAGTAGATGATTGATTTTTAGATGAAATTCTGTACCTTGATCTTGGTAATTTTTGCTAGTGGTTCGGCTTCGATCCATTCGGTGAAATAGTCGATCGCAATCAGGAGAAACTTTCATTGTCCGAATGTCATCGAGAAAGGGTCAAGTATATCCATTCTCCACTGCGCAATTAGCCAAGGTGTGCTCAGTGGAGTAAGCTTGGAAGCCGGCTGTCTTTGTATGTTTGCATTCTTCTGACAGCGATCACATTTCTTGACATACTCCATAGAGTCACGGAATAAGGTCGGTCAATAGCATCCTTGCCGAAGTAGTTTTTGTGATAGGGACCTAGCTCCTGCATGACTTTCATAAATTTTCTCATGCACTTCCTATAATGCGGAGTTGGCTTATGAAGGTCGAAGATATCTCAACAGCGGTAGCAAATACGATATCTTATACAACTTGTCTTCATATAAAACATACCGGGAGACTTGATTCCTGAGTTTCTGAGCTTCTTTCGGATCACGAGGAAGCACTTCCTCTTTGAGATAGGTAGCTAACGGATCAATTCAGCTTGGCTCAAGCTCCATCTGCATAACGAGCTATGATTCTTTCGAGCTTGGGCATTTTAGAGTCTCAAAAAATACTTATTTGGATAGTTTGGCTAGGGCTAAAGTGGCCAATTTAGACTGGAGGTCGGCTCTTATATTTTTCGCTCTTGAAATCTGTTGAATGCCAAAACTACCAAAGACCGGGATAAAATTCTTTACTTTCTTAAGATATTTCATCATAGTTTCCTTCCGCACTTCATAGTTGCCACTAACTTGGCCGATCACTAATTGAAAATCACTGTAGAGTTGAAGTCGGTCTATTTTTAACTCTCTTACTATTTTCAACCCAGCGATCAGTGCTTCATATTCGGCTCCATTATTTGTTGCAGAGAATTTAAAGCATAGTGCGTACTCGACGATAACTCCCTCGAGACTGACTAAGACTAACCCCGTACCTGCTTCGGTGGAGTTGAACGAATCATCCACGTACAGGATCCAAAGATCTTCGAAAAGATTGGCACTCTCTTCGGGGAGGCTCGATTGTGACAACAGAGCGTCGGTCTCATTCTGTTCAAGCTCGGCATCATCCAGAATGGTACATTCTAATACAAAATCTATCAATATTTAGGCTTTGATTGATGGTCGGAGTCGATAGTTGATGTCAAACTTCGTAAGCTCGGTTGTCCATTTTGTGATTCTTTCGAAAGTATTCGTTCGATGAAGGATGACTTTTATTGGTTGGTCTGTGAGGACCATTACGGTGTGCCCATGAAAGTAAGGTCGGAGTCTTCTTATGACAATCAGAAGAGAGTAAGTCAATTTTTCTAGCTTAGAATACCTAATCTCTGCATCCCTCAAGATTCGGCTTACATAGTAGATCGATTGCTGCATCTTCACTTTCTCCTTGATCAGGACTGCTGCCAAGGCCATCGGGGAGACTACTAGGTACAAAAATAATTTTTCTTCGGATTCGGACTTTGCCAATAGTGGGGGAGAGCCGAGGTAGATTTTAAGCTTCTCAAATATCCATTGGTACTCCATCGTCCAGCAGAATTCCTTCTTTGGTTGCCTGAGAACTCGGAAGAAGGGTATGCATCGCTCGGCTGATCTCGAGACGAAGCGATTCAGGAATGCCACTTTTTCAGTCAGACGCTGAACTTTTTTGATTATTTTTGGAGCAGTCATTTCCTGAATAGCTCAAATTTTTTCTGAATTCATTTCAATCCCACACCTTAACACCATAAACTCTAGAAACTTTTTTGATGTCACACTAAAGGCGCACTTGGTCGGATTCAACTTCATCTTATGCTTTCTGAGTGCACTAAAGATCTCTTTGAGATCAATGAGGTGGTTTATAGACGCTCGATTTTTGACGAGTATGTCATTCACGTACATCTCCATATTGCGATCGATCTGCTTCTTGAAGATCTTGTTGACCAGGCACTAGTACGTTACCCCTATATTTTTAAGTCCAAAAAGGATAACCCTATAACAATAAAGACCACGGTCAGTAATAAAAGTAGTTTTCTCCTCGTCCTCCAATGCCATCCGTATCTGGTTATAATCAGAGAAGGCATCCATGAAGATAAGAAGCTCGAAGCTTAAGGTTGCGTCTACCAGTTGATCGATCCTGGATAAAGGATAGCTATCTTTTGGACAGATCTTGTTCAACTTTTTAAAGTCTATATACATCCTACACTTATTGTTTACCTTTTTGATGAGGACCATGTTTGAGATCCAGGTCGGATAGTTAACTTCTCAGATGAATCCAGCTTGGAGGAGCTTGCCTACTTCTGCGATTGCTTTCTACCTCTCTAGGACGTGGTTGCGCATCTTCTCTTTTACTGATCGATACTTAGGATCAACGGTCAGTCGATATTCCATGACCTCATCATCAATTTCTGACATATCTGCTAGAGCTCAGGCGAAGACGTCTGCATTATTTCTGAGGAAGGTGATGAGTTACTTCCGAACCTCATCTCCTAAATTAGAGCCGATCTGTACAGCGTGCTCCATGTTTCTATCATTTAAGGGCACATATATGAGGTCCTCTATAGGCTCGTTTCACTCCTTGATGAGATCGTCGCGGACATCTAGCCCATCAATAGGATAAGGGTCGGACCGTTCTTTCTTTTGTAGGATAATTAAGTAGTAGTGCCTTGCCAGAGCTTGATCTCTCCTGACCTCTCTGATCCCATGATTTGTTGAAAACTTCATCTTCAAATAATAAGTTGATACGACTATCCGAAGTGCATTTAGATCAGGTCCGTCGAGAATAACATTATAGATAGATGGAGCCTTTACGACTAAAAAATCGATCTATGCCTTAGTCAGCTTCGAGCATTGCTCTGCAGTCACAGCCAAAGTTATTATGTCCTCAACTGGTACGGCATCATCAGTAAAGCTTACCAACGGAGAGTTCATCGATCTCAAGCAGTTATTGAGTAAGAATATTTTTAAGAAAGTATCATAAAATAAAATATCAGTCGAGCTTCCATTATTTATCAAAATACAGTGTACATCATAGTCGGCAATGTTTAAAGAGATTACAACTGCATCATTATGTGGGAACTGGACCCCATGAACATCTATCTCAATAAAGGTTATGGATTCTTCAGTCCTCCATTTCTTCATTGATTTCTCGAATCTGCTGGCCTCTCCTCGTCAAAGTTCTCTCGAGATAGTGTTGATGATGTCGAGAGGCGACCAATCTTCTTGTTGATCCTCTCTCCTTGGTGGTTCGGGCTGCGATAATGCCCTCGATCGATCTTTCCACCCTTCAGGCCATCACTGTAGGAATCGATCAAGTCTGCCTCGTCTGATGAGCTTCTCGATCTCATCTTGGAGTTAAATATACTCCTCAGTATTGTGACCGTGGTCACGATGATAAAGACATAACTTGTTAGAATTACGCTTGCTGGGATAAGTACGCATCCTTTTCGATCTCGATAGTTGCTTTCTAATTTTCATCAGTACTTAGATTTTCGAAACATTGAGAGGGGCGTAGTTGTAAAATTTTTGGAGGGGAGAACCCCACCGCACCCTTCTATTGGGGCTTCCCTGCCTTCGAGCCCAGAGAGGAGTTTGGACTCGCTTGCGCTTAGAGAGAGTTTGGAAGCGCGGCCAAGCTTTACTCGACTTTTCTTTCTCGATGGGCCTGCTCGACTCATCGATTGGTCGCTCACCAAAGGCTTCATCGTCCTTGGCCTTGAAGGCCTCTTCATCTCAGGCATAATCTTCCGCTCGAGCTGGCATATTGGCAAAGTTTCTGAGATACTTCTTTTTCAAGAAAAATAATAAATTATTCTTCTGAAGGCCGTCCTTAAGTGTGGCCATGGCAATTGATTGATCTAGATTTCGAACCTCCAATGCAGCAGCATTAAACCGGGTGACATAAGCTCGGATGGATTTTTTCTTCTTCTGCTTGATATTCATCAAGAAATCCGAACCTCGATGCGGACGTCAGCTGCTGACAAAGTGGACCACCAACTGATGGCTCATCTGATCAAAGAAAAAGATGGTACCGACTTAAGTACCGAGTACCAATTTTTGATGACTTTCTTGAGGGTGGATAGGAAAGCCCGACATAAAATAGCGTCTAGCGTGCCGTGAAGCAACATCATTATCCGAAAGGCCTTCAGATGGTCGACCAGATCGATGGTCTCATCATAACTCTCAAACTATGGGAGCTTGAAGTTCGGCGGAATTGGTTCCTGCATAATTCTCTGAGAAAAAGAAGGATCAGTATAAATATTATTACCATATAAGGAGGAAGTATGATGGAGCTTTTCGATTCGTCGACTCATTTCTAGGAGCCTTTGATCCAGAAAATCTTCACGATCATTGATTTTCAGGATTTTCTGGTGGAACGGGCATGAAGCTTTCCCCTAGATCGAGTCATGGTCTGAGCAAGGGCCCTCCATCCTCTGCTTCATCTTTTCGAAAATTAGAGGTCGGATAGCCCAAGTCGGTCATTCCTAGACCGAACCATGAGGCTCCAGAGAAGCCTGCTCTGACCGAGCCAGAGCTGGAGCCTATCGATGTATGACCTACATCGTCTCCATGAGATCGCGAACCTGCTGGATCGGTAAGTTGAACTTCTCCGCATCCACCACAGCTATAGGTGGAGCTTGAGTTACCAGGGCTGAAGCGGAAGTGGATAGGTCTTGATGGAATCTGACTGTAGAGGTCATCGACCGTTGGTTTGAAGCTTTTTTGAGAGGCATTTTTTTCTTAGAAAAGAATTTTAGAGAGAAAGAAGAGAGATCGCTGGTGAGCACTCCTTTAAGAACAAGAGAACCTCGAAAATAAAGGCCCCTCCTTCTAACGCCAATTCTGTTGTTGTAGAATCTGGTTGATATCGAATCAAGCTGGAGCCGAGGAAGATAAGGTCACAATCGGTGATCTGCAAAATAAAGTTTCATCCGAAGTCGGTGGTGGTGGCTCCGACAGGATCCTCCGACGATCAAGTCAGCTCTTCTGGCCAACAGAAATAGAGTGTTCAGAAAAGAGTTTGGCAGAGTTTCGAAAAGAAGAAGAGAGCTTAGAGAAAACGTATCTAAAAGATTCTCTTTTTATAGAGGAAGCTTATAGCGGATTGATGGTGACAGCTGTAGCCGTCTGGTAGCGGGTCACCCGAGGTCTGATGGAGTCTGTCATGGAGGGGGGCACCGTCTGTAGTAGACTGATGGTGACAGCCATTGCCGTCTGGTAGCGGATCATTGTCGTCTGCAGCGGACTAATAGTGACAGCCATAGCCATCTGGTACTGAGCCTCTCGGGGCTGCATGGAGGGATGAAGAGCTTTGACATATGTCAATTCTAGAGGAGTTTGGACTTCTAAAGAGAATACGGCTAAAGAGGATCATCCAAGAGGAATGCTAGCTGAAATCTGAAAGCAATCTGCAGAAAAAATTCGATCGAAGGAGAAATTCAGAAGGAGTTTGGCTTCTATAGAAATCCGACTGAAGGAGAAATCCGGAAGGAGTTCGGCTCCTGTAGAAATCCGACTGAAAGAAGAGTCTAGAAGGAGTTCGGCTCCTGTAAAAATTTGATTGAAGGAGAGATCTAGAAAAAATTCGGCTTCTGTAGAAATTCGACTAAAGAAGGAGTCCGGAAGGAGTTCGGCTAGAGTTTGACCGCTGGAGAAATTCGACTATCGAAGGAGTTCAGCTGGGATTTGACCACTGAAGGAGTTCAGCTACCGAAGGAGTTTGGCTGGAGTTCGACCGCTGGAGGAGGTCAGCTGGGATCTGACTGCTGGAGGAAGAATTCTCGATCGAAGCTCTTCCGTGATTGTCAATTGCGTTAGGCCAAGCATCAGACTGGACTTCGACGGGAGTAAGATTTATCCCCAATAGATTATATTTAAATTAATTCTTAATATTATATCTAAATCAATTTAGACTAACCTATAACTTTAAGAGATGAGCTATGATCTAAGAGTACAGGCCATGCTCTCTAAAATAGATTATATCTTTATTGATAAATATTAATTAAAATATATTAAAAAGAATACCAGCTATCAAATAAGTGATCAATTGAAATTCTGAGAATCCATCTCCATATTTGCAACTTTTTTTTAATTAATTTGCTTATTTATTTACTTTCTTAATTAATTAAGTAGCCTTTTAATTAATTCTTAAATCCTACTCTCAAGTTAAATTTAAACAATTTAAAAAATAATTAACACGATCCATGTGGATACGATTTCAACTTATCCTATCTATATAGTAGTGAGTTAGGTTTTATTTTTGACCGCCCACGACAGCGATCATCGACCGTCAGAGAGAGGGGAGACTAAGATAAAGAGACTGAGAGAGGAAGAGAAGGAGAGGGTCTGGTCACTCACCGACTGTCGGTGAGCGAGATCAAGAGAGGAAGAGAGAGAGAGGAGATTTGGTCGTCGGTGAGAAAAATTGAGAGAGGGAGAGAGGAAGATCAAGAGAGGGAGGGGTTCCGCCGTGGCACCGTTCTGGTTGCTCGCTGCTGCCGATGAGCGAGATTGAGAGAGGAAGAGAGGAAGGAAGGAGGTCCGACTGCCGACGAGGAAGATCGAGAGAGGAGAGATCGAGAAAGGGAGAGAGATAATCGAGAGAGGGAGAGAAGGAAGGGTTCCGCCGTAGCACCATTCCGGTCGCTCGTGGCCATCGGCAAGCGAGATCGAGAGAGGAAGGAGGTTCGACCATCGGCAAGGGAGATTGAGAGAGGAGAGACCGAGAGAGGAAGAGAGGGAGGGGTTCCAGTCGCTCGTCGACCACCGACGAGCGAGATCGAGAGAGGAAGAGATCGTGAGAGAGGGGGAGAGAGAGAGAGGGAGAGAGGGATGGGTTCTACCATGGCGTCGTTCAAATCGCTCACCGGTAGTCAACAAGCAAGATCGAGAGAGGGAGGGAGGGCGTTCGACCGCCGACAAGAAAGATCGAGAGAGGGAGGAGATTTTTTATTATTATATATATTATTCGGATCTCGGATCTATCGGATCTGGGTATTAAATATCCAGACCATATCCATTTACATTATAGTTTATCGGATCCAGGTCCGGATAAATAGGTCTGATGCTAATATCAAATCCAGACTCATTGGATAAATATCCATGGGTCTCGAGTCTGGATCCGACCCGTTGACAGCTCTAGGGCATAGGATAGGTTTTCTTTTATTGCTCCTCGTAGATAGAGCAACCTCCTGTGGATCCTATTATAAATTTGGGGGATGGAGGCACATTACCATCGGTCCGTACTCCTAATCAACCGATCCAAAATCTTGGTTAACCGATCTATATGATCAGCCAAGTCCCAAGCTTTGGACGACCGACCTGTCCATTTTTTTTCCAAAAAGTCCAATACACCATCATCCACACTTCATGCATGGGAGGTAAATTCAAAAATAAATTCCAGATCACCGCACTTTTAAAAATATTAAATTAAAAATTAATTTAAAAAATCTTTGAGTTTAACTTTTTGAAAATATAAATAATATTTTTTAAAAAATTTACTCCTTAATCAAATGCCATCTTTGGAGTGGTGTAAGAGCTTTGCAGGAAAGGCCGGGCGGACGCTCCCCTTGGATCGTCTAATTGTTACTTGGATCAGATCCAATGGACCCGCCAAGTCCCAAGCCCATGGTGGATAACACGCCACATTCTCCCTTGTACTTCACCAATCGCCGTTATCCACCATGCATATGCTTTTAGATTTGCACTGATCCATTTGGATCTGATCGATGCAATAATTTCCCCCGGACCCACCCCTCCTTCCTCTCCCTCGCCCTCCATCCCTTTCCCCCGTCCCCCCCCCCCCCCCCCGCGACTCGTCTATTCTTGGCCAATTCCCAGTCCTTCCCCCTGCCCTCTTTTTTCTTTTTGGTACATACCCAGTCCTCTCAGCTATCGTTTCTTCAACAGCAAATCGTTGCCGCATCGGCAGGCTGTCAAAGGTGAGCCCCTGAGGTCTTAACACGAAAATCAAAAAAGAAAGAGAGGAGTTCCACCTCCCATGTTGCGGCACTTTTTTATTTATTTATTTATTATTTTTTTATTAAAAAAATATTAATTATTAAGTCATTACAAAAAAAGAGAAACGAGAAGGATTCATTTAGTTAAACTATCAGCCAATTAATTAGCCTCTTGGTAAATATATGAGATCTAAAAAGATAGCACAGGAAATAAAATCGATCAACAAAGGATGAACGGGGGAAGAGACAAAGGATGAATGGAGAAAGAGGAATTAATCTGCATGAATCTTTTGAGATGTTTTATGATCCAATTGATAACGATAGATGAATCACCTTCCAATCAAATTCGAGTGAATCACAGAAGGTAGGTTGCAGTGATAATAGCGCTCCACGCAGCTAGGAGTTCAACTTTGGGAATAGAATAGGCCACTGTTCTACGGTTCCATGATGGTCTCTGATAATGTATCCAAGACCTGCTTTTCCATTGGACCCAGAGACATCGAAATTCACGCAGAAAAGGGGTACCCAGGAGACCACAAGAAGGGGACGAAGTGATGGGCTCACCGAGCAGCCAACACCCCAGCGCTGCAAGCCATTAGCCAAGGATGAAATATGGCCAGCTTGAAGATATTTATGAGCATACCTTAGAGCAGAGAGGTGAATATGACTGGCACTGTATTCTTTTCGATTGAAGATGAAGTCATTCCTTGAATTCCAAATCATCCAAGCCATGTAACATATAATGGATTTATGTGAATGAGGTACACTGGGATTGGCGGTGAGATTGACAAGGTCAACCAGAGAATTAAAATCATGAGCTGAAAGATGAGATGTCTGGAGAATCGCCCAAATCCCAGCAATTCGGGAATAGAAAATCATGCAATGATGAATATCCTCGATAGCATTCTGACACATACCACAATACGGCTCTTGATGATGAAGACCAAGACCCCTATCATGCAGAAGAGCCTTGCATGGGAGCCGCCCCCAGCAAACCTTCCACCAAAATAATTGGATACGAGGAGCAATTTGCAGATTCCAGATCCAGTTGAGATTAACCACTTGATGCTGACTTTGAGGGTGAGTAATGTGATTATAAATATCTGAAACACGAAATTTTGGTCCCATGAAGTTTTGCCAAATAAGATGATCGCTGCAACCATTTTTGGGTAATGGAATAGATTGGATCATGGAGCTCACATTAGGGGTGAAAAGCCTATTTAACTTGTCAATATCCTATTGCCCATCAATAGACGGTAAATTAGCCACCTTCCAGTCCTCTTGAATCTCCTGAGTATCCATCATAATGGCACAAGTATTAAATGGTCTATCAAATAACCATGCATCATAAAGAAGACGGATGGTTTGTCTGTTGCCAATCTGCCATCCAAAACCATCTTGGATCCATTTAGCTATTTGCACAAGAGAATGCCACAAAGGAGAAGCACCTCTTACCAGTTGATAATCAATTCAATTTGTGAATTGATATTTTGATGATACCAATTGGGCCCAAAGGGAACTCCTGTTCATAACCAAGTTACCCGCTGCTTTTGCTAAGAGAGCTTGTTGCCTAGTCTTAAGAACATGTAAACCAAGACCACCTTCACTTTTAGATTTGCATACCATTTCCTAGGAAATCAAATGTAGCTTCCGAGTGCCTATCTCGTGACCCCAAAAGAATGCCTTGAAGATCTTCTCCAGCTCAATGATGACAGTCCGAGGAACTAGAACATTAGAAAGGAGATAGATAGGAGCAGAAGAATAGATTGCAAGAGAATAAAACGCCCAGCCTGAGAGGGATGCTTTCATTTCCATTCTTCCAACCTTTTATTGATCCGTTCAAATAACGGACTAAAGTCAAAGAAAGTTAAAGATAAAGTTGAGAGAGGAGCACCAAAATAATACCAGACTTCTTCGTTCAATAGCACTTCAAAAAGATTGAGAATGTATTGCTTAGTAGACAACCCGACTCTATTGCTGAAGTGAATTTAGGACTTGTTGATATTGACATGTTGGCCAGATTGGTTACAGTAAGCCTTCATCAAATCCTTCTAAACACGAGCATTCTTTTTAGTGGCCTTGGTAATAAGAAGAAGATCATCCGCAAAAAGAAGATGAGTAATACAAAGCCCTCCTTGGCGAGGCTGGTAACCAATCTAAATGAACCTGAGCCTGTAATGATCTCGATAACATATCAGAACAAAGAATGAATAAGAAGGATGAGAGAGGGCAACCTTGACGTAAACCACCAGAACAATGAAACCAAAGGGTAGGAGCACCATTAACTAAGATAGAAAACCTCGGCTGAGACACACAACACATAATCCACTTAATGAACTATGGATGAAATCCGAAGTGGCCAAGAACAGTTTCAAGATATCTCCAAGTTATCCGATTATAAGCCTTCTCCATATCTGCTTTGATTACCATAAGAGATTGGTTCATGGATTTGGAATTGTGAGAGTGGAATATTTCTTGAGCTATCATGATATTATCAGAGATATTCCTATCAGACACAAATGCACCTTGTTCAGGTGTGATCAAATTTGTTAGAAGAGGCTTCATATGATTGGCAATAATCTTGGCCACTAGTTTGTAGACGGTATGGCAAAGGCTAATAGGCCAGTAATCACTCATGCCCCTCGGATTATCCTTCTTAGGGATCAATACCACATAAGTGTCATTCCAACACTTAGGCATAGAGCAAGTACAGAACACTTCTTGAACAGCAGCCACCAACTCTTTCCTTATAATTTGCCAAAACTGTTTAAAGAATAGAGGTTGGAAGCCCGAGGGCCCTGGAGCTCGATCAGATTGAAGTTGGGAAAGAGCTTCAATAATTTCATTTTCAGAGATCTGAGCAATAAGTTGCTGGTTCTGAAACACAGTAATCTTGTTATGGATCGAAGGGAGCACTATGTCATAGCCAAGATCTTGACTCTGCCATAGAGAACGAAAATGGTCGGTAATAATATTAGTGATTTCATCTTCATCGCTCATCTCCTGACCTTGTAGGATTAGTGATAGAGGTGATTTTATTTCTTCTGCAACGAATGATGGTTGATTGGTGAAAGAAAGTTGTATTCTGATCCCCATCGCTCAACCACTTGATCCGAGACTTTTGACTCCAATAGAGTTCTTGCAATTTTAGCACCCGACTATGCTCTGAAATCCTGCGAGAAAGATGAATTTGCAGCTGGGCATTTTGACCACTAGAGTTGATATCCTCTTCCTGCATTTTTTGAATCTGCTCCTCAAGCCTCTTAGCCTTCTCAAAAATATTCCCTACAACCTCCTTGTTCCATCGGGTCAAAGCATATCTTGTTTTCCTTAGCAGCTTAGCGATCCTTACAGCATGAGAGGAACCATGAACACCTTTCCAGGCATTGGCCACCACCCACCTGATGTTACCATAAGTCAACCAAAATTAAAAAAATCTAAAAGGGGGATGGACCTTCCGGTTGACCTTGTCATGAACTTGAAGAAGCAAAGGACAGTGATCCGAACCAATTCTAGGCAGATGGATGAGTTTAGTTTTAGGAAAACTGTTGAGCCAATCAGTGGTTACAAGAGCTCTATCCAACCGCTCCCATACTCTGGCATTTTCTTATCTATTATTACACCATGTGTAAGAGAGGCCACTGAATCCCAGGTGGATCAAAGAATTGGAGTTGATGAAGTCAGTGAATTCATGAGTTGCAATATTAGGACAGAATACCTTGCCACCCAACTTCTCATTGCTAGAACAAATTACATTGAAATCACCAATAGCTAGTGTTGGTGCAGAAATCCGTCTTCGCCGGAGGTCGCCGGAGTCGAGGCCGTTGAGGTCGCCGCCGGGGACCTGCAAAACGAAGTCCCGTCCGGAACCGGTGGGGGGTGGCTCCGACAGGACCCTCCGACGGTCAAGTCAGTTTTCGGCCAACGGTAATGGAGTGCTCGGAATGAGTTCCGGAGCTTAGAGATGAGGAGGAGAGTTTAGAGATCAGAGAGCTTAGCCTTAGCGTGTCGGAAGGTCCCTTAAATAGTGGAGCTTGATGGTGACAACTGCAGCCGCGTGCTGGTGGGCCGCTCGAGGTTCGGCGGAGTCAGTCTCACGAGGTGGTGCCGTATGCGGCGGATTGATGGCGACAGCCATCGCCGCCTGACAGTGCGGCGGACTGATGGTGACAGCTGCAGATCTTGCCGAATGAAGGGTTGAAGGCCTTCGTCATGTGCCCATTTCGGAGGAGTTCGGGCTCCTGAAGAGGAAGGTAGGAGGGAGTTCGGCTCCCATAGGCGTCTGGCTGGAGGTATGCAGCTAAGGCTCGTCCGCTGAAGAGTTCGGCCGCTGAGAATCCGAAGCTCGGCCGTTTGAGAGTTCGGCCGGCTGTTGGACCTCGGCTGAGGCTTGGACGCTTGAGAGTTCGGTAGGAGCTCGATCGTCCGAAGTTCGGCGAGGGCGACCGCTGAGGAGTTCGGCCGAGGGGCGATTGCCGAGGAGTTCGATCACCCAAGAAGTTCGGCCTCGACGCTGGGAATCCGGAAGAAGCTCGGCAACTGTCTGGTTCGGCCTACTGGAAGAAGCTCGGCCGCTAGGAGTTCGGTCGAAGCCCGTCTGCCAGAGCTCTTCTGCGGCTACTGGCTACATTAGGCCGAGCGTCGGGCCGAGCTTCGGCAGGAGCGGGATTTATCCCCAACAGTAGCCCCCCCACTCCCGAGTTCAAAAATTGAAGGAAGGGAGTACCAAAATAGGCAACTGCCGAAGTCTTCTTCCAGGCCCCGCGTTTGTTGTAGCTGAAGCTCGGGGGAGGTCTCATCTCCAGCCAATGTTGACATTGAAGTTGAAGCTGAGGCTTGGGGGAGACCTCATCTCCGGTCAATGTTTGGAGTTGAAGCGGAACTCATTTCCTGCGGCCGAGATTGATGTGGGCGCTCGGGGGCGGCCTCATCTTCTGCAGCCGAGGCTTGCCATAGACTTTGAGGCTCGGTCTCGGATCTTGCTCACGTCAGGACGAGGTTCCCCTCCTGTTCCTAACCGGCTGTGGGGGCTCATTCGGACCATCGTCCGTGCTTCTCCCCCCATCTCGTTTTAGGTGAACGAGGTCTTCGACCTTGCTCGCGTTAGGATGAGGTTCTCCTCCTATTCCTAACGGGCTGTGGGGGCACATAGGGACCGTCGTCCTCGCCTCTCCCCCCATCCCGTCCTTTGTGAATGGGGCCTTCGACTTTGCTCACGCTAGGACGAGGTTCTCCTCCTGTTCCTAACCGACTGTGGGGGCACATTCGGACCGTCGTCCGTGCTTCTCCCCCCATCTCGTTTTAGGCAAACGAGGCCTTTGACCTTGCTCGCGTTAGGACGAGTTTCTCCTCCTATTCCTAACAGGCTGTGGGGGCATATGGGGACCGTCGTCCTTGCCTCTCCCCCCATCCCGTCCTTTGTGAACGGAGCTTTCGACTTTGCTTCGATCGCGCACGTTTGGGGAGGCCGTAGTCCTTCAAGTCTTGGCGGCTGGCTCTTAACTTCGCCGAGAATTCGAGTTAGAGGAGCGGGTCGTAGCTGCGGAATCCTTCGGGAGGAGGATTTCTTCGCGCCCTTCTGTCGGAGCTTCCTTGGCGGCGAGCTCGAGGTGAAGTTCGGCCTCTCTTGAGATGGGGTGGTCATGGACGCGGCCGAACTTGCGAAACCTTCCGCGGGTATTCCTTGGTAGCGAGCTCGAAAAGTTCGGGCCTTGTGCTGGGGAGGTCGTAAACGCGGCCGAACTTCGTTCCTGGGGTGGTCGTTAGCGCAACCGAACTTCCTCTAACCTTTTGTGAAATACCGAACTTCATTCCTCGGGAGAACCTTATTCCGCCCTTGCTCGCGCCGAACTTCCGGCTTACGCCGAACCTATCTTCGTGAGAAAAGGAAGTTCGGCCTCACTTAAGCCGAACTTTGCTCCGCTTTCCTGCGAAAGCTTCCGCGGGAGGGCTTCATGGAGCTCGGCTTTCCTCTTGCCGGACTTCATTCCGAATCTTCGTTCCGGTTCCTGCGAGATCTTCTGCGACGGAATTTTCTGCTTCTTTGTCGGGGCTTCCTCGATGATGCGCCTCGAGATCGTGGACGAGACCGAACTTCACGCCGCGTCCTTGGACATGGCCGAACTTCAATCCGCCTCCCTGCAAAACCTTTTGTGGGGGAACTTCTCCCTTCGCTACCCGAACTTCCTTGACGACGAGCTCGAGGTGGAGGTCGACTTTGCTTGCCCGAATTTCATCGCACCTCCCGTGAATTCGTTGTAACGGCGTGCTCGAGGGGGAGTTCGGCCTCGGTCACCCTGGGGCGGTCTCGAGCGCGGCCGAACTTCATTTGGGTGATCTGCCGCGGAGTTTGGCCTCCCTTATGCCGAACTTTCCTCATTCCGTGGGGGCACTTTCCTCATTCCGCGGGGGAACTTTGCTCCGCCCTTGCTTGTGCCGAACTTCATTCCTGCTTGCTCTTGCTCGTGCCAAGCTTGAAGGAAAGTTCGGCCTTGCCGAACTTCATTTCAATGATGACCTGAGGAGTTCGACCTTCCGCCGAACTTCATTCCACGGGAGAACTTTCCTCCGTCCTCGTGCCGAACTTCATTCCGCTTCGGCGGAAGAACTTCTGCTCTCCGTTTCTCTCCTAGGGGCGAATGGGCTCTTCCTTAAGGCCGATTTCTCGTGCCCTCATGGCGGACTTGTTTCTTCCCTGTCGTCATGCATACTGAAACAATAACGTCGAGCGAAGGAGTTTTATTAAGGGAAGCCTACTGGTGATACATTCTTAGATTTTCTGAGTTCCAAGGTCGGGGAAGCACTGTTCCTCCGAGCTCCTTCAGGCGATAGGTTCCAGGTCGAATGATCTCTATCACTTCATACGGACCTTCCCAATTTGGGACGAGTTTTCCTTGGCTCTGAGACTGAGAGACGGCTGCTCGCCGAAGCACTAAGTCTCCCACTCTAAATGCCTTGCTTTTGACCCTGGAGTTGTAATATTGAGCCACCTTCCGTCGGTAGGCGGCCATCCGGATGCGGGCTCCCTCCCTCTTTTCTTCCAGAAGGTCGAGGTTGACTCTAAGGTCCTGGGGGTTGTGCCGCTCGTTGAAGCCCACGACTCGTGCGGACGGGAGTTTGAGCTCGATCGGGATAACCGCCTCGGTACCAAAGGCCAAGGCGAAGGGCGTCTCACCGGTCGGTACCCTCTGTGTAGTTCGGTACGCCCAGAGGACGTGGTAGAGTTCGTCCACCCAGGCATCCTTCGCCCCATCGAGCCTTGCTTTGATACCTTGCAGCAGGGTCCGGTTGGTCACTTCAGCTTCCCCATTGGCCTGCGGGTGAGCCACCGATGTGAAGTGGTGGGAGACGTTTAGCCCTTCGCAGAACTCGGCAAACCGTGCTCCGGAGAACTGCCGCCCGTTGTCGGTTATGAGGGTTCGGGGCAGGCCGAACCGGCAGATTAGCGACTTCCATACGAAGTCCTGCACCTTGGCCTCGGTGATCTTCGCTAGTGGTTCCGCCTCGACCCACTTGGTGAAGTAGTCGATCGCGATCAGGAGAAACTTCCGCTGTCCGGACGCTGTTGGGAAGGGGCCGAGTATGTCCATTCCCCATTGCGCGAAGGGCCATGGCGCACTGAGCGGAGTAAGTTCGGATGCTGGCCGCCTTTGCACGCTGGCGTTCTTCTGGCAGCGATTGCACCTCTTCACATATTCCACGGAGTCGTGAAACAAGGTCGGCCAGTAGTACCCCTGCCGAAGTAGTTTCTGCGACAGGGACCTGGCCCCTGCGTGACTTCCGCAGAGTCCTTCGTGCACGTCCCGTAGTGCGAAGTCGGCCTCTGAAGGTCGAAGACATCTTAGCAACGGGAGGGAGTACGGCCTTTTATATAACCTATCCTCATATAAGACGTAGCGGGAGGCCTGATTCCTGAGTTTCCAAGCTTCTTTTCGATCGTGAGGAAGGACCCCTTCTTTAAGATAGGCGACCAACAGGTCGATCCAGCTGGGCTCGAAGTCCGTCTGTAGGATGGCCTGAGATTCTTCCGTGGTTGGACACTTCAGAGTTTCCAAAAATACTTCTTTGGGCAGTTCGGCCGGGGCGAAAGTGACCAACTTGGAGAGAAGGTCGGCTCTTGCATTTTTCGTCCTCGGGACGTGCCGGATGCCGAAGCTGTCGAAGGCAGGAATTAAATTCCTCACTTTCCCGAGGTACCTCGCCATGCTTTCCTCCCGTGCCTCGTAGACGTCGCCAACGTGACCGACCACCAGCTGAGAATCGCTATAGACCTGAAGCCGATCTACTTTCAGTTCCCTTGCTATCCGCAATCCGACGATCAGCGCTTCATATTCGGCTTCATTGTTGGTCGCGGGAAACTCGAAGCGCAGCGCGTACTCGGCGACGATCCCCTCGGGGCTGACCAAGACCAGCCCCGCACCAGCTCCGGCGGAGTTGGATGAGCCATCCACGTGCAGAACCCAGAAGCTTTCAGGAAGGTCGGCCCTTTCTTCGGGGAGGCTCGGCTGCCAAAGCTCGGCTTCGTCGTAGCTCGGTCCTGCCCCGATGTCGGTGTCGCTCGATCCAAGCTCGGCTTCGACCGGAATGGTGCATTCTAGCATAAAATCTGCCAGTATCTGTGCTTTGATCGATGGCCTGGGCCGGTAGTTGATGTCGAACTCTGTGAGCTCGATCGCCCATTTTGCGATTCTTTCGGAAGCGTCCGCTCGGTGGAGGACCGCTCTTATCGGTTGGTCTGTGAGGACCGTTATGGTGTGCTCCTGAAAGTAAGGTCGGAGCTTCCTGGCAGCAATTAGAAGATAGTAGGTTAATTTTTCTAACCTGGAGTACCTGGTCTCTGCGTCCCTCAGAGCTCGGCTCACGTAGTAGACCGGTCGTTGTGCCTTCGCTTCTTCCCTGACCAACACCGCCGCCAGGGCTCCGGGGGAGACAGCAAGGTACAGAAATAATTCCTCCCCGGGTTCGGGCTTTGCCAGCAGCGGGGGCGAGCCGAGGTAGCTTTTGAGCTCTTCAAATGCTTGTTTGCACTCCACCGTCCAGCAGAAGTCCTTCGGTCGCCTGAGAACTTGGAAGAAGGGCATGCACCGCTCGGCCGACCTTGAGACAAAGCGACTTAGGGACGCCACCTTTCCGGCCAGGCGCTGAACTTCTTTGATTGTCTTCGGAGCAGTCATTTCTCGAATAGCTCGGATTTTCTCGGGGTTTGCCTCGATTCCGCGTCTTGACACCATGAATCCGAGGAATTTTTCGGAGGTCACGCCGAAGGCGCATTTGATCGGGTTCAGCTTCATCTTGTGCCTCCTGAGCGTACCGAAGGTCTCTTTAAGGTCGACGGGGTGGTCTGCTGAAGCTCGGCTTTTGACAAACATGTCGTCCACGTACACCTCCATGTTGCGGCCGATCTGTTCCCTTGAAGATCCTTGTTGACCAAGCGCTGATACGTCGCTCCTGCATTCTTGAGTCCGAAAGGCATGACCCTGTAACAGTAGAGACCTCGGTCAGTAATGAAGGTGGTCTTTTCTTCGTCCTCGGGCGCCATGCGTATCTGGTTGTAACCAGAAAAGGCGTCCATGAAGGTGAGGAGCTCGTGGCCCGAGGTTGCGTCCACCAGCTGGTCGATCCTGGGGAGGGGGTAGCTGTCCTTCGGACAGGCCTTGTTCAGCTTCTTGAAGTCGATGCACATCCTCCACTTGTTGTTCGTCTTCTTGACGAGAACCACGTTCGAGACCCACGTCGGATAGTTGACCTCCCGGATGAGTCCGGCTTTGAGGAGCTTGTCCACTTCTTCGGCGATCGCCTTCTGTCTCTCCGGGGCGTGGTGGCGCAGCTTTTCTCTGATGGGCCGGTGCCTCGGATCGACGGCCAGCCGATGTTCCATGACCTCGGCGTCGATCCTCGGTACATCCGCTGGGGTCCATGCGAAGACGTCTGCATTTCTTCTGAGGAAAGCGATGAGCTGCTCCCTAACCTCGGCCGCTAAGCTGGAGCCGATCTGCACCACGTGCCCCGGGCTTCCGTCATGCAAGGGTACGGAGACGAGGTCTTCCGCAGGCTCGCCCCGCTCCTCGGTGAGGTCGTCGCGGACGTCCAGCCCGTCAACAAGGTAAGGGTCGGGCTGGTTCCCCCTGCGCAGGGTGGCCGAGTAGCAGTACTTCGCCAGAGTTTGGTCTCCTCTGACCTCGCCGACCCCATGACTCGTCGGAAATTTCATCTTCAGGTAGTAGGTTGACACTACCGCCCGGAGCGTATTTAGGCCGGGTCGCCCGAGGATAGCATTATAGGCGGACGGGGTTCTCACGACTAAGAAGTCGACCTGCGCCTTAGCCAATTTTGGATATCGGCCCGCCGTCACAGCCAGAGTCATTACACCTTCGACCGGAACGGCGCCGCCAGCAAATCCTACCAGGGGGAATTCACAGGTCCTAAGCGGTCATCAGGCAGGGACATTTTTGAGAAGGCATCGTAGAACAATATGTCTGCCGAACTTCCATTATCCACCAAAACACGACGCACATCATAGTCAGCGATGTTCAAAGAGATTACAACCGCATCGTTATGCGAAAACTGGATCCCCTGGCCGTCCGCCTCGGTGAATGTCACAGGCTCCACAGTCCTCCGCCTCTTTGCCGGTCCCTTAGATCCGCCGGCCTCTTCTTGCTGAAGCCCCCCTGAGATAGTATTGATGACGCCGAGAGGCGGCCGATCCTCTTGTTGGTCTCCCCCATCCGACGGCAACGCCCTCAGCCGATCTTCTCGCTCTTCAGGCCGTCTTCGCAGGAATCGACCAAGTCTGCCTCGCCTGACGAGCTCCTCGATCTTATCCTGGAGCTGGATGCACTCCTCAGTGTCATGATCGTGGTCGCGATGGTAGAGGCAGAACTTGTTGGGATTGCGTTTGCTGGGATGGGAACGCATTCTCTCCGGCCTCGGAAGTCGTTCCTTGATCTCCATCAGCATTTGGACCTTCGGGGCGTTGAAGGGGACATAGCTGTGAAATCGTCGTTGGGGAGGACTTCGGCGCGGAGGAAAACTTCGGCGCGGAGGGGAACCTCGGCGCGTCCTTCCGCCGGGAGTTCCCTGCCTCCGAGCCCGAGGGGGAGTTCGGGCTCGCCCGCGACTGAGGGGAGTTCGGGAGCGCGGCCGTGCCTCGGTCCGCTTCCTTTCTTCGGTGGGCCTTCCTGGCCTGTTGATTCATCGCTTGTCGCGAGCTTCATCGTCCTTGGCTTCGAAAGCCTCCTCCGTCCGGGCATAACTTTCGGCCCGAGCTAGCATGTCAGCGAAATCCCTAGGGTATTTTTTTTCCAGGAAGAACAGCATGTCGTTCTTCTGAAGGCCGCCTTTGAGGGCGGCCATTGCGACTGATTGATCTAAGTTTCGGACTTCCAGCGCAGCTGCGTTAAACTGGGTGACATAAGCCCGGATGGGTTCTCCCTCCTTCTGCCTGATGGCCATCAAGGAATCCGAGCCTCGACGCGGCCGCCTGCTACTGACGAAATGGGCCGCGAACTGCTGACTCATTTGGTCAAACGATTGGATGGTGCTCGGCTTAAGCGCCGAGTACCAATTCCTGGCTTCCCCCTTGAGGGTGGAGGGGAAAGCCCGGCACAAGATGGCGTTCGGCGCACCATGGAGCAACATTGTCGTCCTGAAGGCTTCCAAGTGGTTGACCGGATCGGTGGTCCCGTCATAGCTCTCGAAGTGCGGGAGCTTGAAGTTCGGCGGGACCTGCTTCTGCATAATTCTCTGTAAGAAAGGAGGGTCAACGCAAATATCATTACCACGGAAGGAGGGAGTATGACGAAGTTCTTCTATGCGTCAGTTTTCGGCCAACGGTAATGGAGTGCTCGGAATGAGTTCCAGAGCTTAGAGATGAGGAGGAGAGTTTAGAGATCAGAGAGCTTAGCCTTAGCGTGTCGAAAGGTCCCTTAAATAGTGAAGCTTGATGGTGACAACTGCAGCCGCGTGCTGGTGGGCCGCTCGAGGTTCGGCGGAGTCAGTCTCACGAGGTGGTGCCGTGTGCGGCGGATTGATGGCGACAGCCATCGCCGCCTGACAGTGCGGCGGACTGATGGTGACGGCTGCAGATCTTGCCGAATGAAGGGTTGAAGGCCTTCGTCGTGTGCCCATTTCGGAGGAGTTCGGGCTCCTGAAGAGGAAGGTAGGAGGGAGTTCGGCTCTCATAGGCGTCTGGCTGGAGGTATGTAGCTAAGGCTCGTCCACTGAAGAGTTCGGCCGCTGAGAATCCGAAGCTCGGCCGTTTGAGAGTTCGATCGGCTGTTGGACCTCGGCTGAGGCTTGGACGCTTGAGAGTTCGGTAGGAGCTCGATCGTCCGAAGTTCGGCGAGGGCGACCGCTGAGGAGTAAGGCCGAGGAGCGATTGCCGAGGAGTTCGACCATCCAAGAAGTTTGGCCTCGACGCTGGGAATCCAGAAGAAGCTCGGCAGCTGTCTGGTTCGGCCTGCTGGAAGAAGCTCGGCCGCTAGGAGTTCGGTCGAAGCCCGTCTGCCGGAGCTCTTCTGCGGCTACTGGCTACATTAGGCCGAGCGTCGGGCTGAGCTTCGGCAGGAGCGGGATTTATCCCCAACAGCTAGCATAGGATATCCAGTGGAAATGCATGTAGTAATCAAGTCCCAAACCTGCCTCCTCTCTCTAAAACAAGTACTGGCATATATTACCACAATGATCCATGGCCTCATGCCCGGGACATTAATCATCCCAACAGCCCGTTGGCGGGTTGTGGAAAGGAAATCAATGCTAGGTCTATTCTTGTGCCACAAAATGATGATACCCCCAGACCTTCCTTCAGCTGGAATGGAGAAAATTTGCCATTGAAGACCAACAGCTCGATGGAATTTCTGCACAGATTCTCCTGAAATACGCGTCTCAAGAATACAAAACATCTCTGGACAATGCTTACGAACCAGATCATGAAAATTGTTAAGAAAGGAGGGCTTAGACACACCTCTACAATTCCACACAATTACATTCATGGACAATTAAGGTAGAGATTGGGAGATTGATACCTGGAGAGGGACCCCGTCTCTTTCTCCATGATCAGTCAGAAGGTTCGCTTCCTTTTCACTGTTGCACCGTTCTAGAGGAAGAACCCCCTCCGAAGATTTCCGTACCACTAGCTTCTTCAACAGAGCAGGGGAAGAAGCCATCATAGATGGATCAGCTTCAACGGTAGAAGAAGTCTGGTCCGAAGGAACTGCCTTCGTGTAATAATGCGAAGCCCTAGGACTCCATCTGGGATTCATTATGATCTGTGGCACAAGGCTCCACCTCAGAAGATGTCGTAGCCATCTCGACTAAATGGATTTTACTCGGATGTCGGTCCGCACGTTTCACAATGGCAGCTTTCCGATCTTTTTGCTGGGATAGAACCCGTTCCCTCACTTGCTCACCCATCTAGTGATCATTAGATGCGCCCACTACTAGTTGAACTTATTGTTCCGGCCTGGGAGGGGACGGACTATCATTACGAGGTTGGTTTGTGTCGACTGGCCGTTTTCTTTTATCTCGCTTCGCAAGGATTTGGGTAGGCCCCGTGCTATAATACCTTCCATCGAAACCAACACCTCATCTTCTTCATCAATAACCTCCATATGGGCGACCTCCTGGTTATCCGTTTCATCTGCAAGAGGCTCCAAAATAGAAAAGCGAGATGAGGATGCCCTGTATCGAGAATATTCCCTGGCATTTAGGCCGTTTCTGACTCCTGACATTCGCGAGGTGGAGCCAGAGTGGACAGACTGCCACCCATCATTCTTTTCCTCAGTGGGATTGACCGAAATACCCTTGTCTCCATCCCCACGCCGCTGCTCCGGCCGGAGACTATGATCTGGCTCCTTCCCTGTTTTTCTTACGGTCGCACCTGCCACCGGGACGCGAGAGATGACCATCCAAGGGCCATATAGCCGACTCCCTGCTTTCTTTCGCCTCTCTACCTCCTCCGGATCAATACGAGAACATTCTTCTTCCAAATGTCCCACTCGCCCACACATGAAGCAGAGGATAGGAATGTTCTCATATTTGAACTGCCGCCAACGTCGTTTACCAGAAGCCACGATGTCCACCCCGGGGCGAAGAGGTCTTGACAGGTCAACCTGGACGCAATCCTTGGCATACCCGCCTCTAACAGCTTCCTCCGTGCAATTATCGATGAACTTAGGGACTCCCATCGCAGAGGCCACACGAAGGAGCAAAGAGCGATCCCACATCTCCATAGGCAGGTCTGGAAGCCGCATCCAGAGGGTGGCGGTGTTAACAGAGTCCGTACCAGCGCTGAAATTAGGTCTCCAATGTTCAAGAGCAAGAACCTGGCCAGCCATGATCCAGGGACCGTTCGCCATGACCCAATCCCTGCTCTCTTCTCTGTTAAACTAGAACACCCAATGGCCGGCAGAGAGAGGAATCACCTTGAAATCACTGGCTGCCCCCCATCTCACCTTAAGCTCCTTTGAGAGGAAATCAGGCTGAACTCCCTTTCCCAGAAGCTTCCCTATCAAGGAGTTGGTCCATTTCTTACGGGCTCCTTCCATCTCCTCGTCCGTGAAGACAATGGACTCAATGAACTGTTGCTGTAGCCAGGCGATTTCTTCATCAGACACCGCTTGGGTTTCCCATTTATACCTTCTTCTTCCTTGGAGAACGTCAGCCCAAGACCGTCCCTTCGAGGCTGTGGCATTTTTAAGCGGCTCCTTAGTCGGGGAAGATCTCCCCGTCTTCCGGCGAACCATACACCTGGCCCTCCGGCCGGGATGTGCACCGCTCAGAATCAGCGTCAACGGGTTCAGTGGCAGGTTCTTCCATCTCCGATTCTCTTCGACCGCTTTCCATCTCTTGGTCGTCGTTTTTATTTCTCCTCGCTTTTATTGGTGGGTTACTGAGCGCGACCCGTCGCTGCAGCAGCTATTGCGGGACAGCGGAGCAGCAGCAGCTGCCGAGGGGGTGGGGGGTGTTGCGGCACCCTTTTGATTTGCGGTGTTTATCACTTTTTCTTGTCCTTTCCATCTTTACATCTGCTCGCTGTTTGGGATAGAACAGCCCAACCGTGGAGCTATTCGTATCTTTTACGCGATCATTCCGAGAACCAGGTCGCACGAACCGCAATGCAAAGAGCAGCAGGGTATTTTGGTAATTAGAATCGACAACCGACGAACTCATTCATCATCCATCCATCCATCCATCCATCCATTATTCGTCGTCGTCGTTATTATTTTTACAGAAGCCGTCCAACCTGACTTTTCAGCGATAAGAAAAATAGCACCTAACTGAAGCGGTGTTCCCACCTCGCCGCAACGTTAACCTTCAGGTCCGATTTTTACGGATAAAAAATTAATAAATATTTTTTAGATAATATTTATATAAAAAAATAATTATCTATACTTTTTTATATATAAAAAAGTTAACTCAAAATTTATTATCCATATTTTTTTACATTATTATTTTTCTAGATTAACTATTAAAATTTATTTACATTTTTCATGATATTTTTTATATTTTTTAGATTAAAAAAATAATTAGTTGAGTTATTAAACATTGAATTATGAAAATATTATAAATAAAAATGAAATATTTTAAATATAAAAATAAATATCTATTTACTGGTTGATGAAAAAATGATTTAATCTTTCTAAATGGGTAAAAAAAATTTTCATTTTATGAATAAATAATATTCAAAAAAAATAATTTTTATATTTTAAAAAATATAAAAATAAATAAATAAATAAATAAATTTTTTATAATATTTACCAATAAAAGAACGGACCTTCGTAGCCACCAGAAGAGAAAATCAAGGGGGCGAAGCAGATTTTCAAATTCTTTCCTCTAAGCAGTAACCCCTATGGCAAGGAGTCTCGAGACGGTAGCCTACCGCGAATGTGGCTTTGGCTCGAGCTCCGCCATGCACAAGGCCTACGCATGCGATGCATGTATCACACTCATTGGTGCACATCGGGTGTGGGGTGCCATGATCACCGTTCATGTATGAGTTGCACTCGCCATTAATGATGAAATGAATCCTTTCCTATCTACTAACTGCCTAAGCATAAAATTCTTTCAGGCATGTTCTACTCTGGGTAGAGTTCTTACTTAGCAAACTTCAGGGGAAGGACTACAAGTTTAATTTTTGATAGAACAATTGTATATTTTGAGTACAAGATAAAATGGTTGTACCTACCAGCCATGGCTTGGTAATTTCAGCTAGTGACATCATGTGTGGCCTTGTCATCACCGCCTATACGAATATGCATTCCCTACCAATGATGAGGTAAGTCTTTACATCTCCAAGTCAATTAGGGATAGTGTTCTCTCAAATGCAACATACGTCGCGTAGAGAATATATTATCATAAAGGAAGTTGCATAGGAATGGCTTTTGAGTATAATGTTTGATAGCTGCTGATATATGACTCTCAGTTGATTTTTACTATGGTGATTATTGACTCAAATATGATCCTTAACAGAATTGTGCCACACAAGAATGAGACTTGACATGCCTTATCAACATAATTGAGACGTCTGTATGTGTGACCGAAAATGTATTTAGTGGCATAAAATGATGTGTTTGTTCCAATAGAATTAATCAGTTGGGCGGTAAGTTGGTTGGCTTAGAGCCTGTTTGGCTAAGCTGTAAAAATTAATTTATTTTAAAATTATTTTTTTTTCAAATAAAGTTTCAAAAAAAAAAAAGATAGAAAAGCAGTTTATATTTGATAAAATTATTTGATAAACATTTTTATCAGTATTTAAAAAATTATTTGTATTTAGCAAATCTTTCAAAAAAAATATTTTTAACTATCAAATTACAAAAAAAGACACGTATAGATTTATTTTATAATTAATATTATTTAAATAAATAAATAATTTTAAATATTCATTATAATTAATTTTAATTATTTTTTATTTTTATTTAATTAAAATAAAATAATAAAAAAATATATTAAAATTTTAATCAATATAAATATAATTAAATCAAAAATAATATATATTGAATATTTTACATAATTTTTATACAATAATATATATGTATCAAAATATATCAAAATATATCATTTACTAAATAATGGGAGGATTAGGTGAAAATAAATAGGAATAATTATGGTAAATAATGATTTTGAGTAAGGATATTTTTATCTTAAAAAAATTAATTTTTATCTTCTATTTCTGCTTTCAAGGAGAAATTCTAATTTTCTGCTTCCTCTCCACAGCAGAAAAATTATTTCTGCTGTCATTCAAAATCAGATTATTTTTTAAAATAAGCTTGGCCAAACATCCTATTTTTTCAAAATAAGTATTTTTTTTTAAAAAATAAGTATTTTTTCTTTTCAAAAGCTTGGCCAAATATGCCCTTAGGTTCATATTTGCTTGATCTAGACTAGATCAATATTCACACGGTGTATAAAATATAGACCCAAACCCAATAACCCTCGCTTGGTGGACCTAGATCAGGTTGGATCTCCATCTTGGACTAATTTAAGGCCAGATCTAATTTTGGACTTTCACATGCTTTTAGAATCCATTCAATTTATATTTTTGATAGCTTCAATTTATGCGATCCATATATATTTTGATCAAAATCTAGGCCTTGATATGGGACTCATGCTCAACTCACAAATTCAAACTTATGAGCCTCAAATACCGATTAGGTCAAAGTCTAGCTCGACGGGAAAAATAGTTTATTGGACCCACTTTTACCCTACAAGCAATATTAGAAAACTTATTATTCCTTTAGGATCTATTTAGTTGAAATATGTCAGATTATAGAATAATCTAATAATTCTTAAAAATTATTTATTTTAAAAAATAATTATAGAGAAAAATAATTTTTACTATATTTAGTTAAGAAAAAAATACTCCAAAAAATAATACTAAAAAAAGATTATGGAGATAAATTTATATAAGAATATGATAAATTTATAAATATACCTATCAATATAAAATAATTTTTTAATACCATGATAGCATTACATTTTCAATCAATTTTTATATAATGACTATAATCACATAGGCTTTTGCATAATACCATCTATATCTTTATTTTTTTGTAAAAGTCTTTTATTGAATGCCTATCTAAACAGTCTTTTATTGAATGCCTATCAATATACTTCATAACATGGTTCATGCCTATCAAAATATATATATTTTTTCTATGTTCAAAAAAATAACTTCATTAATAGAAATAGCAATGTATCAAGATTAAGGTTTTCCCTTTTTTTCATGGAAAGAAGAAGAGGGGACTAAACTAATTTGAAAGCCTTGGGAGAAATATCTAGCACCTATGATCTATTGGGGATATTTTTGTTAAGTACAGATTCTCATTACCTGAAAATTTATCAAATATCAGCTCTTATAGTATTTATTTTATCTTTTCTCTTCAGAAAAAAAGCATAGAATCCATCAATTTTTTTATCATATGTCTCTTTCTATTTTCATATCAAATATGTAAAGATGAAAATGGTATGGATATTATCTATTTGAATCCATTTTCATATCCGAATCAATTCGAATATGGATAAAAATTTAAGGATTTGACTAATATCCATATTCGTATTCATATTCATAAAAAAAATTGGATATAGATATGGATAGATAACTATCCGATCCATATCCAAATATCCAAATCGATATATACTTTTATATAATTTTATATAATATTTATTAATTTTTAAGAAAAATATATAATCATATAAATATATTATTAATGTTGGGGATAAATTTTACTTCTGTCGAAGTCTAGCTTGATGCTAAGCCTAATGCAACTAATAATCATGGAAGAGCTTCGATCGAGAATTCTCCTCCAACAGTCGAATCCCAGCCAAACTCCTTTGATGGTCAAACCTTAGCTGAACTCCTTCAGTCGGCCGAACTTCTCAGCAACTGAATTCCAGCCGAACTCCTTCAGCGGTTGAGTCCTAGCTGAACTTCTTCAGCAGCTAAACTTCTCCAACGGTCGAATTTTTTTTGAATTTCTCCTTCAGTCGGATGCCTCCAGGAGCCGAACTCCTTCCAAATTTCTCCTTTAGTCAAGTGCCTTCAGGAGCCGAACTCCTTTCGGACCTCTCCTTCAGTTGGATTTCTCCATCAATCGAACTCTTTTCGGACTTCTCCTTCAGTCAAGTTCCTCTAGGAGCTGAACTCCTTCTGAATTTCTTCTTCAGTCAGATTCCTCCAAGAGCCGAACTCCTTTCGAACCTCTTTTTCAGTCGAATTTCTACATGAGCCGAACTTCTTTCGGACCTCTTCTTCAGTCGGATTCCTACAGGAGCCGAACTCCTTCCGAACCTCTCCTTCAGTCGGATGCCTCGAGGAGCCGAACTCATTTCAGACTTTTTTTTCTGTCAGATTCCTTCAGGAGCCAAACTCCTTCCGGACCTCTCCTTCAGTCGGATGCCTGTAGGAGCCGAACTCCTTTCAGACTTCTCCTTCAGTCAAGTTCCTCCAAGAGCCGAACTCCTTCCAAATTTCTTCTTCAGTCGAATTTCTTTAGAGCCAAACTCTTTTTCGGACCTCTTTTCTCAGTTGGATTTCTATAGGAGCCAAACTTCTTTCAGACCTCTCCTTCAGTCGGATGCCTACAGGAGCCAAACTCCTTCCAGACTTCTTCTTTAATCAGATTTCTATAGGAGTCGAACTCATTTCTGGATCTCTCCTTCAGTCGGATGCCTCCAGGAGCCGAACTCCTTTCGGATCTCTCCTTTAGTTAGATTCCTATAGGAGCCAAACTTCTTCCCAGATTTCTTCTTCAGTCAAATTTTTTTAGAAGTCTGAACTCCTCTAAAATTGATGTATGTCTTCCTCTAGGAGCCGAACTCCTTTTGGACCTCTCCTTCAGTCGGATGCCTCGAAGAACTGAACTCCTTCCAGACCTCTCCTTCAGTCGGATGTCAATAGGAGCCGAACTCCTTCCGAACCTCTCCTTCAATCGGATGCCTCGAGCAGTCGAACTCCTTCCAAACTTCTCCTTCAGTCAAGTTTCTCTAGAAGCCAAAACTCCTTCCAAATTTCTCATTCAGTTAGATTCCTCCAGGAGCCAAACTCCTTCCGGACCTCTCCTTCAGTCGAATTTCTACATGAGCCAAACTTCTTCCATACTTCTTCTTTAGTCGGATTTCTACAAGAGCCGAACTCATTCCGAACCTCTCCTTCAATCGGATGTCTCCAGGAGCCAAACTCCTTTCGGATCTCTTCTTCAGTCGGATTTCTATAGGAGCTGAATTTCTTTCAAATTTTTCCTTCAGTCAAGTTTCTCTAGGAGCCGAACTCCTTCCGGACCTCTCATTCAGTCAAATGCCTTAGGGAGGCAGACTTCTTTCGGACCTCTCCTTTAGTCGGATTTCTATAGAAGTCGAACTCCTTCCAGACCTCTCTTTTAGTCGGATGCCTCGAGGAGCCAAACTTCTCCTTCAATCAAATTTCTCCAAGAGCTGAACTCCTTCCAGACCTCTCTTTCAGTCGGATGCCTTTAGGAGCCGAACTTCTTTCGAACTTCTTCTTCAGTTAAGTTCCTTCAGGAGTCGAACTCTTCTGAAATTGATGTATGTCAAAGCTCTTCACCAACCAATGTCAGCTTCTTTCGAACTTCGACTATTAAATCTCAATGAACGATTACATCACGATAACAGACACCTCTCTTCATAACAAACTTCATGTGGCCCCGAGCGGCCCACTACCGGATGGTTACGGTCGTCACTATTAATCTACTCTGGACTTCATTTATAAAAGGGATCCTACAGATACATTTTCTCTAAGCTCTCTTTTTCTTTTTAAAACTCTACTAAATTCTTGTCTGAGTACTCCATTTCTGTTGGTCAGAAGAGTTGACTTAATCATTGGAGAATCCTATCGGAGCCACCACCATCGATTTTGAATGAGACTTTATTTTGTAGGTCACCAACGGCAATCTCTTCTTCCTCGACTCCAGCTCGATCTGACATCAATCAGATTCTGCACCAATAGAATTGGTGCTAGAGAAAGGGCCCTCTGTTCTTGAGGTACCCTTATTCTTAAAGGAGTGCTCAGCCGACCCTTTGGATCTTTTTCTCTAAGGTCCATCTTCATCCTCTCCCTCAATCCCCAAAAATGCCTTCAAAGAAGGAGACTATCAGAAGATCTACCACTTCTACCATTAGATCCGAGTCAGATCCGCCTGTTCCGACTCCAGCATCGGTGCTTCAACCTCCTCCTCCACCGATGGCCATGGTAGATTCAGAGCTATTTAACTTATTAATGCAGTGGATTCAGGGCCTCATCGAGATGGTGCAGGCCATGCGGTAGCTTCCGACGGTGATTCTACCAGAAAACCCATCATCAGGATGTCAGAAATCGATCTCAAGTAAAAGTACTTGGGCTAGCATATCCGTTGCCCCTAGAAAGAAAAAATAGAGAGTAGAGGATTCTTGTTCAGATCATGATTCTTCTCCAGAAGAAACCTTCCTCATCTACAGTCGGAAGCCTTCCAAGATCTACGATCGAGATGATGTCCTCAATCAAAAACTGTGAGAAAAGAATGGATGGATTGAGGAGCTCGACCACGTCATCCTGGCTCACCATGACGATGTCCACACCGATCCTTCCTTTCTCTCTCCAAATTATGCAAGAGCCCATTCTGCCAAACTTCGCGCTTTTCTCTATTTGAAAGCTACGATGGAACCTCTGATTCGGTCGATCATCTGAAGACCTTCCGAACTATGATGCTACTCCATGGCACACCAGACACCATCTTATGTCGAGCTTTTTCATCTACCTTAAAGAAAGTAGTAAAAAACTGATACTCGATGTTGAAATCAAATGCGATCTTCTTCTTTGACCAGACGAATCATCGATTTGCGGCTCACTTTATCAGCAGCCGACGTCCGTGTCGTGGTTCAAATTTTTTGATGAATATCAAGTAGAAGAAGAAAGAATCTATCCGAACTTATGTCATCCGATTTAACATTGCTGTATTAGAGATCCGAAACCTAGACAAGTCTGTTGCAATGGCCACACTCAAGGATGGCCTTCAGAAGAATGATTTGGTATTCTTCTTGGAGAAGAAGTATCATAGAAACTTTACCGATCTACTAGCTTGGGCTGAAGGATATGTCCGAGTGGAAGAAGTCTTCAAATTGAGAGATGAGGAAGCCACAGGAGAGTGGCAGGAGGGCGAGTCTAGTAAATCCATGGCTGATGGAGGGCCGAATGAAGTTCGACCATGCTCATGGACTCCCTTCGAGTGCAAGCGAATCCGAACTCCTCATCGAGCTCGTCATCAAAGAAATCCCAATAGAAGGGCGTAAAGAAGTTTCTCCCAGAATGTTTCATAACTACACCACCCTCAATGCTTCACATACGTCGGCCTGAAGTAAGAGAAGATCAGCCAAGGATGCTACCATAGCTAGAACCACTAATGAGGAAGGAACAATAAGAAAATTGGCCGCCTTCCGACATCATCAATGCTATCTTTGGGAGGGTTTAGTACTTCGACGAGCTCCCATCTCTCAGCCTCAAAGCCAAAGAAAAGCTTGCCCTAAATTGGGAAGGCCCGTATGAAGTAGAGGAGGTCGTCCGGTCTGAAACTTAATGTCTGAAGAAGCTCGAAAGAACAACGCTTCCACGACCTTGAAACTTAGAGAATCTGAGAATGTACTGTTGGTAATTTTTCTTCAATTAAACTCCTTCATTTTAACATTATTATTTCTTGGTGCAAAAACTATGTGATGACAAGAAAGAAGCAATCAATAATGGTCATATTAGAAATAGAAGGAGAACCTCATCCTAACATAAGCAAGGTCGAAGGCCTCATTCATTTTAGACGAGATGAGAGGAGAGGCTCTAACAATGGTCCTTATATGTCCCCACAGTCCGTTAGGAACAGGAGGAGAACCTCATCCTAACGTGAGCAAAGTTGAAGACCTCATTCATTTTAGATGAGATGAAAGGAGAGGCCCTAACAACGATCCTTATGTGCCCCTATAGTCCGTTAGGAACATAAGGAGAACCTCATCCTAACATTAGCAAAATCGAAGATCTCGTTCATTTTAGATGAGATGAAAGGAAGAGGCCCTTACAATGGCCCTTATGTGCTCCCACAGTCCGTTAGGAATAGGAGAAGAACCTCATCCTAACGTGAGCAAAGTCGAAGACCTCATTCATTTTAGATGAGATGGGGGGAGAGGCCCTGACAATGGCCCTTATGTGCCCCCGCAGCCCGTTAGAAATAGGCAGAGAACCTCATCCTAACGTGAGCAAAGTCAAAGATCTCATTCATTTTAGATGAGATGGAGGGAGAGACCCTGACAATGACCCTTATGTGCCCCCATGGCCCATTAGAAATAGGAGAAAAATCTCATCCTAACGTGAGCAAAGTTGAAGGCCTCATTCATTTTAGACGAGGTGAGAGGAGAGGCTCCGACAATAATCCTAAATACGCCCCTATAGCCTATTAGAAATAGGAGGAGAATCTCATCCTAGCATGAGTAAAGGTCGGAACCTCATAGACCAAAGACATGGAGAAGAAAGAAGCTCGGTGGAGAGTCCTTACACGTGCTTTCCCACGACAACCTGACTACGTCAAATATGAAAGACAGAATCTTATCCTAATTTATAAGAGAGATCCTAGTTCGACATCCACAATAAGCTCAACATCCACAACGAGATCGACGTCCACAACGAGCAGCAAGCGCTGGAATTCGAGATTAGAATTTTCTTCCGAGCTTTAATTTGAACGTCCTCGATTGGAGATAAGATCTCCTCCGAGCTTTAACTTCAATGTCAACCTTGGCTGGAGATAAGATCTCCCCTGAGCTTTAATGCCAATCTCAATAGGAGATAAGATCTCCATTAATCTCGGCTGGAGATGAGATCTGAAAGAAAAATCCTGATTTTTCGAGGTCAGATTCGTTCAGATTTGATTGGATCGAGAGGCATATTTTAAAATTTTTTTCTTAGATCCTAATCAAATCTGATATTTTTTAAATCTGATTTTATGATCTGATAAATAAAAAAATTAAATTAAATTTAATCTAAATTAATTTTACCTTGATATGGGTAATTCGATTATCCGTTGATGATCTTGTTGATTGCCTGAGGTTCTGAATCTAGCCACGCAAACGCCTGATCTCTATCAGTATCCACTCAAGCTGGATCTAGAGATCTTCTCTTTTTTTATCTCGTCTCTATAAATCAGATCTAGATCTGATTTAGAGGTTCTTCGAAACTCCTTTTGAAGATCTACTATCGTCTCTGCAGTAATGCTGCCTTCTTTCTTTTTTATTAGCATTTTCTTGTCTGAATCGCACTAATCTGAAGCCCAACTATCCTTGGGCGTGGAGAAGTGAGAGGGACAGCCTTGGGGCATAGCTAAGAGAGAAGTCTCTAAAAAATGGGTATAGATAGGTCTTTATATAGATCTGCTGCGCCATGCAGTGCCACATCACCTCGACTAATCACGTTGCTTTGTTTAATCAGATCTAAATCTGATTGGTGAATGACATCACCCGATCCAATCAGATGAGAGATCCACAGATTCATCCTAAGGTGGCGCCTAAGACTGGTCAAAGTCTATAGATGAGGGTCACCTAGTTTGAATCCAAGAAGCAACCTAGAGTTCCATTCGTATGGAACTCTAGGCATCCCTATCCATGCGCCCCTTTCTTTTCAATTTTCAGGGAGGGGACAAGCCCCTATCTGCTCTCCAATAAGTGCATGACACATGGGCAGATATCCAAGAGTCAAAGGTCAACGTTTGACCAAAGTTAAAGGATAAGAATTAGCAGGTAACGGAAAATGGTAGGTGTTGTCTTAAATTTATCTCATAAATTAAGACAATCCTTTTTTGACCTGGACAAACTCCAGTCAGACCAGGTAAAGGTACCTAAATGAGTAAAAACTCATTTGGCTCAATTGAGACAACTTTTAATGATAGAAAAAGAAGAATATTAGGTTCAATCATGTGCTAGCACGATTTTTTTGAACCTAATTGAATCTAATTCAAATCAATTGAACTGGGTTAGTCCAATTGATGATATCCAGATCCAAATCCTTGTTTGTGTGATCCAGTTAGGTTCAGTTCTGTATGGTAATGGGATATGTCATGATCTCCATCATCAACATCATCGAAACTTCCTTTCGATGGATCAAAACTCTTCTGATTCAGACAACTAGAATGATCGATCATCTAAATCATTCTAATTGCTCCCAAAATCCATCCAGTGACACCTAGCAGTATATGGTGGCAACCCATCAAAACTAAAAATGAATCCTCTTGGTGCAGCTACTTGTGTGATTAAGTTCTTCTATCTTGAGCCCCGATCAGATTAGGGTTAAGGTGAACTCGTCAAACCCTAATTTCTATCATATGATTTAATCATTCGATTCAAGTCCGATGTGAAAACCTTAATAGAAACTCTTTCTATTATTTCACTCTCTACCATGGCCATGGGCTTATGGACTTGATTCTCATGATCATCATAGGGCTGCTCCTCATCCACCGAGGTAGATAGATTCCATCTTGGTGCAATCCAATTCCTACAATGAACATGCTATAGCCAACATACACCTCAGGATTCCAAATGGCTAGGAGATCGAGTCATGGTGTAGTCAAACTATAACACCCTCAAGGTGAACTGCCGATGCACCTCAGGTCAAAGAACCAGACACACCACTGCAGCTTCGAGTCAGTCATCGACGAGAAGGTAGACTTCCTTATGACTACTCGAGGTGGTCACGCTCAGTGCCCTCATTCTCTAACGAGTATCCTGTACTCTCGCTTCGGTGTCTCTACACCATAGACTCAAGACTCATCTACTATAAAGAAGCGATTATACACTAACCTTTTGGATCAATCACCATCCTCATGATGATCCTATGGTCAGGAGCATTTTATGAGTTAATAATGAAAATTTTTGTCTTAAATTTTCAACTCTTGAAAATAAGAATTATCATTATCCATTAACTCAAGAGGATGTATCACAGACACTAAATACACATATGTGATAGAAAATAATTTATTTATTATTTATAGTCAAAATTATAATTTTGCCCCTAGAAGTGTATTACAAGTGTCAGCCAATTCTGGCTTCTAGGGCACACATATCTAACAAACTCCCACTTGACCTAAAGCCAATTGGCTACAAATCTAAGTCCCATCTTCTCAAGGTGGGCTTCGATCTTCTGTTGGCCCAACGGCTTTGTAAGCAGGGTCTGCACTGCATTGTCTGCGGAGTCGACTCTCTTGACCTCGACGTAATTCCTTCTCGAGGTAATCACGGATGAGGTGGTATCGCCGCTCGATGTGCTTGGATTTTTGGTGAGACCTCGGCTCCTTAGCAAGGGCTATGGCGCCATTGTTGTCGCAGTATAGAGGAATGGCATCTGATGGCATCACTTCCGATCTCTGCGGCAAACTTCTTATACCAGAATGCCTCCTTCGCAGCTTCTGATGCAGCGATATATTCTGCTTCCATGGTGGAATCTGCTATCACTATCTGCTTGAAACTTTTCCAACTGACAGCTCCACCATTGCACACAAACAGACTTTCCAGATGTCGACTTTCGATCATCTATATCGGACATAAAATCCGAGTCTGTATACCCCTGGACTTGGAGTTCTCCATTACCAAAGACCAACAACATATCCTTAGTTCTTCTCAAGTACTTAAGGATACATTTCACAGAAGTCCAGTGTTCTTCATCTGGATTTGACTGATATCTGCTCGTGACACTCACAGCATGGGCTATATCAGGTCGTGTACATAACATGGCATACATGAGGCTCCCTATTGCTGAAGCATAAGGGATCTTGCTCATGCGTTCTATTTCCTCAGGTGTGCTAGGGCACATCTTCTTGGAAAGATGAATGCCATGTCTGAAGGGTATTAAACCCCTCTTAGAGTTTTTCCATACTAAACCTCTTTAGTACTTCCTCTATGTACATCTTCTGTGAAAGTCCTAGCATCCTATTCGGTCTATCTCTATAGACCTTAATTCCTAGAATAAAGGATGCTTCTCCTAGGTCTTTCATGGAGAATTCTTTGGATAACCATATTTTAACTATGGTCAACATGGGAAATATCATTCCCAATAAGGAGGATGTCATCCACGTACAATACGAGGAAGACAACAGCGCTCCCACTGACCTTTTTGAAGAACACATGGTTCCTCATTTTTTTGATGAAACCAAACATTTTGATCACATCATTAAAACGAGTATTCCAGCTCCGAGATGCTTGCTTAAGTCCATATATGGACCTTTGCAGCTTGCATAACCTTGTGATCAGTCATCACTGGATGTGAAACCTAGCGGCTGTTCCATATAGATATCTTCCTCAAGATATCCATTTAAGAATGCCATTTTTACACGTCCATTTGCCATATTTCATAATCGAAATAGGCTGCAATAGCAAGCAATGTGCGGATGGATTTTAGCATAGCTACTGGCAAAAAGGTATCCTGATAGTCAATGCCTTCGTGTTGACTATAATCCTTTTGCCACTAATCTAGCTTTGAATGTCTCCACATTTTCATCTGCACCAATCTTTCTCTTGAAGATCCATTTACATCCCAATAGGTACTATACCTTCTGGTGGATCTACCAAGGTCCAGACTTGGTTTGAGTGCATCGAGTCAATTTCTGACTTCATTGCCTCTAACCATTTCTCGAAGTCGATATCTGATATCGCCTCGTTATAGGTTTTGGGATCATCACCATGAACCCCATTACCTACGAGGAATATTTTCTCTACTTCTTCTGAAATAGTACCTAAGTATCTCTTCAGGAGGGATGGAAAACTCTTTTCCGATCTACGAGGTGGAGGAGGTAGTGTTCTTATTGGCTCAACCTGATTTGGTTCCATTTGGTCCTTAGCTCGTTGCTCTTGTGAGACTTTCTCATCGAAGCTTGATCTGCTTTCCAATGCCGCTATCTTGAATAAACTATTTTTCAAGAAAGATGGCATGTCAACTCACAATCACATTGTGATCTTCTGGAATGTAGAAATAATATCCTAATGACTCTTTAGGATATCCTATGAATCGAGCTCTAAAGGACCTAAAGTCTAACTTGTCCGCTTGTTGTCTTTTGACATGAGCCGGACAACCCCAAATTCTGAGATGACTCAGACTTGGTTTCTTACCATGCCATATCTCATACGGTGTGGTAGGAATGGTTTTAGAAGGGAACCCTATTCAGTAAGTATATTGAAGTTAACAAACAGTATCCCCAAAGAAAATCAGGAAGGTCTGTGAAGCTCATCATGGATCGGACCATATCTAATAGGATCTCCGATTTCTCCATTCTGAAATCCCCATTGAGTTGAGGTATTCCTAGGTGGAGTCCATTGAGAGACTATGCCATTTTTTTGAGATAGTCTAGGAAAATTTTCGACTAAGGTATTCACCTCCTCGATCTGATCGAAGAACTTAATGAGGTTTTTTAATTTACTTTTTCTACTTCATGTCTGAATTCTTTGAACTTTTCAAAGGCTTCAGACTTGTGTCTCATAAGATACACATATCCCATACCTAGATAAATCATCGGTAAAGGTTAATGAAGTAGACAAAATTGCCTCTAGCCGGCACATCAAATGGGCCGCACACATCAGTATGTACTAGGGCAAGAAGATCCATGGCCCTTTCCCCATGTCCTACAAAAGGGAGCTTTAGTCATTTTGCCATTGAAGACAGGATTCACAAATTGGATATGACTCGAAAGTCAATGGACTCAATAGCCCATTTTCTCCAATTTGTTAATCCTATCTTCTGCTATATGACCTAATCTTAGGTGCCATAGATACCTATCATTTGGACTATCCCTAGGTCATTTTGATTTTATGGCATTCATATTTTGCTCGATATTAAAAATAGATACATCAATATGTAACTGATAAAGATCGTTAATAAGAAAACCATTTGCAATTTTATTTCTTTCATAAAGAATGTTACAATGGTCCTTAAAGAAAACTAATTACATAGCCTTCTAATGCTAAGGCATGAAATAGAAATCAAATTTCCTGCTTGCTGCAGGCACATAATAACAGTCTTTTAATACTAAGTCTAAATCCAGATGGTAGTCGAAGAGGGTATGTTTTCCACGGCCACGGCAGCAACTCTTGCTCCATTTTCGATGCATAGGATCATCTCACCATCCCTCAGCCTCCTGCTATCCTCAAGATCCTGCATGGAAGTGCACAAATGAGCACTAGAACCAGAGTCAAGCACCCAACTGGATGCAGAAGAAACCGTAAGGTTAGACTCAATAACGAGCATACCTCCAGAAGGACCTGTCCTCCTTCTTCTTTAGGGTGGCCAGGTAAGTAGGGCAGTTCCACTTTCAATGGCCGTCATTATTGCAATGAAAATACTTTTCTTTGTCAGCGGTCTTCTTCTTCAGCTCTGCCTTTTTCTTCTTTCCTCCTTCTACCTTCTGCTTTTTTGCAAAAACTTCTTTTTCTTTAGAAAAGACTTTCTCTTTGGAAGAAGTTCGTTCCATAGCAAGTAACTGAGCCTTTAGAACCTTTCATAGAAAGCTCAGTGGTAACCAGCATGTTCATAAGTTCGGCCAAGAAATTTTGAAGTTTATGCATATGGTAGTTCATGATGAACTGCCCATATGCATCAGTCAAGGATTGTAGAATTATATCATTCTGCAGATCCAAGTCCAACCTCACTCCGAGCTTCTCAAGCTCTTCCAAGTCCTTGATCATCATCAGACAATGATCTTGGACTGACTGCCCATCATGCATCTTAGCCTTGAACAGTCATTTAGTGACTTGATACTTGGCTGTGCGACTCTGTTCACCAAACATCTTCCTGTAGGTGAGCCAACATTTGGCGAGCAGTCCTGATATCTTCATGTTGGCACTGAAGCTTCATCAGACATCGAGCCCAACATGTAGTATCTAGGCCTTATTATCTTCATCTGTCCACTTATCCAAAGATGCTCTCTGTTCAGCGGATGGACGAGCTGGTAAGATGGGAGGATCTTGATCCAATACATGAGTTAACTTCTTGAAATTCCAAAATAATTTTGAAGTTTTGAAGCCAATCCTTGTAATTTGATCCGATCAGTCTATGGGTGTTCCAGGATTCGTGCTAGTGGATTGGATGCAGATATTTTTTTGTAGAGAGTCAAAGTTTCTAGTTAGATATTATAATTAAGACTTAACCAATTTATTTAAAAATTTTATTTTTAAATAAATTAGCTTTCCACTATTTTCTTGGATCCCTACACTCTCTCTATAGAGATGCAAAAATCTCCATGATTACTGATTTCTAGTGGGTGGTGCAGGTCCCACCAACTGACTCATCACCTCACCTAATAGTTATTGATGATGGGTTAGCCAATGAGTGAACAACTCTTGTTCAATGATTCTCTAATCATGGTGCACCCAAACTTGATCTCTAATTCATGAATCTCACCATGTCCAGAATATTGATCCACTCCTTAGTTAAGTCAGACCCACCATTTGCACAGATTGGATTTCTAATTGAGTCTCTCACCGTATCCAAAATATTGAGCCCAATCCATCCTCCAGCCTATAGCATCCAATGCCTAATAGACATGGTTGCATCTTTCGATGCAACTGAGCCACTGTAACCAGTCGAGAACAATCAACCTCGAGAAGGGCCCGCACATCTACAATGGTGGAAGACCTTAGACTTAATCTTTTCTTAGGAAGATTTGATTTAGGTCTCATTAAACTAGACTTGACATAGTCATAACCATTATGACTAACCTAGTGGCATGGGTTAGCTCGGATTATTGACCACCTCAGATCAGAACTGAGTCAACAAATATGGCCAGGTAAGTGAGATCGATGGAAGGGATATGCCATTAACTCGACAAGAACGCATTCGAGTCGAGTAGCTCTCAATTAAAAATCAGTCGATCGTATCTGCCAAACTTACCTTAGACACCAAATTATTGAGCCAGAATCAATCGGGTTAGCCTACAATCTAGACTCTAACCACTGAGCCTAATTAGTTCTTAGTTTGATCGATCACTCACGTGACTCGATCTTGACCCAGACTTAATCCTATTAGGCTGGTCAATTTAAGCATTGTTGATCCCATCTAACCAACTCTTGATTCGGTTTGATCAACCGCTTAGACCTAATTGAGCTACCCAAGCCCGAACCCAATTTTATGAACATGTCTTAGATCTAAAAATTCTCAATTTTAGATCTAATATGTTTCATAATCTTAATTTTTAATTAAATTTAGGGTTCAAAAAAAATAAAATATGCAAATAAGATCCTAGAATTTCAGAATCTAGGATTTTACAGAAAATAAGTTTTCAATTTCTGATTAAGGACGAACGCACAGCACCCCTACACATCATAAGAACACCCCATCGAATGGAAGGAGAGGGCTTTAAATCCCTTCTTTGTTCTTATGATCAGGACGGCCAAGAGGAATGCCTTAATCAAAAAATATAACTAATCTACAAAAACTAATTAGATCTATATCATATATCTCATATAAAAATTAGATCTAATCAAAGGCATATTTTGCATACATCTCATGTATATCATGCATATTTTTTAGATCTAAATTATCTCATAATAATCTAAAAAATTAAATTTAAATTTGATCTATCAAAATAAAATTCTAATCTAGACCTATTGTAGAACTATTCTACAACTAGTCTAAACATGCATCAATTATATCTCATATAAATAAATTAAATTTAATTTATTTTTTATTTTTAGATCTGATTATAATATTTATAAGATCAAAAAATAGTAAATAAATAGATCTAAAAATTATATTTAATTAAATAAAAATTATAATTATACTAGACTACACATAGAATAATTCTATTCCTAGTCTAGTCATGTATCTCATATATTTTAGATCTAGATTAATTAATTTTAATTTTTTTATTTTTTTTTATTTTAGATCTAATCATATCTCATGTGATATCTAAAATTACTAATTTATTAAATTAAATTAAATCTAAATAAATTTTATAAGAATCTGACTCTGATACCAGTTGAAAGGGAAATCCTAATTTTTTGGGGTCAGATTCGTTCAGATCTGATTGGATTGAGAGGCATATTTCAAAAAAATTTTCTTAGATCCTGATCAAATCTAATATTTTTCAGATCTAATTTTATGATCTAATAAATAAAAAAAATTAAATTAAATTAAATCTAAATTAATTTTATCTTGATGTGGGTAATCCGATTATTCGTTGATGATCTTGTTGATTGCTTGAGATTCTGGATCTAGCCATGTAAGCACCTAGCCTCTATCGGTATCCACTCAGACTGGATCTGAAGATCTTCTCCTTCTTTATCTCGTCTTCAAAAATTAGATCTAGATCTGATTTGGAGGATCTTCGAAACTCCTTTCGAAGATCTGTTGTCGTCTCTGCAGCAATGCTGCCTTCTTTCTTTCTCGTCGGCCTTTTCTTGTCTGAATCACACTAATCTAAAGCCCAACTATCCTTGGATGTAGAGAAGTGAGAGGGACAGCCTTGGGATGTGGCTAGAAGAGAATTCTCTAAAAAGTGGGCGCAGATAGGTCTTTATATAGACCCTACTGCGCCATGCAGTGCCACATCACCTCGGCCAATCATGTTGCTTCGTTTAATCAGATCTAAATCTGATTGATGGGATGATATCACCTGATCCAATCAGATGAGAGATTCATAGATTCATCCTAAGATAGCGCCTAAAACTGATCAAAATCTATAGGTGAGGGTCACCTAGTTTGAATCCAAGAAGCAACCTGGAGTCCCATCCGTATGGGACTCAAGGCATCCCTATCCATGGGCGCACGCCATCTTAGGCGTGCGCCCCTTCCTTTTCAATTTCTAGGGAGGAGACAAGCCCCTATCTGCTCTCCAATAAATGCATGACATATGGGCAGATGTCCAAGGATCAAAGGTCAACGTTTGACTAAAGTCAAAGGACAAGAATTAGCAGATGATGGAAAATGGCAGGTATTATCTTAAATTTATCTCATAAATTAAGACAATCCTTTTCTGACCTGGACAAACTTCAGTCAAACCAGGTAAAGGTACCTAAGTGAGCACAAACTCATTTGGCTCAATCGAGATAACTTTTAATGATAGAAAAAGAAGAATGTTAGGCTTAATCGTGTGCTAGCACGATTTTCTTGAACCTAATTGAATCTAATTCAAATCAATTGAACTGGGTTAGTCCAATTGATGATATCCAGATTCAAACTCTTATTTGTATGATCTAGTTAGATTTAGTTCTGTATGGTAATAGGATATGTAGTGATCTCCATCATCAACATCATCGAAACTTCTTTCGATGGATCAGAACTCTTCTGATTCAGATAATTAGAATGATCGATCATCTAAATCATTCTAATTGCTCCCAAAATCCACCAGTGACACCTAGCAGTATATGGTGGCAATCCATCAAAACTAAAAACGAACCTCTCGGTGCAGCTACTTGTGTGATTAAGTTCTTCTATCTTGAGCCCCGATCAGATTAGGGTTAAGGTGAACTCGTCAAACCCTAATTTCTATCATATGATTTAATCATTCGATTCAAGTCTGATGTGAAAATCCTTAATAGAAACTCTTTCTATTATTTCACTCTCTACCATGGCCATGGGCTTATGGACTTGATTCTCATGATCATCATAGGGCTGCTCCTCATCCACCGAGGTAGATAGATTCCATCTTGGTGCAATCCAATTCCTACAATGAACATGCTATAGCCAACATACACCTCAGGATTCTGAATGGCTAGGAGATCGAGTCATGGTGTAGTCAAACTATAACACCCTCAAGGTGAACTGCCGATGCACCTCAGGTCAAAGAACCAGACACACCACTGCAGCATCGAGTCAGTCATTGATGAGAAGGTAGACTTCCTTATGACTACTCGAGGTGGTCATGCTCAGTGCCCTCATTCTCTAACGAGTATTTGTACTCTCGCTCCGATGTCTTTACACCGTAGACTCAAGACTCATCTACTATAAAGAAGCGATTGTACACTAACCTTTCGGATCAATCACCATCCTTATGATGATCCTATGGTCAGGAGCATTTTATGAGTTAATAATGAAAATTCTTATCTTAAATTTTTAACTCTTAAAAATAAGAATTATCATTACCATTAACTCAAGGGATGTATCACAGATACTAAATACACATATGTGATAGAAAATAATTCATTTTATTATTTATAGTCAAAATTATAATTTTGCCCCTAGAAGTGTATTATAAGTGTCAACCAATTTTGGTTTCTAGGGCACACATATCTAACAAGATCTCCTCCGAGCTTCAACTTCAACCTCGGTTGGAGATAAGATCCCCACCGAGCTTCAACGCCAACCTCAATAGAAGATAAGATCTTCTTCAATCTCGGCTGGAGATAAGATCTTCTCCAAGCTTCAACTTCAATCTCGATTGAAGATAAGATCTCCCCTGAACTTCAATGCCAACCTTAACAGGAGACAAGATCTTCTTCAACCTTGGTTGGAGATAAGATCTCCCCCAAACTTCAATTTGAATGGGTGCAGAACCTGAAAGAGGACTTCGGTAGTCGCCTTTTTTTGTACTCTCTTCCTTCGAATTTCGAACTCAAGAGTGGGAGGACTATTGTTAGGGATAAATTCCGCTCCCACCAAAGTCCAGCTTGATGCATAGCCTAATGCAACTGGTAATCACGGAAGAGCTTCGATCAAAAATTCTTCTCCAACAGTCGGACCCCAGTTGAACTCCTCCGACGGCCAAACCTTAGCCGAACTCCTCAGCAACCGAATCCCAGCCAAACTCTTTCAGCGGTCGAGCCTTAGCTGAACTCCTTCAATGGCCGAACTCCTCCAGCGGCCGAACTCCTTTCAGATTTCTTCTTCAATCGGATGCCTTCAGAAGCCGAACTTCTTTCGGATTTTTCCTTCAGTCAAGTGCCTCCAGGAGCCGAACTCCTTCTGAATCTTTCCTTCAGTCGAATTTCTCCATCAGTCGAACTTCTTTCAGACTTCTCCTTTAGTCAAGTTCCTCTAGGAGTTGAACTCCTTCTGGATTTCTCCTTCAGTCGGATTCCTCCAACAGTAGAACTCCTTCTGGACCTCTTCTTCAGTCGGATTTCTCTAGGAGCCGAACTCTTTTCAGACCTCTCCTTCAATCAGATGCCTTCAGGAGTTGAACTTCTTTCGAATTTTTTCTTTAGTCGGATGCCTCGAGGAGCCGAACTCCTTCCGGACTTCTCTTTCAGTCGGATTTCTCTAGGAGCCAAACTCCTTCTGGACCTTTCCTTCAGTTGGATGCCTCCAGGAGCCGAACTCCTTCCGAACTTCTCCTTCAGTCAAGTTCCTTCAAGAGCCAAACTCCTTTCGAATTTTTTTTAGTCGGATTCCTTCAGGAGCCGAACTTCTTTCGAACCTCTTCTTCAATCGGATGCCTCTAGGAACCGAACTCCTTCCGGACCTCTCCTTCAGTAGGATTCCTAAAGGAGCCGAACTCCTTTCGGACTTCTCCTTCAATCAGATTTCTATAGGAGCCAAACTCATTCCGGACCTCTCCTTTAGTCGGATGCCTCCAAGAGCTGAATTTCTTTCGGATCTCTCCTTCAGTCGGATTTCTATAGGAGCCGAACTTCTTCCGAATTTCTCCTTCAGTCAAGTTTTCTTTTATGAGTCCTAACTCCTCTGGAATTGATGTATGTCTTCCTCTAGGAGCCGAACTTCTTCTGGATCTCTCCTTCAGTCAGATGCCTCGAGGAGCCGAACTCCTTCTGAACCTTTTCTTCAGTCGGATCTCGACAGGAGCTGAACTCCTTCCGGACCTTTCCTTTAGTTGGATGTCTTAAGGAGCCGAACTTCTTTCGAACTTCTTCTTCAGTCAAGTTCCTCTAGGAGCCAAACTCCTGAATTTTTCCTTCCGTCAGATTTCTCCAAGAGTCGAACTTCTTTCGGATCTCTTCTTCAGTCGGATTCCTCTAGGAGTCAAACTTCTTTCGGACCTCTCATTCAGTCGAATTTCTACAAGAGTCGAACTCCTTCCGTACTTCTCCTTCAGTCAGATTTCTATAGGAGCCAAACTCATTTCGGACCTCTTCTTCAGTCGAATTCCTACAGGAGCTGAACTCCTTCCGAATTTTTTCTTCAGTCAAGTTCCTCTAGGAGCTGAACTCCTTCTGGACCTCTCCTTCAGTCGGATGCCTTGAGGAGTCGAGCTCCTTTCGGACCTCTCCTTCAGTCGGATTTCTTCAGGAGCCGAACTCCTTCCGAACCTCTCCTTCAGTCGGATTCCTACAGCCGAACTCCTTTCGGATTTCTCCTTCAGTTGGACTCCTTCGAAAGTCGAACTTCTTTCGGACCTCTCCTTCAGTCGGATGCCTCCAGGAGCCGAACTCTTTCCAGACTTCTCCTTCAGTCAAATTTTTTCAGGAGCTGAACTCTTTCCGAATTTTTTTTTCAGTCAAGTTTCCTTTAGAAGTCCGAACTCCTTTGGAATTGATGTATGCCAAAGCTCTTCACCAACCAATACCTACTTCCTCCGAATTTCGATTATTAAATCTCAACGAACGGCCACATCACGGCAATAGATACCTCTCTCCATAACAAACTCCACATGGCCCCGAGCGGTCCACTACCGAGCGGATACGGTCGTCACTATTAATCTGCTTCAGACTCCGTCTATAAAAAAGATCCTCCAGATATGTTTTCTCTAAGCTCTCTTCTCTTTCTCAAAACTCTGCTGAATTCTTGCCTGAGCACTCCATTTCTGTTGACTAAAAGAGCTGACTTGATCGTCGGAGGGTCCTGCTGAAGCCACCACCACCGACTTCGGATGGAACTTTGTTTTGCAGGTTACCGACGGCGACCTCTTCTTCCTCAACTTCAGCTCGATCCGATATCAACCAGATTCTGCAACAACAATTAACTTGATTTATCATTTATTTACTATTATCTTTGATTCTATAGTCATAAAGTTTAATTATCTAAGTTATATTTATAATTATATCTATATTTCTACCATCCGATTTATTTATAACAAATATGGATATAAATTTTTACATTCAAATAATATTCGTATCCAAATTTATATTCAATAGATAAAATAAATATGAATATAAATATATTGATATTCGATCCAATTTTAGCTCAATAAATATGATAATTTGATATAAGAATAATTATTTTATACTAGATTATCTTTAATCAAATGGGCACCTAGAATTGTCCATCCATGCTCGCATGAGCACTCTAATTTGCAAGAAAATAAAGGAGGTGTACTCCCTATCCATGGGACTGCAGTGGAAACTTACAAAAAGCACAATTAAGACCAAATCTCAGATTTCCATGGCAATTGGCAAGCATGCAATTACCTGCAGAACTAAAGTGGAACATTCAATATTAGCGTATACAAAGGACTGTTTATCCGGGAAACCAAACGGCACGAATGGTATGTTCAAAATTAACGTTGAGCGACTGTCGGTTCGGGAACGTAAACTGCTCTCTCCGTGGCAACATCGTCATTAACTAGGAAGCCGAGGGCACTCGCCCAAAACATAAACTAAGGATATCACCAAAAACCGGTGCAAAAAATCTTCTTACAGAGTAAAAAAAAAAAAAAAAAGGTTAAAAAAAATATATATGTCTTGGGCCAACACGCCCTCCCATATTCCTCTTTTTTGGTACCTCTGCCTTCAAACCTTCTTGCAGAGTGACGAGGGAATGAAGCCAAGGAAGAGGCGAACGAGGAGCAGACGGAGAAGGGAGAGAATGGAGCTCTCACCAGAGGCTGTGGAAGAAGCCAAGGAAGAGGCGAACGAGGAGGAGACGGAGAAGGTGTTATGGGTGAAGCACTACTCGTCATTGCACGAGATACTGTTGGTGGGTGAAGGAGACTTCTCCTTCTCCCTCTCTCTAGCCAATGCCTTTGGCGCTGCATCCAATATTGTTACTACGTCCCTAGACTCACATGGTCCTCGCCCCCACCCCGCTCTTCTCTGATTCTCTTTCTTTGTTTCTATTTTCCGATGTATGGATGTATGCATGCATGTATGCATGGTAATGCATGTAGGATTATTAGGCATGTTTATGGATTTCGTAGATTCTCCTTTCTTTATGTATGAGGAGATGGGGAGCTGATGGGTCGTCTTTCTTGATAATGAACATGCTTTAAAAGGTAAAAGGTCGACGAGCGTTATGTGTTGCCATTTTCTATTTTTCGCTCATAATCTCATCCAGGTTGTGACCTTTTTCTTTTTTTTGATTTAAATTTGATATTTAAGTTGCTGCGTTTTTAACCGACATTAGGAAGCCAAAGATAATGCTTGCGGGTACTTCTGGACTTCTGGTTTGATTGTGTTTTAATAGGTGGCTTGTTCTTTGATTTGACCCTTTTTGTGGGATGTTCGTGTTTTCGTATTGTTTTCTATTTATTTTCTTGTTCCGTCTTTGTTAGTTATTTTTCTTCATTGTGTGATTTGAATGGAGAAATAGGTCGGACTGAATTTATATAGATGCTCGGTTTGCATTTTATTCCGCAAGGGAGACGAAGGAATACCATGGATACTCTTATTGAACCATTGTTTTTACTTTCATGAGTCACGACCTCTTGAAATTGCTGTTACGTACCGATCATGGTTAACCTATGATTACTATCTTAACTCTTACCAACATAACTTGGGGAAATACTGCTAACTCTCAGCAGCTGCAAGATATCCTTGCGAAGGAAACATATTTTGGGGGGTTTATTCTTTATAAGAATGCTGTTCCCATGATGTTGAAACAACATAAGAACTTGAAGGGGATGTTTGTATGCCGGAAGATCTTATTGGTTCGATAGGGAGACTTCTGGTTTAAAGATGTCAGAGGAGCTTCAAGACCAGGTGACAATTAATCTCTATTCTTTTGGGAATTAGATATATCACTTCATTGGAGGAATTAGTTGGACATGATAAATGGAGATTTGTTGTCCTGCCGCTGCTTTCACTTGCTTGATTCCCATAGTTACTCACTGGAAGATCAGTCTGATAAGATCTTCTGCATCCAAACAGATTCCAATAATTATACTGAATTTGGCTACGCAGATGTTACTTTCCCCCTTTTGGTTAGTTGACAACTGAAAGAAAGTCATTCTCGTTACCATGCTAACATTAGATTTCGCACAGAAATAATTTTAGGGTTTTAACCTTTTGTTCTTTGAGGTTCACCCTTCTTACACTTTCTTAAATATTCATGTCACCTTGAATCAGATGCTGTGGTGGTCAAGTATGCAAAAGCTAAGGCACATTTGGAAAGTCTGGAGAAGATGGGGGCAACCATTTTACATGGGGTTGATGCGATGAAAATGAAACTTCATACTGATTTGAAGATGCGTAAATTTGATAGGATTGTGTTCAACTTTCCACATGCAGGCTTTAAAGGAAAGGAGGAACAGATGAAATTGATCAAGTATGTATGACCAGTCACTCACATTATTTGTATTAATGTCCTGACTTGTTTGACCAATTACTGAAAGATTAGCACATGAACTTGCATATGATCTTATTTAATTAATATTGCTTAAAATGCCATATTGTGCATTGTATAAATTCTGGTGCATGTGTATGAACCATTACACTATCATCTACAGGAAAACAAACTATGGTAGGCATTCATTCCTTAAAAATAATTGTGTTTCTGTTAAAATTTTTCTGGGCAAATCCAGTTATATCATTCATAGTTATACTTAATTATGAAATGAGAACAAACTACACTAGCAAATATATGTAATTGGCTTCATAATTTTTTCTTTATGAAATATTTCATGTATAGGGCCTCTATTCACTTCTTTCCTTTGTGGGCAGTTTAGTTTTAGTTCTACAAGGCCTTTTATCCTTCTATCCAAATTTCATTACATCTTAGCTTCGTCTTTTCGATTCCTTGCTACTTTACTTTTGCAAGTCATAGATCTCCAATCATACTTGTCTCTGTCTACTTGATGATAATGTTCATGCTATTTGATGATGTGCGTGTGTGCATATGTGTATACACATATATCCTTCTTTTGTGGATCGACCGCAATTTTGGCTGTAGTGACAATTTTTGTGCGAGAAGGAACTCAAATTTAAACAGAACTTTAAGGGCATCCATGACTAATGTACTCTAGATAGTGCTAAGAATGGATAACAAGTATTTTAGAGGATAGAAGTTAAGAGGCAATCTTGAATAATAAGCTAATTGCTATCAAACCAGTTGTAGGAAAGGAGTTTCTTGTGACAGGATGGTGCAAAATTAAGAATTGAGTGTTACTACGAAGATATTAATGAAGCGATGATATCATGTAGCAAAAACAGAAACTATATATGTAGCAATATAAATAGTAAATTAATGGGATCATATCTAGTTTGACTATTTGGCTCTATCGGTACCACAGACATCAGTGCGATTCCGTTTATCTTGTTTTGAGAAATAGGATGGGTGGAAGCCCTTGTCAGAGTTGTGGTGAGGGCAGGGTCGAACCTAAGTCACTTGTATCAAAACAAGAGACTACCAATTCGGCAAGGTGGTACCCTAATGCAATTTCCTCCAATTTGGGTCTGTGTTTGCTTTTGTTACAATTATTTTATTTTGTGTAGCAATCTTGATGAATTTCTCAAGTTGCACAAGCCAAACTAGAGTCATGGTGGTAACGTAAACCAGCTATTGGATCTAACTATTTTTGAGTCTTCTACCCCATTGATCTTATTTTTTATGCCTTCTTTTTATGATGTTGATGAATAGCTGATTGGGATGATGTGAGCAAGTGCAAAAAGACCAGAAAGCCACAACAAGAAAATGCTTTTCTTGTGTAGAAGGTTTAGGGAAGAGGAGGGGGGGAAGACCACTGGATGGTTGTCATGAAGGACTTGAGAAGGATTGGCATCATCTGATGATGTTATTGCTCAACAAGTATAAGGACACCTAAAGTTTGCACTTTCTTGTGAATATTCTTTCCATCCAGAAAATGTAATTTTCTTTGAAACCATACTGTTTCTATCCATGGAGTCCTTATACTCAAATTTAAATAAGAGGACAGTTTTCCCTTGGACTCAGGCATTGGTTGTTGAAAATTGGTCAGATAAAGTTTGCACATGCAACTGTGCACAGAATGCAGTGCTGAAGCTTGCCAGTGGAAGTTAATATTGATAAGCAATGAGTTTTATGGACATGCCAAGCTAGTTTTGATTGTTTATCTACCTATAATAACTATGCTCTTTCATTCAGACAAAAACTATAATTGCCTTGATTTGTTTGAACACAGTCAAGTTATAATAGATTACAGTTTTGTGTTTTCTGTAAATTCCATTTATATTGATTAAACTTCCAAATATTGATTAAGTTTATGATGTTCTTTCAACTTTAAATGCTTCGCATGAAATCTTTTTTCTACATGCATTACTAGCTTAATAGTTGTACTAACTTCTAGATTACAAAGGACATCCATATTCCCAAGTAAGCATCTGTGTACATTTTGTAATAGAATGTAAGGTGTTTAAATAGAGAATGTGTGCTTTTTTCTATATGCATTACTAGCTTAATAGTTAATATTAACTTCCATGCTAGAAAGGACATCTACAGACCCAAGTAAGCATCTGTATTGTCATAGAATGTAAGGTGTGTAAAGAAAGAATATATATGATTGAATGTCATCCTTATACTACTATTTTTAGTGTTGGTGATGTTTAAAGATCATTGATGACTGATCTATCTTTCCTATTATGTGGTTTAGTTTGCACAGGAAACTAGTGCAGGGTTTCTTTAGAAATGCCACCCACATGCTTCGACCCTATGGGGAAGTTCACGTAAGCCATAAAACAGGAGGCCCATTTCGCAAGTGGAACCTTGAAGAACTTGCTTCCAAGAACTCTCTTATTCTGGTGGAATGTTCTAATTTTAAGATCGAAGACTACCCTGGTTATAATAACAAAAGAGGGGATGGAGCATGGTGTGACCAGCCATTTCCCTTGGGTGAATGTTGCACGTACAAATTCAGGATTGGTGAAATCCAAAAATTGAAGAAAGCCTGCAAAAGGAAGATAGATGCAACATCAAACATGGATTCTTCCTATGGAACTAATGCAACTGAAATTGAAGATGATCGTCTGAGAAGTATTAGCAGAGTCAATCACCCAGTTGCCATTCAGAATCCTGGAGCTGTTTACTTGGACAATGCTTGGAGTAGAGCAAATCCTGCTTTTGGATTTAATAGTGTATATTTGAGGGTATATAGAAATTATTTGGAAGATGTCCGCATGGTTTCTAGATATGGTCCAGACTTGAGCTATGCCAACTTTGGAAATTCGAGGAATGTTCATGTCAATGAAATGAATGGAACACCTGCCAGAACTAGCTGCGTTTACATGCGAGATCATCAAGAACTTTGTGATATGAGCAGTTTTAGACAGGTTAATTCACCAAGGATGTTGTTTGGACATCAAGAAACAGAAGCTGCTCCCAATTGGGTGACTTCAAGAGCACTTTGGTATTGATGTCTTTACTTTTGCAAGGCAAGTTCCATTTTGACTCACCTTCCTTTCTTGTAAACAAACTTCATTGTGAATGGTGCTTCTGGCTTCTCATATGTTCTTTGACAAACTAATTGTTTATACTTTAAATATCCTGGTTGAGGAGTTGTGAGAAGGCTACCGGAGCCCTTTTCTGTTGGCAGATCTGGGGATTAATTTTGTTTTTGTTGATGCAATGTTGATTATGTAATGAAACTTTTGATTCTACAATACCAAAGGCAATCTTCTCTCTTTCTTTTTCTTTTTTTTTTTGTTGTGGAAAAATTTGTTTGTGAATGTGCTTCTAGCTTGTTGACATGTTTTGTTATTAAATGCATTTTTTTAATAAAATCAAACTGTTGTATCTTTGATCCTTTATCAAACCAATTTCCTACAAATTGCCAGGAGATTGCCTGATTAGATGATTCTCTTCTTGACTGCATTTGCTCGTTGCAGTTGTTGCATGATGGGTTTGTTGCATGATGGGGTTTGTTTGGTTAATCTGGCAGAAGATCTCTAATAGTGGGATTAGTAAGTTCCTTGTTTTCAGTTCATGCTTTGCTTTGTCAAATAATTTATGAAGATTGAAAATATTAAAAGATAGGTGGTGGTGATTGTGGGATTCCAAAGCATTCTTTTGACCCAAAGCCGATACAAAAATCAGCAAGGTGGATGGCTATGAGGTAGATATTTGCTGTGATGATTGATCCCTTCTTCAAAGGATCAGTCAATCCTCCCCATTCTGAATTGGAGTTGTCTCAATGGATAGGATGAGAAATGGGATGATATGTTGAGATGGTTAAGTAGCGGTAGTTGAAGTGGTTGCGGAATTTTTCAGTTCAAAATATCAATGATATGGCATCTTTTCATTGGCTTTATCAATAATACACATGTTAACTTAAGTCTACCCAAGAAATCCATTTGAGTTCTATTCTACAGTTATCGCACATTTATGATACAATATTTAATTGACTAGCTTTACATACCTCTCCGAAATCATATACCATGAAATATTAGTGAAGCAGCAATTCACTTCCATGTTTACTTAGGTTGCAATTAAGTTGATATATCCTTAACCTGATCTATCTTGCATGCATGTAATCTTGGTACGGTCATATGAGTGCAAGTAGAAGATTTATTGAAAAGCCCTAATCATGGCAGTTTGTTGGAATATCGACTAAGAGGAATGGAGTATAAGCTTAACCTTCTTTTCACCAGACTTACTTTTTTACCTATGTGGTAACATTTACACTGGACTAATGTATTGATCATTACCCGGCCTTCAATTGGCAAAGACCTGCTTCCTCGATTTTATATTCAATATATAATAATTGTTAACTTTAGCTATGACGGTATCCAATCCTATTTGTAGTCCATGCTTCCTTGCTTAACCATCTATATAAATGAAATAATTATATAGAATTACGAATGTTTTATAAGACTCACACTGTATAGCGCGTCCGAATCATGAGATGCATGTAAATAATCTATATATAGTAACATCTTGAACTGTAATTAGGGTTTTTCTTTATGCGTTTTTTTATTTGCTTTCACTTGATCCATATTTAGGGTTTTCTACAGACAACAGATGACCTGATTTAACTTTCAAGATTTAGTGTTGGAAGCAATATTTTGTTTTAGTTTTTTTTTTTTAATAACTTGCCTGAAGTGCATGCTTGTTTGAAGTTTTCTGTACTGCTTTGATAGTTAATCTTGCATCATTACTGATATTAGTAATTTTTTTATTGAGGATTTTGTTTTCTAGGGACTAAATTTATAGAAGATTTTTTCTATACATTCTAATTTCAACATCAATTCATATATGGTATTAGTGGTCCTAGATAGGCGGATCGGTTTGCAATTCCGCTCTTTCTTCTTTTTGTCAAGTCATTTTCACTGTATTAACCTTCTGCATGGTTTCTGTTACAAGTGATTTCAATTTATTTCCTCCCAACAACCATGTTTACAAGAATAAACCTAGCTTCTCTTTTTAGTGTGTGCTAATGTCCCTTCGTTTTGCAATTGCATTGTTGATCATCATCATTATGTTTTGGCATGCTCTAACTTTAATCTTTTGCATATTATTATCATCAGCAAACTCAGCCTCCATGGAATTATGTATTCTGAACATAGAAGCTACAGAGGTTATATACTCTCAAAAAAATTGAAGTTATGGTCTCCTAGCCAACCTCATTGTTGTCTTATGTTAGGTCTCAGTCAACAAATCTTCTCTCTTGTCAAACATTTATAGATATTTTTTTACTGCATAAGAAGCAAGCAATCATGCTTGTTAGCTATGTTAGAAACTTAAATGAGCAGCCATTGCCACAAGGCTCACATGCCTGCAGGGCTTATGTCTAGAGCAGTCTTACTATGGCTTTTCCATTTCATCTTGTTCATGATATACTTATAATGTCACTAAAGAATTTATAGATCGCTTCAATTTTCTGTCTGTTCTGGAAAATCTTGATTTTTATTTTAATCATAATTGTATGGTGGATGGTATATTCATTTTTAGGATTTAAATATGATGCCAACTGTATTCATGATTTAACTCAATGATTCGTTATGAACATAAAACAATCTTATTTTTTTTGCCTAGCACTATCCCATGCTGATTAATGAGAGTTCCGCTCCCTTTTTCCGTTTTTGATGTTGATCGTGTCCTATATGCTCAAATGCTCAGACAATGAGAGGAAATATTCTGTAGTCCCTTAAAGACTATTATTCATTCATCTTTTAAATTTGTTCCATTCACAATCTTTTTGCTTCCAAAAGCTCATCTTTCTTTTCGGCTGGTGATTTTCTTTAATAAAATACATTTATATTGTTTAAATTCTTCCATAAGTTACATGAATCCTGATGACAATTCTTTAATAGCCTTGATTTGTTTAATTGCCTCCAATGTTGAACCTGATTGAAACCATATGCTGGTTCAGTTTTAGTCCTCGTGCGATCTAAATTTTAACACGTATAAATAACAGTCTCTACCAAGTGATTATTTCAAATCATGACCGCTGCAGTCCGAAACTTGATTTTCTTTGTGACTTAACGACATTAGAATTATTTAGGACTCTCTAGATCATGCTTTCTTAGTTAAAATATTGTAATGTGAAAACTCACAGAATGTGTGAGCAATCACATAATCATGTGCATAACCATCTGGTTATTTGATTCTAACAATGATCAGTTGTGATATGTTTAGTTGATGTGGTAAATCGTCCGGTCTGGTTATTTTTGTTCATTTTAATGCCACCTTTTCTCAAACTGTTGAGTGTTTAAAGCTTGCTTTGAATCTCATTTGGTGTTCATCCTTCTCCAAAAATGGTTTTAATATATATCTGTTTGGACCATAACTGACATGAAATTCTAAGTTCCGATCCTCTTGTCAAAATAAATCTTCCTTACTGAGTTCTTAATACAAAACTTAACTAGAATTCTAATAGTCATGATTCCACTTTTATGAATAGGATGAATAGGAGAGAATCCTAATCAAAATTTGAATTATGCCCTTGTTCATGTTTTATATGAATTCAACATAGATACCTTATCATAATTTCGGCCATTTCTTGGATCTTTTGTGATTTTTCTTGGATCTGTCATGTCTGATGTGATCATGATCTTGCCAAAAACTCTCTTCGTCATGACTATAATTCCAACATGTTCATGATTCTTATTTGATTACCGTGACATTCATTTATTATGATTCTGATCTCGACTCAATTCATCATGGACCTAATTTGATGGTACTTCTGGCCAAAAGCAAATCATTGCTTATTGAAGAATTATTAGATTTTTGTATTTCGGCTGTTATTTTAATTCTAATATACTTTGATGCTTTTAATCTTGATTCTAATATCTTAACACAAGGGCACAATGGAGAGCATTTTGCCATCATTTTGTAATGGATTCATTCCAATGTTTATTTTGATTTCAATCATGATCGTCTTATCTAGATCTTTGATCATAAATTCCAAATACTTATCCTAGTTGTCATTGTGATGAAGGTCACCTTGTGTAGTGACCATAGCCTATGCCGAGAAAACTGAATATGTATGGATGTGAAACGTATACTTTTTTGCTCAGGTGCTAAGTGCTGTAAGCATCATTTTAGATGACATAAGACTTCTCTAATATAACTTTTTGATTTTAGTAATGTTTAGCTATAAGAAAATTTATGGAACCTTAAGATTTGAGAAATTACTTGGCATTTGGAAGTTGACAATTTGATTAGGAGCCAAAAATCAATGCTTTGAACAAAAGTTGGGAAATCAACTTTTAGTTCTTGAGAAGTTGGAGATTTTAAGTATTTTTCTTGAATTCAAATAAGGGGTATTTCCTTATTTATGTGTAACGTCTTAAGTGAATATTCTCTTCTTCCTTTTATTGACAAATGATGCTTCATGCAAATAAGTCCTGTTCCAGTTAGCCTGTCTGCCTATTTACTTTCCACTGCTACCTGCTAAGTCACCTAGTTAAGCCAACCGACCAGCACCAGACCTCCTTAATCGACCTAACTGGTGTCCACCTTAGTTGGATCCACACATGGAAGGAAGGAAGCTTGAGTCATGCATTTTGAATTTGATGGACTTTAATTTGTAAGTAACTTTCTCCATGGTTTTAGATTTAAGTTTCTTATTTGATTATTGTTTCTCTTGAATCTCTAGTCAGAAACAAAACTTTATTACTTAATTATAAATGATATGGGTACTTTTGGAAACAAAAACATACACATGGTTAATTTAAATCCTCTGTCAGCTATCTTCTCGCATCCCATGGGATCTCTGTAACTTGCCAAATTCTGTTCTTTCTATCCTAACTAATATTTGTTTAACAAACTTATTTCCCTCTTTCTCCCTGACAACTTTATCCACCTTCTATCTTTAACTCATGTTTCAATTTTTTATTTCCAATTTTATTTTTTAATATTAATTATTATTTTCTCTAATGTATTTCTTAACTAAACATGCAGTGCATATGCTGTAAGTTAGTTTTAATTAAAAATCTAATAGATTGGTAAGCACTCTATTATGATTGATCAAAGAAAATGGTCTGGGTGTCCATTTGGCAAAAATCTCATGTCTGGCTATATCACCCCTCGTCAATAATTGTAGGATAGGTAGATTGCTAGGAAAATTGTTGTTGTTCTTGTAGTTACTTTTGGTGTCAAACTATTGAATTGCCAAGAACAAGTCACAAGGTGCGGTGGAATTACAATAATTACTCACTAGAGTGTTTATGATCTTTTCAGGAAGAAATTATTGGGTAGACTCATTCTACCATAGACAAAGCTAATAAAAAGTTTACACATTAATTTATTCTTCATTAATTGCTAATCTTGATTGATCATGATTGATTAGAAGGTGAAAAGGAGCTAATCAAAACCCACAAAAACTTTGCCTACGGTAAAACGAGTCTATCTAATAATTTCTCCTATTTAGGGCCAGTTTGATGAGTAGGCCCAAAATTCTATGGAATTCATGGGGTAGGGTAGTGTAATTACGAAAAAATAGCTTGGGCTAGACTTATATTCCTAAAGACCTAAGAGCTTTTGGAGTGGGCCGGTCCGAATCCTATTTGGGCTAGCTCACTCCTAAGACTCCTAGGTATTTGATAATATAAGTCTAGTTCAAATTAATTTTGAAAAATTTTTTGTTTCTTTTTTTTCTTCTGATCTCACACGTGAGCCAATCACTGCGTGTGGTGTGTGCGGTTCTACACCGCCTACTTGGTTACGCTAGCTCAACCCATGGTTTTTTGGGCTGAAGTATCTAAATAAGTCTTTAATGAAATTCTTGCATGTAAATTTGTTTATTTATCTATTTTAACATGGCACCTCGTACAACTTGTCATGATCACATGCTAGTGGAGCTTTGTTTGTAGATGATAACCACCTACACGCCTTACGTGCCTCCCCTCGCTATCTTTTGGGTCGTGCTAGCATATTGATATTGGGCCCCCATAAAGAAAGAGGGATGCTTTTGGTTCACATGGATGTGCATGTCAGATGTCCTGTCCAATTGCAGCGTTCCATTAGCCAACTCTAACGTGCAATTCCAATTTGCATGCTACAATTAAAAAGTGTTATGATCCTATGTACAAAGATGACTCCAAAACTGTGATTTTATCTCACTTTCGCAATTTTACATGCTTTACCATCATTGCTTAGCATATCATTCAACATCCGATCCAGATTTGCTGTACTAACTCGTAACATATGGGTAAGGTACTGTTATGGTACCAAGGTCCAGTTTCGTATTTGAGAAGAATCTGTCTAAATTGTTTGGAATTGTGCGGAACTGTCCGGTTCCATGTTACATTGACCAGTATCATCCTGTCGTGTGTTGTACCAACCGGCACCGCTTGATTTTGGATGGTATTTATGGCTGGACATGAGAAAAATAGTGTGTTGGTTGGTGTGCATATACCGTAAGCTATGGTAACTAATTTCGGAACGGTGAACCTTGCAAAGACCCTTTTTTTATCCATGAGGTACACATCAAGCGGCTGTATTGGAGTCCCATTTTATCATCAAGTACCACATGGATGGAAAAATAATATGGATTTCCACAGATTACGTACAGAGAGCAAGGTGCAGCCAGCGTCTCACATTACAGCACTCTATCCTTTCAACAGCAAGATACCTTCACTGTTGTAGATTGTGGAGGTTATCTGCCGTCCAGCCCTCTTGTGTGTGCCTGCATTGTCCTTTCTACTCTGGATAAGAAAACCTGAGCATGAATTTTTAGCCATTTGGTTTTCTTCCTAATTGGCGGGGAACCTTTTAATCTAGCGTTCTTTTTCTTTTCTTTTCTTTTTTTTTTTTCCTTCTCTTTTTGTTCGATCGGTGCCCTCTAAAAAGTGAAGTATATGGATATTGGGGAGTATTTGGTTTCCTTATTTTTTGCATGAATCAAATGTTGCTTTCCATTCCGCAAGCATATCACTATGTAGCTGGGACAGAGAAAAGCTGGAGGCCTTATTTTCAATCACTTCCTCTCTGGGGGTGGAAATTTGCCAGAAATGGGTTAGGAGAAGCAGAACTTTTGGTAGGGACGATAAATCCTGAGATTTTTATTAGTAGGGTCATCACCTCAATTACGCAATCTATGGTTAATTATGCGTCAGGATTTGCTTAGCTATCTTTATCTCAAAGGATTAGGAAAAATAAACTCTTTAATAGATATCTCCTTTTCCTAATTCTTGGATGCCCAGCTTGAACCTTATCACGACGGTTTAACCTTCGAAACTGGACTTAATCTGTCTAAATTTTATATACAAACAGAATTCAGTTTGGTGGCATGAATTTTATACATATGTAATTCTTGCTTTAAGGTCAAATCCTGAACTGGTAGTGGTAGTGGATATATGGAAAAACATGTAGAAATGTTGATAAATTCATATGTCATGTATGCTAGATTGTCGCAGATTGTATGTGCTAACACGTCAAAATTCTCGACGTTTCATATCTTCAATGTTCATGCTCAAGAACATTTCAACATGTAAAATTCTCGACGTTGTATGTTCCATGCCTACAACTGTAGCTTTACAACCTAGATCAAACTTAGCTCATATGCAATTGAGTTTAGCTCGAGTAAGGTCTCTTTGTTCTACCTTGAACTCGATCTTTTTGTTATTTCCTTTTAATTTTTTTTATTAGGCCGGATTAATTAATAACACGAGTTTATGAGCAGCAACTTATGAGCAACCAAGAAACTGCCCAGATGTGTAGTCCCGGGAATATCAGAAATGTAACGGTGATCCGGTCGGTGACCGGGTTTGCTCGTTTGTAGATATATGTCAGGCATGAAAGCCAGCAACCTGCAGAGCGATGCATCATATAACTAGGAGACGCAGTAATCATAGGTTTCCATGGGGCCTCTCAGCAAGGATTAGACAGCTCGGGAGCTTCTCACGAATGGCTCAATGGTGGGACACGTAGTTGGTGCAGGAAGCTATAGCATCTCCACCGGACAATAATTCTCGAAAAGAAAAAACCGATAAAACAATAAAAGGACAAAACTTAGCTCCTCTGCTTTCCGATTCACCATCACAAGAAGCTCATTAATTTCATAAGACTTCGAGCCATGATTCACCACATGAAAGGCAAATGGCATGAAGGGTCTACCTACCTTTTGGCTAATATGCCCGCTATATTCATTTCATGGCAGCCATGCACCCACAGCTAGCTTTTTGCGTTGCTCTACCTACCATGATGGTATTACGTGCCATCCAGCTATCGGCTTCAGTCTTTTATTCTGTCCGTTACTGTTTTGTTGCGTTCCTTTGTGCATGTTGCTTTGTATTGTTTACGTCTTGTCTATTTCTTTGGTTCTGTTCCCGAGTCAGCAGGTTTTGTGGGTCCGTTGTAACGTATCTACTTTGTCCCGGCTTTGTGTTTTCGTATAAGTTCACATCTTTCACCAAAAAAGGAAAAAAAAAAGCATAAAGGGACCATACCTGATTTTACCCCCGATCCAGTACAAGTCCCTCCGCTACTAGATTGGTATAAATATTACAAAATGTCTCTCTCTTTCGTCAGTTTGAACTATTCTCACCTAATTGACATGCAAGGCCTGGTTTAAGTTCAACTTTTCCAACATGGACATTCTAATATCTTTTTTAAAAGATAGGCTTTTGATTGTCTAATTGTGGCAAACTATTTTTGAATCTTTCTTAAGTCAAAGTAGATATAAATTTATAATTCAAGTTTTTAATCCAAAATATCAAATTGAACTTATAACATTGGCAAAACTTAACTTCTATGTTCAAGCACAATCCATTATATATATTTCATGACAAATTAGGTCAAGCTGCTGGTTAATCAACCATAGAAGAAGTGGACTTAGATGCTTTTAAAAAAAGGTGGCGTAAGAAGAGTTTTATCCATTATAATAAATATTCCAATTTGGTGTTTGCCTACATTTTTTGGAGTAAATATAGCTTGAGATGTGCTTTCACCTATGAAAAGGAGAGGTAGACATAAATAAAGTCTTAAATTAGTGTTGGTGCAAAATTTGGTTGACGTCGGATCAAGCTGGAGTCGAGAAAGACGAAATCGCCATCGATGATCTGCAAAATAAAATTTCATCCGTAGTCGGAGGTGGTTGCTCCGATAGGATCCTCCGACGGTCAAGTTAGCTCTTCTAGCCAACAAAAATAGAGTGTTCAGAAAGAAGTTCGACAGAGTTTCGAAAAAGAAAAGAGAGCTTAAAGAAAATGTATCTGGAAGGTCCCTTTTTATAAACGGAGCTTGTTGTAACTATTCTGATAAATGACCATCGTAACCATCCTCATAAATGCCAATCGTAATCATTCTGATAAATGACATTCATAATCATTCTAATAAATGTCAATCGTAATCATCTTGATAAATGATAATTATAACCATTCAGTAATGGGATCGCCTATAGGAATCTGTCTGAAAGAAAAGTTTGGAAGAAGTTTGGCTCCTATAGAAATCTAACTGCTGGAAGAGTCTGAAAGCAGTTCGGCTCCTGAAGAAATCCAACTGCTGGAGAAATTCGAAAGAAGTTTGGCTTCCGTAGAAGTCCGACTGCAGAAAAAATTCGAAAGAAATTTGGCTCCCGTAGAAGCCCGACTGCTAGAGGAGTCCGGAAGGAGTTCGGCTCCTGTAGAAGCCCGACTGAAGGAGAAATTCGTAAGGAGTTCGGTTTTCGTAGAAGTCCGACTGGTGGAGGAGTTCGGAAGAAGTTTGACTCCCATAGAAGCCTAATTACTAGAGAAGTTTGGAAAAAGTTTCGCTTCCGTAGAAGCCCGACTACTGAAGAAGTTCGGAAGGAGTTCAACTTTCGTAGAAGTCCGACTGAAGGAGAAATTCATAAAGAGTTTAGCTTCCATAGAAGTCTGACTGAAGGAAAAATTCGTAAGAAGTTTGACTCCCGTAGAAGCCCGACTGAAGGAGAATTCATAAAGAGTTTGGCTCCCATATAAGTCCGACTGCAAGAGGAGTCTGAAAGAAGTTCGGCCACTGAAAAAGTTCAGCTGGGGCTCGATCGCTGTGGAGTTCAATTGGGTTCGAAGTCCAGCTGGAGGAGTTCGGCCACTGAGTGAGTTCGATCGCTGGAGGAGATTGGGTGGGGTTCGGCCGCTGAGGAGAAAATTTTTGATCGAAGTTCTTCCATGATTACCAGCAGTATTAGGCTAAGCACCAGGCTGGACTTCGACGAAAGTGAGGTTTATCTCCAACAATAGTTCTCCTACTTCGAGTTTAAAATTCGAAGGAAGAAAGTACAAAAAGGTCGACAGTCGAAATCTTCTTCAGAGCTCTGCACCAATTCAGATTGAAACTTGAAAGAAATCTTATCTCCAATTATTGTCGAGCATAATGGGGCCATCATCGGGGTCTTTCCTCTCATCCTATCTAAGATGAACAAGACCTTCAACTTTGCTCACGTTAGGATGAGGTCCTCCTTCTATTCCTAATGGACTGTGGGAGTACATAAAGGCCATTGTCAGGGCCTCTCCTTCCATCTCATCTAAAATGAACAAGGCCTTCGACTTTGCTCACATTAGGACGAGGTCCTCCTTCTGTTCCTAATGGGCCGTGGGGGCACATAAGGATCATTGTCAGGACCTCTCCCCCATCTTGTCTAAAATGAACGTGGTCTTCGATTTGCTCACGTTAGGATGAAATCCTCCTCCTATTTCTAACGGACTATGGGATTATATAAAGACCGTTGTCAGGACCTCTCCCCCATCTCGTCTAAAATGAACGAGATCTTTAAATTTGCTCATATTAGGAAGAGGTCCTCCTCATGTTCTTAACAGCTGTGGGAGCACATAAGGACCGTTGTCAGGGCCTCTCCTCCATCTCATCTAAAATGAATGAGGCCTTCGACTTTGCTCACGTTAGGATGAGGTCCTCCTCCTATTTCTAACATGGCCACTTCTAATTGCCTCTTTCCTATCATCACATAATTTTTGCATCAAGTAACAATAATGTTGAAATGAATGAGTTTTATTATGGAAGAATTACTGGTAGTACATCCTCAGATTTTCTGAGTTTCAAGGTCGTGAGAGCGTTGTTCCTTCGAGCTCCTTCAGATAATAAGTTTCAGACCGAACGACATTCACCACTTCATATGGACTTTTCCAATTTAGGGCAAGCTTCCCTTGGCTTTAAAACTGAGAGATGGCGACTCGCCGAAGCACTAAGTCCTCCATTCTGAATATTTTACTTCTGACTTTGGAGTTATAGTACCGGACCATCTTTCATCTGTAGGCCGCCATCCGAACCTGGGATTTTTTTCTTTTTTCTTTCAGTAGATCGAGGTTGACTCTAAGGTCCTATGGGTTGTGCTATTCGTTGAAGGCCATGATCCATGCTGACGGAAGCTTAAGTTTAACTGGGATGATTGCATCTGTTTCAAAGGCCAAGACGAATGGTGTTTCTCCAGTTGGTAGTCTTTGAGTAGTTCGGTATGCCCAGAGGATGTGGTAGAGTTCGTCCACCCAGATCTTCTTTATTCTGTCGAGCCTTATCTTGATGCCTTGCAGCAGAGTCTGGTTGGTCACTTTAGCTTCCCCATTTGCTTGTGGATGAGCTACCGATGTGAAGTGGTAGAAGATGTTTAGGTCTTCGCAGAACTTAACGAATCTCATCCCAGTGAACTATCGTCCGTTATCGATTATAAGAGTTTGAAGCAGACCGAATCGACAGACTATCGACTTTCAGATGAAGTCCTATACCTTGGTCTTGATAATTTTGGCTAGAGGTTCGGCTTCGATCCATTTGGTGAAGTAGTCGATCGTGACTTGAAGAAACTTTCATTGCCCTGATGCCATCGAAAAGAGCCAAGTATGTCCATTTTTCACTGTGCAAATGGCCAAGGCGCGCTTAGCGGAGTAAGCTCGGAGGTTGGCTGTCTTTGTATGTTTGCATTCTTCTAATAGCAATCACATTTCTTAATATACTCCATAGAATTATGGTACAAAGTCGGCCAATAGTACCCTTACTGAAGTAGCTTTTGCGACAGGGATCTGGCTCCTACATGACTTTCATAGATTCTTCTATGCACTTTTCAGAATGCAAAGTCGGCTTCTGAAGGTCGGAGATATCTCAGCAGCGATAGCGAATACGATCTCTTATACAATCTGCCCTCGTACAAAATATATCGAAAGGCTTGATTCCTGAGTTTTCGAGCTTCCTTTGGATCATGAGGAAGGACTCCCTCCTTAAGGTAGGCAACCAATGGGTCGATCCAGCTCGGCTCGAGTTCTATCTGTAAAATGACCTATGATTTCTCTGGACTTGGGCACTTCAGGATCTCAAAAAATACTTCTTTGGATAGTTCGGCTGGAGCTGAAGTGGCCAACTTAGAGAGGAGGTCGGCTCTTATATTTTCTACCCTCAAAATCTGTCGAATGCTGAAATAGCTGAAGGCCGGAGTCAAGTCCTTTACTTTCTCAAGGTATTTCATCATACTTTTCTTTCGCACTTTATAGCTGTCACTAACTTGACCGACCACTAATTAGGAATCGCTATAGACTTAAAGTCGATCTACTTTTAATTCTCTTATAATTTTTAATCCGACGATCAACGCTTCATATTCGACTCCATTATTAGTCGTAGAAAATTTGAAACGTAGCACATACTTGACGATGACTCCCTCAAAACTGACTAAGATCAATCCCACATCCGCTCCAGCAGAGTTGGATGAACCATCCATATACGGAACCTAAAAACCTTTAGAAAGATCGGTTGTCTCTTCAGGAAGGCTCGGTTGCGACAACAGAATGTCGATCTTATTCTGTTCAAGCTCAGCATCATCAAAAATGGTACATTCTACTATAAAATTTATTAATATCTGAGCTTTGATTGATGGTCGGAGTCGATAATTGATATCGAATTTTATGAGCTCGATTGTCCATTTTACGATTCTCTTGGAAGCATCCATTCACTGAAGGACTGCCTTTATTGGTTGATCTGTGAGGACCGTTATGGTGTACCCCTGAAAGTAAGGTCGAAGCCTTCTGACAGTAATTAGAAGAGAGTAAGCTAATTTTTCTAGCTTAGAATATCGAATCTCTGCATCTTTTAGGATCCGACTTATGTAGTAGACCGACCGCTGTATCTTCGCTTTCTCCTTGACTAGGACTGCTGCCAAGGCCGTCGAGAAGACCGCTAGGTACAAGAATAATTCTTCTTTAGATTTGAATTTTATCAGTAGTGGGGGTGAGCCGAGGTAGTTTTTGAGCTTCTCAAATGTTTGTTGGCATTCCATCGTCCAGCAGAAATGCTTTGGTTGCTTGAGAACTTGAAAGAAGGGCATGCATCATTCAACCGATCTCGAGACGAAGCGATTTAGGGATGCCATTTTTTCAGTCAAGCGCTAAACTTCTTTGATTGTCTTTGGAGTGGTCATCTCTTGAATAGCTCAGATTTTCTCTGAATTTGCTTCAATTCCATGTCTTGATACCATAAATTCTGAAAACTTTCCTGAGGTCACACCAAAGGCGCACTTGATCGGGTTCAGCTTCATCTTATACTTTCTGAGTACACTGAAGGTCTCTTCAAGGTCGGCAAGGTGGTTTAAAGAAGCTCAACTTTTGACGATCATGTCATCCACATACATCTCTATATTACGGTCGATCTGCTTCTTAAAGATTTTATTGATCAAGCGTTGGTACATTGCCTCTACATTCTTGAGCCTAAAGGGCATAATCCTGTAATAGTAAAGATCACGATTAGTGACAAAAGTAGTTTTTTTCTCATCCTCTGGTGCCATCTGTATCTGGTTATAGTCGAAGAAGGCATCCATGAAGGTGAGAAGCTCATGGTCCGAGGTTGCATCTACCAGTTGATCAATCCTGGGAAGATGGTAGCTATCCTTTGGGCAAGCTTTGTTCAATTTTTTGAAGTCTATACATATCCTCCACTTGTTATTTATCTTTTTGACGAGGATCACGTTTGAAATTCAGGTCGGATAGTTGACTTTTTGGATGAACTTAGCTTTGAGGAGCTTGCCTACTTCTTCCATAATTGCTTTCTGCCTCTCCAAGGCGTGGCTGCGCAGTTTTTCTTTTATCGATCGATACTTTGGATTAATGGCCAGCTGATATTCCATAACTTCAGCATTGATTCCTGACATATTCGCTGAGGCCCAAGCAAAGACATCCGCATTCTTCCTGAGGAAGGTGATGGGTTGCTCCCGAATCTTGTCCCCCAAGTTAAAGCCAATCCGTACAGCGTGCTCTGCATTTTCATCATTCAAGGGCATAGATACGAGGTCCTCCATAGGCTCGCCCCGCTCCTTGGTGAGATCGTCGCAGACATCCAGCCTGTCAATAGGATAAGGATCGAACTGTTCTTCCTTATGCAGGGCGATTGAGTAGTAGTGCCTTGTCAGAGCTTGATCTCTCCTGACCTCTCCGATCCCATAACTCGTCGAAAACTTCATCTTCAAATAATAAGTTGATACCACTGCCCGAAGTGCATTTAAATCAGGTCGATCGAGAATAGCATTATAGAGAGATGGAGTCCTTACGACTAAAAAATCAACCTATGCTTTTGCCAGCTTCGGGCATTGTCCTGCAGTCACAGCCAAAGTTATTATGCCCTCGACTGGTATGGTATCGTCAGTGAAGTCTATCAACGAGAAATTCATAGGCCCTAAGTGATTATTGAGTAAGGACATTTTCGAGAAAGCATTGTAAAACAATACGTTGGTCGAGCTTTCATTATCTACCAAAATACGATGTACATCATAGTCGGCAATATTTAAAGAGATTACAACCGCATCATTATATGGAAACTAGACCCCTAGAGCATCTACCTCTGTGAAGATTATGGGTTCTTCAATTCTCCGTCTCTTCACAGATCTGTCGGATCCACTGGCCTCTCCTTATTGAAGTTCCCTCGAGATTGCATTGATGATGTCGAGAGATGGCCGATCTCCTTATTGATCCTCCCCCTTGGTGGCTTAGGCTGCGGCAATACTCTCGATCGATCTTTCCATCTTTCAGACCATCGTCGTAGGAATCAGCTTAGTCTGCCTCGCCTGATGAGCTCCTCGATCTCATCCTAGAGTTAGATACACTCCTCAGTGTCGTGACCATGATCACGATAATAAAGGCAGAATTTGTTAGGATTGTGCTTGCTGGGGTGAGAGCGCATCCTTTTAAGTCTTGGTAGTTGCTCCCTGATTTTCATCAGCACTTAGATTTTTGGAGCATTGAGAGGAGCATAGTTGTGAAATCTTCATTGGGGTGAACTCCATCGTGCCCTTCTATCCGGGCTTACCTGCCTTCGAGCCCGAAGAAGAGTTCAGACTCGCTTGCACTCAGAGAAAGTTTGGAAGCACGATCGAGCTTCACTCGACTTTCCTTCCTCGACGGGCCCGCCCGGCTCATCAATTCACCGTCTACTAAAGGCTTCATTATCCTTGGCCTTGAAGGCCTCTTCAGCTCGGACGTAACCTTCATCCCGAGCTAGCAGTTCGGCAAAGTTTCTGAGGTACTTCTTCTTTAGAAAGAATAGTAAATCATTCTTCTAGAGGCCGCCCTTGAGTACGGCCATTGCAATTGATTGATCTAGGTTCTGGACCTCCAATATAGCGGCATTAAATCGGATGACATAAATCTGGATGGATTCTTCCTCCTTCTGCTTGATGTTCATCAATGAATCCGAACCTCAGTGCGGACGTCGACTGCTGATGAAGTGAGCCACGAACTGATGGCTCATCTGATAAAAAAAAAAAGATGGTACCCAACTTAAGTACCGAGTATCAGTTCTTGACGGCTCCCTTGAGGGTGGACGGAAAAGTCTGGCATAAAATAGTGTTTGGTGCACTATGGAGCAACATTATTATCCAAAAGGCCTCCAAGTGATCGATCGGATCGATGGTTCCGTCGTAACTCTCGAACTGCAGGAGTTTAAAGTTCGGTGAGATTGGTTCCTGCATGATTCTCTGAGAAAAAAGAGAATCAGTGTGAATATCATTATCGTGTGAGGAGGGAGTATGACGGAGCTCTTCGATCCGTCGGCTCATTTTTAAGAGCCTTTGATCCAGAAGATCTTCACTATCATTGATCTTCAGAATTTTTTGATGGAACGAGCGTGAAGCTTTCCCCTGAGTCGAGTCGTGGTCCAAGCAAGGGCCCTCCATTTTCTACTCCTTTTCAGAGATCAGAAGTCGGATAGTCGAGGTTGGTCGGTCCTAGATCGGACCATGGGGCTCTAGAGAAGCTCGCTCCGATCGAACTGGTATCGGAGCCTACTGATGTATGGCTTGCATTGCCTCCGTAAGACCACGAACCTGCTGGACCAGCAGGTTGAACTACTCCGCATCTACTATGGCTGTAGGTGGAGCTCGAGTTATCAGAGCTGGAGCAAATGTATCTGGACGGAATCTGACTGCAGAGGCCGTTGATCGTCGGATCGAAGCTTTCCTAGAAGGTATTTGCTTTGGAAAGAACTTTAGAGAAAAAGAAGAGAGATCACTGTTGAGCACTTCTTTAAGATCAAGAAAACCTCAAGAATAGAGGGGCTCCTCCTAGCACCAATTCTGCTGGCCAGAAGAGCTAACTTGACTATCGGAGGGTCCTACCGAAGCAACCACCCCCGACTCTGGATAGAACTTTATTTTGCATATCACCAACGGCGACCTTGTCTTCCTCGACTCTAGCTTGATCCGGTGTCAACCAAATTTTGCACCAACAACTAGAAATAGCTTGCTATAATTTTTTGTTATAGTAGTTATACTCGACATGCACAAATTTGACCAAGAATAATGATTCTTTAATATTTTAAAGAAAGTATTTGACAAACATAAAACTTATTTCAAATCTTGGACCTAATTTGGAACCAAGCTTCGATTTGATTGTAAGGATATATAATAAAGACAAAGGAAAGACATGATGTGCCAAAAAAAAAAAAAGGCAGAGGAAAGATATGATATTTTTCATTGGAAAGAAAATTTTTAAAGATTTAAATGGCATTTAGAACTATTTTTTAATTTTTTAAAAAATATAAAATAAAAAAAATAATTTTTAAAAAAAGTAAATATTTTTAGTATAGTTAATTCTTTCAAAATCAAATATAGTGATAGTGATAAAAGTGGTAGCAATAGTAGCAAAGCTAGTAGAGGCAACAACTGTGTTTAGAGCTGTCAAAATGGGTCAGAGCCCATGGGCCAGCCCATTTGATCCTAAAAATGGATCGAGCTAGGTCGGAAAATTTTAGCCCATTTATGTAAGTGGGCTTTTTGGCTCGGCCCCCATAGCCCATGGGCTGAACCGAGTTAGGGCCAGGTCAGTCTGTGGGCCTGCTCATTTTTTTTCTTTTTATTTTTTTATCTTCCTTCTCCCGCACGCCATATGCCTAGCCACACCCCTTTCCCCCTCCCCCCCTCGTGGTTGCTCCATGGAGTCCACGCACACTTACCCCCACGGCACCCTACCCGTCGGCACAGCCCCCCAGGCCCCTCGACCATCCGTGCATCCTCCCACCTCCCGCATTGCTCCCTTGCCCTCCGGTGAGACCGCATGGTCCGCACCCTGCCGCCCTCCCCAGTCCCCACCCACCCGCTTCGCTGCCCTCCCCACCCATCTGCTTCGCCACTCTCAGCCACCCGCATGGCCCCACTGCTTCGCACCCCACCCCCCGCAGCCCATTGCACCTTCAACATCGGCCCCTGACCATCCACGCCCTCGGCCATCCATGTGTCCTCCCACCCTCCCGCACCGCCCCCGACCTCCGTTGAGACCGCACTGCCCCTAGTCCTCCGATCGCCCGTGCTGCCCCCTGCCACTGGCCTTAGAAAAGAAAAAAAAGAAAAAAAAGTGGGTTGGCTGGGCTGGATATTTACAGCCTATTTTAACAAGTGGGTCGAGCCCAACCCGACCCATATAATCACAGCCTATGTGGGCTAGGGTCGAGCTAGGCCGGGTCGACCCATTTTGACAGCTTTAACTATGTTGGTAGTTGTTTAAGGATGGTATGTCAGAGGTGATGATGGTGGTGATGGTGATATAGTAAAAACTACGATGGTGGTGGTGAAAATGATAGTAAGAGCATCAATGATGTTGGAGCGATGACAATAATAATAGAGATGGCAATGATAATAATAGTAGCGATGATGATAATGACATCAACAGTATTATAGTGGCTGTAGATGATAGTCAAGATAGCAGTGGCAAAAGCTAATGAATGATAGTGATAGTTGTGACGACGGAGGCGGTGGCAATGGCAAGTAGGCCTTGTTTATAGTAGTGGTAAACAACATAAGTTTCTTATCCTTCATATATTGGAAGAATGAATTTCTTATTTTTATTTTTTTAGAAATAGTAAAATATATATTTTAAAAGATAAAAAATTAGTATCAAATATATTTTTATTTTTTACATAATCTTATTTTTGAAATAGAAGATAAGAAATAAAAGCTTTCAAATTTGTCAATCTTCCATTGAAAAAAATAGCAAAATAATTTTTTTCCCAAACTGATGAATGCAAAGTTTCTATTAATCCTAGACGCTTTGATTAGCCAGCCGTCACATGGTTGAGGATCCCGCTTAGAAAACAAAAAAGCAAAAAGAAAAAAAAAAAAGAAAAAAGAAAGAGAGAAAAAAAAGAGAAAAAATAGCTTTCCTTCAAGAGAAAAATAGCTTTCCTTCGTATTTAGAGACCGGGCACTAGCTTGGTGTGGTGCAGAAGTCCAAGAGACACAGATGGCCTGGCCCTCCGGTAGTGACCGACCCACCTGACACACTGCACGCATTGCCTTCCTGAAATGGGCCTCACCAAATTCCCCTGCGTTTTTTTTTTTCCACTTGTTTTATGTACATATTTCTTTGCCTTTTTTTTTTGTATATATATATTAAATATTTTATAAATAAATAAATATATATATATATATATTAATTTAAAAAAATATCTAGATATTTTTAATATTTAAATTTTTTTAAAAAAAATTACAAAGAACCAGATTTCCTTTGTTTTCGCCCTCCTCTCCTGGATTGGGCACTGACCACGAACGAGCGGACCACACCGCACCGGTCGGACCCGGTCCGACCAACATGGAGTTGTACCAAACCACCAGGTTGGCAGTCCCAGACGTGGTCAAGAAGACCCCACTCCAAGCCGCCGTCACCTAACCCCGTCGGCCCTGCCCTTTGTTTTACTTGCTGGCCGACGGACGACAGTCCAACACCGTCAACTTCGCCCGCCAACTGGCGGTTATTTGAAGCGCCCTTGTACGATACCCCACCGGAACAACGAAACACTACAACCCGACAGCCGCTGACTCGTTGACCCGTTGACCATTGAGTCGAAGTAAGCGGTCCAAACCAGTACGAGTTCCTGGAATTTAATGTAGACCAAAGTCCATCTTACCTATAGCCTACAACTTTATATAATTTTCCTCTCACTTTCCACGAGGAGGGAAGAATCCAAGGCCCTCTTCCTGCAAAACCCAGGCTGCCTTTGGTTCTTCTCCTGGAACTATAGTGCAGATGAAGTCATGTTTGCCGTCCATTATAAGATAGGAGAAGCTGGCCGCCCCTCCTTTCACATGCCTTGATGGCCTTTTCCTTGTTCTCCCTGCCCTCCTTTTCCTTCCTTTCCTCACTTGATATACTCATCTGCTCGCCTCCCCTTTTCATTTACTGGATGCGACTCATAGTCTGTAACTAGATCCATTCAAGTTATCTCTTTCCTTCTAAGTTCCTCACCTCTTTGAACGGATGCGAGAGCTAATTAAGCGATAGAACAAAAAGCTAGCTTGTTAACTTCGAGTCTCTGAGTTGGTCTTCGATTCCAGTGACATGGCTGGCATGCTTCTTGGAAGAAAGTGGACTGTAAGTTAAACGGGATTTTGTTGATATTTTATGGGTGTAAGAATCTATGGTTGCGTGGCATCAACATGTTCTTGGGTTCTATGTAGGTTGTATATGAAGCCCGGTGGAACTTACGGCATGGCTTTGCCTGGCTCCCTGAATGCCATCTAAGATGGTTTGTCAAAAGGGTTGATTCACTTCCTAGTTGGCATTTGGGGAGTCATGCAGACCTTTTAACCAATCATGGCTACTTGTTTCAGGTGCACTCCTACTAGACCTTCTCTATTTTGATAGTGGATTTTTACGTACATTTATTGCCAGCTATTATCATGGATGATTGGTCATTGAACGGTAGCATACGCTGCTCTATCGATTGCGATACATGAAGGGTTTTTTCAGGAATACTGCTGGGAAGCGCTTTTAGTCTAATGGTTCGTCTGCTAAGTCAAACTGCAGATGAATAGAACAGCCACAAACTAAAAGCCAAGGTCAATGAAAGATGCACCTTTGATATGATATTGTGGCAGTGGCATCCTTTTTTCTAGTTTTGATCAAGGGTGGAGATTATTTATCTTCTCATGAAAACACTCGTATATACTTAATTCTCAGGACTTGCAATAGGTTATGTAACATCTGCTTCAGGTTGCTACTCTGCGAATCCGTATGGTATATATGGACCCATTTCTTATGATTCATTCGACCATTTCAGGCACATAATGCATTATGATGTGATATCATATGAGCTAACGAAATATGCTAATGAACCATCAAATGCTAGTACAAGCTGGAGACATGCACCTCTTGTATCTTAGGTTTGTAATGTTTAACAGAATACACCTCAGACCTAGGAAGGCACTTTTCTTTCATCTCCTTGAGAATATATATGAAAAGTATTTGACCTCAGAAAAGAATATGGAACATACTGGATATTAATTTGGCAAAAAGAGAGAGAAAGTGATGATAGAATACACCTCACACTGATTCCTATCCATCTATCTCTGCGTATCAAAAAATTTTGGTTAAGAAACTAGAGTATTAGAATGTACCATACGGTTGGAAAAGCAGTAGATGGTTGATGCATGTAACACCTCTTTGTTTTAGAGCAGTGCGATATAGTTTGGTTGTCAGAAGTTTCTTGCTGACAATGAATTTTGTGCAGTCCAAATCAGACATACATCTAGAATAGTGTACAGCAGTAAAATTCAAAAAGTATTTAGAGGATCTAAAACCAATCCACACCATAACCGACAAAATGACAGCAAAGACTTTCAGAAATAATTAAGAAGGATTCAGAGAGACAAAAGAGTCTACTATGCAATTCGTCCCCTGTTTCCTAGTGAACTTTTGCTAGATTGTCAAATTCAGGCAAGTGGCAAATGGTTATGGTTGGTTCTTAAAGGACCAAATCTACCCTAATACCTTTTCCTCACAGGATGAAATAACAGTGCTTTTCACACATAATAATATAATGGTATCACAATGCAGCTTGTGATAATTTGGAATAATTTCAGAGAAAAGGTTTTGTAAGTTACAACATCTGTTATATCTTTTTTTTTTTTTTATTTTAGGAGTATAACATGTGTTATATGTGATATATATACGATACACATTTGGTGTATCCTATGCCCTCATATGATACACATTCAGTGCACACTGTATCAGTTTATGCACAAATATTGGTAATGGATGCATACGCAACACCCAATGATGTGCATTAAACTTATTCTTATAGTAGTCAAGAAAGCAAGGGTACGGTCTAGCAAAAGTAAAATTGGATTATTTCATGCTTGAAAAAAAAAAAAAAAACCATTTTTAGTGGTGCTATATTGAAGATTGAATCAAATTTAATGAAGAACAAATTGGTGCCAATCGATAGAGTGTCCATGAACATGTCTTGGAGTTCTATGTAGTTATTTAATAGTTGTGCCTTTCGGATTATAATGATAAATTTATGTGAGCGATGTACAAAGGATCATATTCTATCTATGTAATTTTCTATAATTAATCAGCCATTTTGTGACTGGGATAATCGGGTGAGCAAACAGTATGCTAAGTGACTTAAAATCAGTTTTTTTAATAATTTTATTTGACATGATGAAATATTAAGTATTTATTTGCAACTCCAAACTTGTTCTTCTTGGTGTTTTGTTTCATCCTTCTGCTACGATCCTGGACGCGTGGTCTAGGGTGGCTAGCTATAATTTTGACAGTGGTTTTCCTCTGCACACAATATGAGAGATTCCTTGGAAGGCTTAGTGGTGCCTGCAGCTTTGCAAGGAGGAAGACCAGCAGATGAACATATGAGCGGATGGTTCGTGTTGCCAAGGATGGACTCTCCAACTGCAGCAGTTGGAACCAATTCCAAGTGGAGAAACTAAACAACATTAATTACTAATACTGGAGGCTTTCCATGAAAGTATACGTGCAAGGACGAGATCTTTGGGAAGTCATTGTGGAAGTGGATGCCAAGATATCACAGATTGGCTGCTAAGGCATAGCAATAAGTGCTATTTAAAATGACAGATGAAGAAAATTGGGTTTAAAAAGGGTGTAAAAAGGTAGATCAAATTTAATAAAAAATTAGAAGAACTAGTTAATATAGTCTTTATGAGCATGTCTTCTAGTGTTTTCAAGTAATATCTCTTAGTTATGTGGTTATTCAGCAATAGTGCCTTTTGGGTTGTAGTGGTAGATTTATGTGAAGGATATACAAAAGAATATAAACCCTTATAGTGAGCCATTTTGTACGTGGAACAACAAAGCAAGCAAGTATTCTGTCAAGTGTCAAAATCCTCCGTAATTTTGTTTGAGTAATGAAATATGGAGTATTCATTTGCTTCTCCAAAGTTGTTCTTGTTGCAATTTTGCTTGTTTCCCCTACTAAGATCTTGGTATTTTATTCCCTCAAAATTTCCTTGTGTTTGGAGTGTTCCAACTTCAATTCTACATGTAATTTCCTACATGAAGCACATACGAGAGAGAGAGAGAAACCAAAAAGGCAATAATGAATAATCACATCGACTGGACTTAGCTTATCAGTGTTTGTTGTATGCCTACTTCACCAGTATTTATGGATGGAAATTTGAATTTGGGTCTGAAATACTGAATGGAAGCTCAGGCTATGGTGGCCATATGATATTGGCGGACGGCGAATGAGCGATAGTGAATTTGGGTAGTAGAGTTGCTTTTTTTTCTATTTTCAGAAAAATCCTAAACCCCCTAATCCTTCTCAAGCTGTATTCAGAGAGATGCAGGAATTTGGGTGGTAGAGTTTGCTTAAATTTTATCATCCCGACAGAAGGATAATTCCATTAGACGCTGCTCAATTTGTGTTCAAAGGGAGAATTCCAGAGTTCTTCGCCAACTTGAGATGAACCCTTGAGAGTTGCATGTCATTTTCAATCGCTAATCCTTAGTTAAATAAAATTTTTATTATGCAGCTGATATTCTAACATTTGGAAAAAACCAAGAAAACCCTTTGTTCTCAACAGCTTTTTTTTCTTCATTTTTATTTGAAAATTATTTGAATTCAAATCGTAAGAAGTGTTGCAGGCCGATGCCTGCCGATCGAAACTAAACCCCTCTATGTTGGCTATTTTATATTATTATAAATAATAAGAAAACATATCAAGCTTCATTCTTTAACTAGCTTATGACCCATATAATGCGCAAGGTTTCTCCGATCCCCTCCTCTCCCACCCCAACCACCGCCCTTCTTTTACCCCTCATGGCCCCATTCCTTCCTCACCCTCCTCCGCCTCCTCTCTCTACCCCTTGCCGATGGTCTCCCCACCGGCCTTCGCTTCCCTGCCATCTTTGCCGACCGCCGTGAAGCCCCCCCTTAGTATCCCTGCCCTTAAACTCCTAGCCCCTCTTCTTCTTTGCCCTCCTTCTCTCTCTCTCTCTTTCATGTCGAGGGCCTTCTCCCCTGTCTCCTTGTTGCCTTCGTCGACCGCCATGAGGCTCCCTTCGCGCTCCTGCCCTCAACTTGAGAAAACAGAAGAGAGATAGCTTTGATTACACCATGTAGTACCACTCATGCGATGATAGCATCAAGCCCATCTGCCACCCGACCCCATTCACATATTTTGCCATGGTCCTCTTCGAAGATCGACTTGTCGCCGGTGGCGGATTCTTTGATGTTGTCTTTTCCTCCTCCGAGATCGTGGTGGCTAGCGGATAGATCTTGTGGTATTATTTTCCGCTCCTATCTAAGTGACTTCCAACCCTCCCATGTCTAGGTACTCCGCAACACCACATGTCCTAAATAAACTCTCGCTTCCACATTTCCACGTGCTAAATGGAAATAGAAGATTTCATTTTGATACACATATATATACACACACACATATATTAAAATTAGCTTCGGGAGAACAGACATACCATCATATTTCTTAAGGATATCTTTGGCTATAAGAAAAATTATATGAATATTTTGATAAAATTTATTTATTTTTTTGCCTGTCTTAATAGAAATTCATTAAATTAAAAAATAGACTAGTTTTTTTTTTTTTCATTTTTACTTAATTTTCTTGCAACCAAATATATCCTAACAATTATAGTAAGATCTATCAAAATTTGATAATCAGCCTTATTAAAAAATAGATAATAAATAAAAATGATTAAGACAAAATGAAACAAAAGAAATCATATGCTTTTTGCAACATGTCCGTAAGTGCATATGTGCGTGTATATATATTATTGAATAGTTACGATATGGAGTATATTTCTAAGCCAAAAAGGATTTATGGAAAAATTAAGCAGTTTTCTTTTTTTCTTTTTTTTTTGGCACATAAATTAAGCAGATTTTTTGAACCAATAAGCCGAGGCCTAGGAGCAAACGACCATGATTGATACCAACTTCAAGCGCCAAGGTGGTATACACTAGCGAAATTTCATGGAAGTTTTCTTTATGATAAAATAATGAGTCACTTCCATTTTAAGATATTAGTAGGCACATTATCTTTGCATCTACCACGCACGCAGAGCATAAGGACGACAACAATTCTAGGTCAAATCATGCTGGAAATTCCCCACAAGCCTATATTGTTCTTCAAGAAAGAGGTAATTCTCCAACTAATTTCCGACCTTTCCCATCCGAGAAGCAATTCGCTTTTTGGGTACTTGGTGCTGTCCAAATGACCTGAAATCTAATCAATTATCCTATCTCCATATATAAAGCCGCAGCTATGGGCGATAACAAGAGTGAATTGTATGTTAGGCCTAGAAACCAAGAGTGAACTGGAACTGATTTTTTGACTTTATCTCTCTGTTGTCAATTTTTCAAGGTTGGCTTCACTCTGGTCTATTCTATGTCAATTAGTTTAATGTGAGGTTATCAGTAGTAGCTATATATTGAGTTCCGGAAGCATCCAATTTTTCCAAAAGAATACGATCATGCAAGCCCAGCTAGCTCCGCAGCTGACGCCCCTTAACATTGTCGTCTTTTCCAATCCAAGCTGATCCTTCCAAGGGTAGCACACATTTCCTTTTAACAGGTTGATTTTGATATCCTGGATGGTCTATTAGGCAATTTGATCCAATTGGCTTGATTTTCTGATACAATAATCCATGCTAGGCGTGCGTACCTTTTATATGCACGGATTTTGAAGTACATGGTAACTTAAAAGTTTGATCCGAGTCTCTCAAACCCACGGCAATCTTGCATCACTTGAAACTTAAAGCTCTATTGGATACGGTATATCCATATTTATATTTATTTTATTTAACTTATGCAGATATAGACATAGATGTTAATCGAATGCGAAAATTTTTAGCCATATTTATTTTAAATGGATGCTCATACAAATCATATATTAAAAGTATGGAATAAATATGGATATAAATCGAATAATTAAATGTTATGGCCATAAAATCAAAAAAATTATTAGGTGGAAGGTAAATCAAGTAAATAGCATGTTAATATTGCTATTTATTTTCTTTTAAAAGTTTATTAGTGCTGTATAAAAATAATTAAAATTATAAATAGAATCAAATTCTCAGATACGGATAGGATGTCTATTCATGTTTATATCCATTTTTTTTATGGATACAAATATTACTCGAATGCTCAAATTTCTATCTATATCCAGATGTTTAGATACGAAAACCAACCGATTCATTTTCATTCCAAAGCTCTCACTTGTCAGCTCAAATTTGGTTAGCAAATTGGATCAGCATGCTTATGCGCACAGCTGCAAGTTCCAATTGGTCTGCTTTGCTTCGTTACCAACTTATGAATGGAAATTCCTTGACAGCATCTTTGTGCATAGCTTGTCACCCTTCGCCTCTTTGCAGAAAACACCATCTTTGTTGTTTATTGGAATTTTTTGGTGAGCCCTCCTTTGGCGTTCCAAACGAATGGAACCCGCGGCCGCAGGTTACGTCTTTCAAGCGAAAGGATGATCGATTTTCTTTCACAAGGAGGATTACAACCTGCACATATCTCAAAGCATTCGGAAGCCTACCATGCTGCGATCCAATGGTGGATTCATTCAAAGAAAGGTGCATCCTTGTTTTTCGTGTAGGATACAACCGTCCCATTCGAGCCATCGGTGGTGCTATTTTTTTTTTTTGATATAAAATAAAAAAAATAAAAAATAAAAAAAGAAAGTTGGTGATCTAATCCCATTCCGTGGAGCAATCCTCAACCACCGAGCTCCGCTATTCATTATATTGATGGTATAAAGAATTTATCTTTTGATGATGCATGGGATGCGAGGAGAGAGAAGGATAATATATAGTACCGCAGGACCAACCAACTAGTATGGAAGGAACCAAACCAAACAAAACAAGTACAAAGCAGAGGATGAAAGGAGAATTCTCTTTGAAAGGCTTTGGTTGAAGGTTTTCCACGAGCACGAGCAATAGGCGCAGGTTTATTTATAACTGTTCCTTAAAATATTCCATATCTTGTGAATTTATAAGGGAAAGTTGGTAAGGATTGGAGGGCACCAGAATTTGATCTTGGTACACCTCTAGTGGAGGAGACATGATTGCCGGTTGTGATGGTTAAGGCTAGGTGACCAAAACAAAGTAGGTAGGAGGAGTGAGAAAACGCATGCACTTTCAAATTAATTAATGGAAACCTTATTAACAAAATTTATTTAAATGGGCATGGAATAAGCCGATGACAAGGAGAAGTTCGAAAATTGTGAAATTTGGTGGATGTCCCTAAGCCTAGTGGAGATATGACGACCCAAGATAGCATCTCATTTAGAACATGGATGACATCTAGATGACACGAGATGAGTGATTTTTATTTCAACCTTGTTTTACATGGATTGGCTCCAGTTTTATAACATACAAAGTCCCTCTCAGCGAATAAACAAGGTGATATTTAGCATCCATGCTTAGCTTGGAAGCTAAATAGATCCACTGCTTACAGGTCCTAGTTGCATATATCTTAGAAAGCCATCATGACGATATTATGGAATTTTTGGAAGACTTTCACAAAGGTATCCTCTTTTTTTGGTGAGTCACAAAGGTATCCTTGACTTGCCAAGACTAAACTTTGCTTTCAAGGATCAGCCTTATTGACAGCCTCCTAAACATTTATAACGAAGATTCTTGCAAATAGACCAGCCGCATTTCTCCCCCTATTGATTGACGAATCTCAGTCTACTTTCATCATATAATGTTGTATTGTTGAGAATTTTCCATCGGCACATGAAATAATGCTTGTATACCGTCAGAAGCCTGAACACCATGGCGTGGTTTGCCAGTGGGATTTGGAGCAGGCTTTTGACAAAGCGAACTAGAACTTCTTCTTTGATGTTTTAGGTACTAGCCTTTGTTGGGTGCATTCTCTCCTATCTTCTACGTACCTCCATTGCACTCTCTCCTAGTAGGATCTTGGTCTTCCATATTTCATTCCCTCAGAATTTCCTCGTGTTTGGAGTGTTCCCACTTCAATTCCTCATGTATGCTTCCATCATTTTAATTTCTTCAGCTCCTCACATCGACCGGACAGCTTATCAGTGTTTGTTGTATGACTACATCACCAATATTTCAGGATTTGAGTCTGAAATACTGAATGGAAGCTCAGACTATGGTGGTCATATAATATTGGTGGACAAGGAAATAGGCTTAGTGAATTTGGGCAGTAGATTTGCTGTTTTAATATTTTTCAGGGAAAAAAAAAAAAAAAAAACCTAAACCCCCTAATCCTTCTCAAGCTGTATTCAGAGAGAGGCATGAATTTGGGCCGTAGAGTTTGCTTAAATTTTACCATTCTGAACCGGAATAATTCTCTTAGAGAGTACTCAACCCGTGTTGATCAACAGTTATACGTCAATTTGAGATGGAACCTTTGAGAGATGCATGCCATTTTCCTTTGTTAGTCCTTAATTAATTAAAATTCAGTTTGGACAGCGGATCTTCTAATAATTGGAAAAAACCAAGGAGAACCTTTATGCTCAACAGCTTTTTTACATTTTTATTTAAAAGTTATGAGGATGCAAATTGTAAGGTGGTTTAAGATGGCTCGCAATAAAAGCAACGATGCTTTTAATTAGAATGATTAATAAATAAGAACACTTAAATCATTATCAAAATTATTGGGACAAGACCTCATGATTACGGTTATGGCATTCAGATTGTAAAAGAGACATTCTCTGGTGGCTACTTTTTTTTCCCTTTCATTATCTCATGAAATGACTGGTGGCTAAATGTAAGGGACATATCTTCCCCTGATCGGATTTTTATAATAATATGCGATCCACCGGTAGATATTGCTCTTTTGCCTCTATCTTGTTCTCTGCAGATATATTGGGGCAAACGATTCATTTAATTTGTAGGAAGAGTTTTTTAATTAAAAAAATATTTTTTTTAAAATATAATATATAAAAATATAGTTTTATTATGTTTGATTAATCATAAAAAAAAAATATTTTAGAATGATTTATACTTGATTGAACATCTATTCTTCTAAAAAAAATCATAAAAAATATCTATTATATTTTTAATAAATACACGACTATACCTTTTTTTACTCCCAAACACCATATAAATATTAATATAATATTTATCTAATATAAATCTAATATTTATTTTTTAATATAATAAATTTATTAATATTAATATTGATGTAAATATTAATATATTAATATAAATATTATATTATATTAATAAAAATATTAGTATAATATTAATATTATATTATATTAATACTAATAAGGATAATATTAAAAAAATATTTTTGAAAAGAAAAAAAGGATCATTAATGTCCATCATATGGGAAGTCCCCAGGCTCATCTTCTAAATGAATTTATATTTCTCATAAAATATAAAAATATTTTTTTATATAGAAAGAGATTTTTATATTTTTTCTCCTCTAAAACTCCAACGAAATAACGATACTCTCCTCCATTTCTTAGGAATTATTTTTTTTCCTTCCACTTCTTATAAACCAAATGAGTCCTAATAGATAGAGCATGCTTTCCCCACTTTCAGTCATCACATACAAATGTATGTGCATGTATATAGAGATAGATTGGGTTCGGATCGATCGGATCATAATTTATATCTGGTCGGATCTCTGACCGTTGGATGAGTGTGCATCTCTAAATTATGCCTAAAAAATCATGCCTTCACAACTGAAAAAAAATACATGATTGTGCATGTCTAAAAAAAAACAAAATGCTATATTTTTTTAAGATATTTTTTTCATGCCTGTAGGTCTACAGGTAGTTTTTTTTTTCAATCCTCAGATACTTGTAGGTGCCTATAGGTACCCTGTAGGCACCTATAGGTTCTTTTTTTTTTTTTTCATAACTTAGTCACCTGTAGGCCTATATATTTTTTTTAGTCCTTAGGCATCTGTAGGTTTTTTTTTTTTTTCAGAACTCAAGTGCCTATGGGAAAAGAATTTTTTTTTTTAGGCCTTAAAAGAAATTGAAAAAAATACTGCCTAAATTTTTTTCGCACCTTTTTTTTTTTAGACTTGAAGATGCCTTTAGGTTGAAAAAAATAAGTTTTTTTTCAGGCGCAAGCATGCACCTATTTTTTTCAGCTTTGAAAATGCGCTTTTTCATGCATCTATTCTCAGAGATGTGCATTGATCGAACGATCAAAAATTCGATCGAATATGAACTAAAATTTGATCGAGAGGAGCCCAGTCTATCTCTCTTTATATATAGAGAGAGAGTAAGCCATGCTAGAAAAGGTTGATTAAATTTGGATTCAGATTTAATCAAATCTTTAAATCATATAATTTTTTATATATAATAAATTTTAAAATAATAAATTATATCTAATGATTTAGATCATCAATATAGAATCATTCATTATTCAGTTTTGATATTACCGGATCTCATCCAAATCCGATCAACCTTATACAAATATATATATATATATATATATATATATATATATATATATATATATATATATATATATATATATATATATATATATATATATGATTACAAAATTTGCATTAGCTTTTTTTATGGTACAAATGCACTGTAGTTAATTTGAGCTCTTCATGGGGGGGAAAAAATCTAACATTCTTGCATCCAAATCAAGGACCAGGAAAAATCACATTTGATAGCAAAATCATTTTAAAGCATGACAACATAAAACTTAAAAGCCTAGCAACCAGGAAAATTTTTTTCATTTCCATCACTAAAATCGTATGAATGGAGAATCATGATCCAAGTAACTCAGATTCACTATTGATACAATAAAAAAGATTTATAGCAGTAGTCAAAATCATGATAAAAAATAAAATAAATTATTGGTAAAATCTATACTAGCAGCTGATAAATCATGACTGGCATTGCTAAAAATTATTATCATTGTTTAGATGATTCTTGATATAAATAATTGTATGATAATGGTCTCGAGTCATCTTATAATAATAGTTTATAACCATTAGTATAATTTTTAAAAAAAAAATTAATTATCAATATAACTTAATATGATGATCGCAACCATTGCTAATTAAATCTCATTGCCAATTAAATTTTATTCAACCAGAAAAACTTGTCCTTATAGGATACCATTGTAATATAAAAAATTTTAGCAATATCTATAACTAACTATTACAATATCATGTAACTTTTATGATAATTTTTAAAATTATTACTATAAAATATATTTTTTTATAATAATTATAAGGTATCTTTACTATATAATAACTTTTAATAGCACTTATGACAAGCCGTTGTAATATTATATATATTTTTATAATATTTTTTAAAATCATTATTAAGAAAACATTGATGGTAATAGATTTTGCCCAGCGTTACTAAAATTTCATTACTACAGACTACATTTATTGCAGTACATCCAAGTTTAATACAAGCCCCAACTAAAGCACCAACACATACATGCACTTTGCCACCTTTCAACCTAACTTAATCAACTAAAGGAAAGAAAATTTTCTTCCACTACTAACCAAATTGTTCATCAACCATCCCATCTAAACACCCAACCGTGCAGCATATTAGGATGGCCAGAATTCTACATGATGCAACACCAAGGGTCATCATTTAGAGTACGAGTGTAATATAGATATGGGTGCACCATGCCATAGGGCCAACCTATGGGCTCAACCTTGGCTTCCTCTTTCTTCTCATCCGCCGGTGCCACGCTAAGCAGCTCTGCATATTTCATTCGCTTCCTTAGCTTTCTTACCAGTGCGAAAGAGTCGATCCCATCACCAACAACTACAATTTGGTCCTTCTCCTTACCATCTACGCTTGCAGATGTTACACCTACAATAATTCCATGAGTAGGTAATATAAGATGCTTTCATAACTACAAAAGGCTAACAACTATTCAGTCATATGAGAATTAGCTCCAAGCAAAGCAGCGGCATCCATATCCAACGGTAACGGCATCCTATTTCCCGAGGATATCTTTGGTTGCAAGAAAAATAATATAAATAATCAAGATTTTTGAGCTAAACCTTGATGAGGTTATCATGCCCATTACGTTAGTTGGTTTTGGTATATATATATATATACACACACACACATTTGTCTTGATAGAAATTTGACAAATTTGAGAAAAAAAATCTATTTTTAAAAATTTTTTTACTTTAATTTTCTTGTAACCAAATTAATATATCCTAAAAAGATAAAATCACAATTATAGTAAGATCTATCAAAATTTAATAATAAATCTTAATAAAAAATAGATAATAAATAAAATGATTAAGAAAAAAAGGAAAAGAAAGAATTCATATATATTTATGAATATGTATGTGTACGTGCGTGCGTGGCATGCATGTATGCATGCGGGCACACACGCGCATATATATATATATATTAAATTTGTCGAATAGTCTTGGTATGGAATATTTTTCTTACTCAAAAAAGCTTTATGAAAAAATTAAGCAGATTTTAGAACCAATAACCAGAGAGGCTTTGGAGGAACAGAGGACCTCAACGATTGATACTGACTTCATGCTCAAAGGTGTAGATAAAAGTACGCACTAATAGAATTTCATGGAAGTTTTCTTTAGAATATAATAATGAGTCATTTCCATGTTAAGATATTATTATGAAAATTTACCATCCAATCCAACCACAATTTTGAGGGCCTTGGAGCGCTTCTTTTCATCCACCATGGAGAGCCGTACCACCACCTTTTGCTGCGAGAAAAAACAACAATTCTAAGTCAAATCATCAAAAGCAGAGCAGCTAGAACCTCCACAAGCCTACGTTGCACTTCAAGAACTGATTCTCCTACTAATCCCCCACCTTTCCCATATATGAAACAGTTGGCCAGACGCCACAGAATATTTTGGTGGTGCTTGCTAATGTCTAGGTGACCTGAAATTAATCTAATCAATCATCCTTTATATACAGAGAGCCATAGCTAAGGGCGTCAGCAGGAGCGAATTGGGATAACACAATATGGTTGGCCTAGAAACAAGGGGTGAACTGGGACACATGTTGGATTGTCTCTCGGATGACGTCAATCTTTTGAGGTTGGCTTCATCCTGGTCTATTCTACGTTGATTAGTTGAATTCTATTGGATTGGTGGAATGGAAAATTACCCTTGCAATAGTTGTTGATTTTTGGAAGTGTCCCATTTTTCACAAAACATAGGCTTCTTCGAGACCAGTTAACATTGTTGTCGAAGGATCGATCCAAAAGTCGTCCAATCGAATTTCTCGGAGAGAGTGACTTCTTTTCTTTTTAACAGACTGTCTTTGATATCTAATATCTACTAGTCAATTTGATCAAGTTGGCTTTATTTTATTTTCCGATACAATAATTTATACAAAAGGTGCATGTGTGCACCTTTTGTATGCACGGGTTTGATCCGCAATCCGCAATAATCGAATATGCCACTTGGAACTACTTAGCCCTGGCTTATGGTGTATCTTGCCAGCTCGAATTTATTGGATAGATTCTTATCACTCTATAATCTAGAACAGTAACCATCCGTTAGTTTTTTGACGGCTTAATGACTGACCTGCTCTAGCTCAAAGTCAGGTTCAAGCAACAACTACCTCGACCCATTCCTACGGATATCTTGTGCATTTTTCTTTCTTTCTTTCAAGGATCTGGGTGGTTATATCTCCCCTTTTCATTATTATTATTTTTTTTTTAAAAGGTGAGCCGCTTGGATCAAAATACTTGTATCCACACTGGGGCCGGTTCCAGCCAGTCAGTCTGTTTGGCTTCGCTACCGGTCAGAATTGGAAAATTTATTGACGGAGTTGCTAGATGCGTCCGTCACGTCCCCATCTCGGTGTGACTCACAGCGTCTCCGAAGAAAACACCATCTTGACCCGTAAGCACGCGTTCGCACGAGCCAAGAACCGAGATTAACACCTAGATTCCTTAGAAAGATTGGCCCTCCACAACCACAGCGTTCAAAACGAATAAAATTATATCATACAAAGTGTGTACTACATCACTATGCATGCCACCAATCATAGCTGTTTGTTTTTATGGGCTCCATGCATAAAGTGCTCATCTTCATGTATCAATACAAGAATGAACAGCTATATATATATGATTGACGGCCATATAGTGCACACTGTGTAAAGTATAATCTCTCTTGAAAGACTTTGGTTGAAGATTTTCTATGAGCACAAATAACGTGCACATGATCATGTATGACTGATCCTTAAAATATTCCATATTTTGTGAACAAGGATACCATAATTTGACAGAATAAAATAATTGATGATGCGGAATTGAGGCTGAGCTTGTGACACCTCTAGCGTAGAAGAAGACAATGACTACCAATTGTGATGGTTGCTGCGACCACGGTCAAGGAGATAGGACGATCAAGGAAACGGACTTTCAAATTAATTGAAGGAAGCCTCATTATCAAAATTTGTTTAAATGGACATGCGATAAGCCGGTGACAAGGATAGGTTAGAAAATTGTGAAATTTGATGGATGCCACTGAACCCCGAGGATTTGACCCAAGTAAGCATCTCATTCAGAACATGGATAATATCTAGATGACATGAGATGAGTGATTTTTTTGTTCAACTTCGTTATAAGTAGATTGGCTCCAATTTTACAACATTTAAAGTCCCTCTCGGTGAATAAACATGGTGATTTTTAGCATCGATGCTTGGCTTGGAAGCTAAATAGACCCGTTGTCTACTGGTCCTAGTGGCATCCTAGAAATTTTTCAGGATGATACTGTGACACTTTTGGAAGACTTTCACAAAAGTATATATATATATTTTAATTTGTAAGTCACGAGAATATTATCCTTTTTTTTGAAAGATTTTCGTTCGGAAGGGAACCAGCTTTCAATTACATAGCCATGATTCCCTCTGTAACAAGGCAAAGAAACTAGCCTTGAAAATAGAATATATAATTCATCATCGTATATATGTTAGTGATCGAATGTAACTAACTAGGTCCAAAAAAATTAACTTTGTTGGTGAAAGCTTTGACCGGCTAAGTGTAGAAGAAACTAGTTTATGATATATAATCAATGATGAGTTCTATTAGCTAGATCCAAATCGTAATTGAATTAAAGAATTTTTATGATATCTATGATACTAGTTTCTCATATATATATAAAGCAAGCATACTTGTAATATAAGCAATATCAACCAAAATTTCAAATCTTATTTTTTAATGTGGTATTAAAACAAGATAATCATTTCATCTCAAATATCATGAAGAATTATATAGGTGGTAACCATCTCTTTCAAATGTCATACAGCATCGAAACATGGATATCATCTCATTTCAACTCTACAATTATATATATAAATATTCTTTTAATTTCATAATCATGCCAGATTAATAATTTATACTTAATCCAAAATTTGTGAAGTACTTTATGCAAGCATGCATAGTATTTATAAATATGCATAATTTTTCAAAGTTTCCAATATTTAGATATTTAATTTTTTTTGTCAATCATTAATTCAAAACTAATCAATAAGAATTTCAATTTTAAAACACATGGCATGCATTATAAAATCACTAGGGGTGAAGAAAACTTATTATCTAAGTCAACTAAATTCAAAAATTCTTCTAATAGGACTATTAATGATCTTAGATGCATGCCTTATTTTCTAGACCTAACACTGAAAGCTCTAATCAAAATAACTAACACCATTAACTCCTAATCGAGGGAGAAAAAGAGAATAGAGAGCAAATTGGTCTAGGTTTAATCAAGGGCCTGATCTGTTTAGTCCACACCGACCATCAGGCAAGGTCTAAATCTAGTCAGGTTTTGGATGCAATCTAAAGAGAAGAGAGTATAGGGGGTAGGTTTCTTTCTCCTTTTTCTTTCATGATAAAATAGGATGGTAAAATGAGGGTTCCTCATGTTGTCTCGACGAGAGGATGGAGAGCAGGGAGCGATGGTGGTTCGATGGTGGCATAGTGAGCATCAAGAGTCCTTGGCAGCAGACAACAACAACGGTGACCAACATAATAAGATCCAAATCAATCCAAATCAGCTTGAAAAATTAGCCAAATAGGTTCTCGGCTAGTCAGGAATCAAAGGGCTAGAGCTCAGAAAGAAAGAAAAGGATGAGGGGGCCTGCAGAGGCATGACCAAATGGCAAGATGGCTGCCTCTATTGTGCAGCAATACTTCAACCTTATGCATGAAAAATAGAGCAAAGAAATGTAGCGGTTAACACACCACAATCTTAGCAAAAAGAAAGCAAAAGAGAGTGGAGAGCTCATTGGATTGGCAGAGATAGTGGAGCTTAGCCAGAGGTGGTGACTTCTAATGGTGAAATGATGGATGGAACTCGCAACAAGGGAGACAATTGAGTTTAGAAAGGAGGGATTCAAGATTTTTTCTAGCTATAATAGGGTAATGGTGCTTGACTATGATGGCATGGCAGCCATCGAAGAGGAGGAAGAAGGAAGAAGGGGAAGAATCTAAGCTTGGTGGTGATTAATCGTAAGGAATTAAGAGGGAGTAAAGAAGAGGTTTTGGAAGGGGATAAGCTCAAGGCCATTTGTACCATTTTACGACCTCGATGGTGGTTGTAAGCAATCCAATAGTCTATGGCCATTTCGTGCTGGCCTCACGAAATCTTTGTTGGCCATAACTTCATGGCTTTATCTCAATGGTGGAAGCTCAAGTAGAGAATTATGATCACTATTCCTTTATTCTAAGCCTTATTCTCTTTTTTTCTTTTGATTTTTAAATAGAAGTCGACTAGGCATGCTGACTTTAGTTTAGAATAGGTTAATTTGGACTTGCTTTCATAATCCTAAAAGAAACTTCATGATGAGAGTGAATAAATATCCTGTCAATCTATCCCCTACGGAAAAAGATATTAATAAGAACTTTGATCCTTTTTGGATTTGCACATCCTTCAAAATGGATAATGTTAGTACACCAAACTAACCTCTGGCCATGTGGCGGCACCAGAAAAGGTCAGCACTGTACCAACCTTTCAAAGAAGCATCACAATGCTCAGGATAATCCCAAGACTATCCGTCAGCAGTATTTAAGATCAGGTTAGGTCTAAATGACTTCACATTGGTATCTAGCCGATCTGCTCAGATCTGCTACCCAATCATCATTGGGAGGATATCGGATTTTGATCGATCTCATGTAAGTACTAGCAAAGCCTTCAGACAAGCTGTTCCTCATGTGGGCCAACCTATGATCTCTCCATAGGTGGCCAATCTGTTACAATCGACTTCTAACAAGTTGAGATCTGGTGGTTATCCTAAAACCATCCAATAAGTAAGATCCTCCGGATCAGATGCATGGTTATCAAACTGTCTAACAAAATCCTCTATATAAAGAGAAGGGGAATCTCTAAAGATAAGTCTAGGCTAAACTTTGTAAGTCTAAGCTCTTTTGAACTTCTGAATAAGTTCTGTTCTCATGTTCCCACTCCACTCGACTCATCGTACTTTCTACTTTCTATTTTTTTTCACCATTTATTCTCGAGCTCCAGCTGACTTAACTATTGAATGGTCCTAAACCAAAGAATTTCCTTGATTTGTGGATTTTTTTTTTTTTTGCAGTTCCCTGATGGAATTCGTTGTCCTGATTCACCACTGATCTCTAGCTTGGCATTGGACCGACCTCATCATCCTCATCCAAAGTGATGCAGCAACAAATAATGGCAAAATTTTTAGATCTTGGAAGGATACCTGGATAGGCATCGTGCCATTTGCTCCCATTTTTAGCGATTCATTCACTAGAGTTGTAAAAGTGAATGTTTTAGTGGCACCCCAATGGAACCGGAGGTTTGTTCATTAGACAGTTAAAACTTTATGGCCCCCTCACTCAGCAAGCTTTGGAGCTAGAGAATTTGATGGATCTTCTCTCCCATATTAGACCATCTAAAATAATGGATACCTTAGCTTGGAAGCTCAACTTGAGCGGTTGGTAGACTCATATTACAAGTTCATTAGCAAAGGAGGATTGATCTGTCCGTACTACAAGATTATATATATATATATATATATATATATATATATATATATATATATATATATATATATATATATATATATATATATATGGAAAGTAGCAGGAGAAGGTGAAAGTATTTATATAGCTTGCCCGGAAAAGCAAATTCCATATTGCAGAAATACTTGCTAAAGAGAGTTTTTTTTTTATTTTTTTAGGAGAAAACGTGCTGGTTAGTGAGTGCGAGCTGTCCATTGTGTGGAGATTACAATGAAACTGTTTCTCATCTCGTCCATAGATGTCCCTTTATCATAAGCATGTGGTGCATCCTAAAGACCTGTTTAAATTTACGTGGATGGCATCCAACTCGAAGAGTATGGGATCAACTATTAATGGCTATGTTTTGGCATGTTGGGTAATAGGGAAATAGAAGAATTTTTCTGGTAAAAAAAAGAAAAAAGCTCCATCTATGCTACTCTTCCAAAGATGCTCCATTCAGCTGTGGGAACACCTTGGCTCTGAAAGGATTGCGACTGAAAATTGGATGATCTGGTTCTTTGTCCTCTTTGATTTCAAAGCAAATCCCCTAATCTCTTGTTTGTTGTGTGTTTCTTGGATGTGAGGGCATCCTGTTCCTATAGATTTGGTTTGTTTTCTTTGTTCTCTTTTCTGTGCTGTATTTTCTTCTTTCTTGTGCATCGTTGTAAATATCTTCTTTGAATGAATAAATTGTGGTGGAGGGATGGAAGTGCTTTATTTTTCTTTATTTTATTTTATTTTATTTTTTTAGGGAAGTAGGAGTGCCTTATTTCCTTCTTATCCGTTGGAAAAAGATGCCAGAACCGTCTCGCTCGACGAGTGCTAGAAAGGGGATGGTAACATCATCCCGCTTTCGTCATCTGATCAAGGAGATCTTATACTAACTTTTTTTTTCTTCCTTTAATTCCTATCTTGTTAAAGACTACCCGTCAGGCGGTAATAATTTAGTATGGTCAATCATTGTTCAGCTTATAGCTAGCCTGGTTGTTAGTCATATTTTGGCATTAAATAAAAAAAATTTTCAACTTTGAAAATTGTATATATCATCTAGTGAGTCTAGCAAAGACTTCATTAAATCACTTCAGTCGTGACAGTTACGTCATCGAGCCTACAAATCAAGACATCTACTATTGTTGCTTGCTGTCTTTTTTATATCGTAACAGTTCTTTTCTTGCTCACAACCGAGGCCACGGTCCCCTTCTTCTTCTTCTTCTTTTTGGTGCTGCTCATTCTTGACCAGTACTCACTCTTGTTTGCGTCGCTTTTGGACCAGTTGCATGATGAAGAGGGCTAGGCCCAAGGACAGGTTGTTAAGATCATCCCATAACAGTGATATTGTACCGAGGTTTTGAGCCTTACTTCATCCTTATCCTTTCAAAAAAGAAAATTACAGTAGCGTCTCTAGCTCTTGATGTGTGCAGCGTGCTAGAAAGTAGATGGTACCATCATCCTGCTTTGGTCACTTAATCAAGAAAATCTTATACCTTTTTTCTTTCTTGAATTCTTATTTTGTTAAAGACTAATCAAATCAGGCAGTAATAATTTAGGATGGCAATCGTTGTTTAGTTTATAGCCTGGTTGTTAGTCATATTTTGGCATTAAAATAGTAAAATTTTCAACTTTGAAAATTATTTTGATTTGCTTGTCCTAGACTGTAAATTGTAGATATGATTTTGAGAATATCATCTAATTAATGGTTCTAGCAAAGACTTCGCTTGGATGTTTTGAGATCAGGTAGTGGTCCTTATTAAATCACTTGCATCGTGATCGTTAGAACCTACTTTGGCATTGTTGGGGATAAATTTCGCTCTTATTGAAGTCCAATCTGATGCTTGGCCTAACGCAACTAGCAATCACGGAAGAACTTCGATCAAAAATTCTTCCTCCATCGGTCGGATCCCAACCGAACTCCTCCAGCGATCGAATCATAGCCAAACTCCTTCAGCGGCTGAACTCCTCCGGTAGTCAAACTCCTTCCGGATCTATCCTTCAGTCGAACTCCCACGGAAGTCGAATTTCTTCCAGATCTCTCCTTTAGTTAGACTCCTATGGAAGCCGAACTTCTTCCGAATCCCTCCTTCAATCGAACTTCTATAGGAGCCGAACTCCTTCTGGATTCCTCCTTCAGTCGGACTTCTACAGGAGCCAAACTCCTTCCAGATCTTTCCTTCAGTCGGACTCCTACGGGAGCCGAACTCCTTCCGGATCCCTCCTTCAATCGGACTCCTACGGGAGCCGAACTTCTTTCGGATCTCTTCTTTAGTCAGACTTTTACAGGAGCCGAACTCCTCTTGGATCTCTCCTTCAGTTAGACTCCCACGGAAGCCGAACTCCTTTCGGATCCCTTCTTCAGTCGGACTCCCATGAGAGCCAAACTCCTTTCGGATTCCTCCTTCAGTCGAAGTTTTACAGGAGCCGAACATTTTTCAGATCTTTCCTTCAGTCGGACTCCTATGAAAGTCGAACTTCTTTCGGATCTCTTCTTCAGTCGAACTCCTTCCGGATCCCTCATTCAGTCGAACTTCTACATGAGCCAAACTCCTTCCGAATCTCTCCTTTAGTCGGACTCCTATGGAAGCCAAACTCCTTCCAAATTTCTCATTTAGTCAGACTCCTATGGAAGCCGAACTTCTTTCAAATTTTTCCTTCAGTCGGACTTCTACAGGAGCCGAACTCCTTCCGAATCTCCTCCTTCAGTCGGATTTCTACAGAAATCGAACTTTTTTCGAGCTTCTCCTTCAGTCGGACTTCTATAGGAGTTGAACTTCTTCCGTATCTCTCCTTCAGTTGAATCTCTACAGGAGCTGAACTTCTTCTGGACTCCTCCTATAGCTAGCGTTCCTCCTGGATGATCCCCTCTAACTGTATTCTCTTTGAAAGTCCGAACTTTTCTAGAATTGATATACGTCAAAGCTCTTCATCCCTCCATACGGCCCCGAGCAGCTCAGTATCGGATGGCTGTGGCCATCATTATCAGTCCGCTATAGATGACAGCAATCCGCTATCGGGCGACAATGGCTGTCACTATCAATCTACTGCAGGCGGTGCCCTCCTTCGTGACAGACTCCATCAAGCCTCGAGTAGCCCGCTACCAGATGGCTATAGCTGTCACTATCAATCTGTTACAAGCTTCATCTATAAAAAGAGATCCTCCATATATATTTTCTTTAAGCTTGCTTCTCCTTTTCGAAACTCTGTTGAATTCCTATCTAAGCACTCCATTTCTATTGACCAGAAGAGCTGACTTGATCATCGGAGAGTCCTATCGGAGCTATCACCACCGACTTCGGATGAAACTTTATTTTATAGATCACCGATGGCGACCTCATCTTCCTCGACTCTAGTACGATCAAGCGTCAACCAGATTTTGCAATAACATAATTAGCGCTAAAGGAAGGGCCTCCATTTTCAAGATTCTCTTATTCTTAAAGAAGTGCTCACCGACGTTCTCTCTTCTTTCTCTCTAGAGTTCTTTCTCGAGAAAAAATGCCTCCCAAGAAAGCTTCGATTCGACGATCGATGGTCTCTACAGCCAGATCCCATCTAAATCTATCCGCTCCCACTTCAGCCCTAGCAACTCAAACTCCACTTATAGCCATAGTGGATACAGAGCAGTTCAACCTGCTGATCCAATAGGTTCGTGGTCTCACGGAGGCAATGCAGGCCATACATCGATAGGCCCCAGCACCGATTCGATTGAAGCAGGCTTCTTTGAAACCCCATGATCCGATCTGAGAAAGACCAACCTAGGCTACTCGGCCTCTGATCTCTGGAAAGGAGAAGCAGAGGATGGAGGGCCCTTACTCGAATCACGACTCGATCCAAAGGAAAGCTTTACGCCTATTCCACCAAAAAACTTCGAAGGTCAATGATCATGAAGATCTCCTAGATCAAAGGCTCCTAGAAATGAGCCGACGAATCGATGAGCTCTGTCATACTTTTTCTTCACATGATAATGATATTTGCACTGACCCTTCTTTTTCTCAGAGGATCATACAGGAACGAATTCCGCTGAACTTCAAGCTTCCGTAATTTGAGAGTTACGATGGAACCACCAATCCGATCGACCATCTGAAGGTCTTTCGAATAATGATGTTGCTCTACGGCATGTCAGACATTATTTTATGTTGGACCTTTTCATCCATCCTCAAGGGAGCCATCAAGAACTGGTACTCGGTACTTAGTCGGGTATCATCTTTTTTTTTTATCAGATGAGCCATCAGTTCGTGACTCACTTCATTAGCAGTCGACATCTGCATCGGGATTCGGATTTTCTGATGAACATCAAGCAGAAGAAGGAAAAGTTCATCTGGGCTTATGTTATTCGATTTAATGTTGCCGCATTGAAGGTCCAAAACTTGAATCAATCAGTTGCCATGGCCGCACTCAAGAGCGGCCTTAAGAAGAATGATTTATTATTTTTTCTAAAAAAAAAGTACCCCAGGAACTTTGCCGATATGTTAGCTCGAGCTGAAGGTTATGCCCGAGCTAAAGAGGCCTTGAAAGCCAAGAATGATGAAACCTTTGGTGAGCTACGAATCGATAAGTCGGGCAGGCCCACTGAGGGAGGAAAGCCAAGTGAAGCTCAACCGCGCTCTCGAACTCTTCCTGAGCGCAAGCGAGCCCAAACTTCTCTCCGAATTTGGAGGTAGGGAAGCTCCGACAAAAGGGCACGGTGGGATTATCCCCTCTAAAAATTTTACAACTACGTCCCTCTCAATGATCGAAAGACCCAAGTGCTGATGAAAATCAGAAAGCAACTATCGAGATCGGAAAGGATGCGCACTCACCCCAGCAAGCATAATTCTAACAAGTTCTGTCTTTATCATTGTGATCATGATCACGATATTGAGGAGTGTATCAACTTTAAGATGACTTGAAGGACGAAAAGATCAGTCGAGGGTATTGCCGCAGTCTAAATCATCAAGGAGGAAGGATCAATAAGGAGATCTGCCACCTCTTGGCATCATCAACACTATCTCGGAGGAACTTCGGCGGAGAAAGGCCAGCGGATCCGAGGGATCAGTGAAGAGATGGAGGACTAAAAAATTCATAACCTTCACTGAGGCAGATGCTCAGAAGGTTCAGTTTTTGCATAATGACGTGATTGTAATCTCTTTAAATATTGTCGACTATGATGTACGTCGCATTTTGATAGATAATAAAAGTTCGACTAATATTTTATTTTATGATGCTTTCTCAAAAATGTCTTTATTTAATAACCACTTTGGACTAATGAACTTTCCGTTGGTAGGCTTTACTGATGATTCCATTCCAGTTGAGAGCATAATGACCTTGGCTGTGACTGTAGGGCAACGTCCGAAGCTAGCTAAGGCACAAGTCAATTTTTTAGTTGTAAAGGCTCCATTTGTCTATAATGCTATTCTCAGCCGATCTGATCTAAATGCACTTTGGATAGTGGTATTAATTTATTATTTAAAGATAAAATTTTTGATAAATCACGGGATCGGAGAGGTCAGGAGAGATCAAGCTCTAGCAAGGCACTGCTACTCAATCACCCTGCATAAGGAAGAATAGTCCGACCCTTATTCTATTGATGGGTTGGATGTCCGCGATGACCTCACCGAGGAATGGGGTGAGCCTATGGAGAACTTTCTATCTGTGCCCTTAAACGACGGGAATGCAGAGCATGCAGTGCAGATCGGCTTCAACTTAGGAGATGAGGTTCGAAAATAACTCATCACCTTCCTCAAAAAAAAGACAGACATCTTCGCTTGGGCCCCAGCGGATATACCAAGAATTGATGTCGAGGTCATGGAACGTCGACTGACCGTTGATCCGAAGTATCTATCGATAAAAAAGAAGATGCACAACCATGCCCCGGAGAGGCAGAAAGTAATCACAAAAGAAATAGACAAGCTTCTCAAAGCTGGATTCATTCAAAAAATTAACTATCCGACCTAGATCTCAAACATGATTCTCGTCAAAAAGGCAAATAACAAGTGGAGGATGTATATAGACTTCAAAAAGTTGAACAAGATCTGCCCAAAAGATAGCTATCCTCTATCCAGGATTGATCAACTGGTAGATGCGACCTCGGGCCATGAGCTCCTCATCTTCATGGATGCCTTCTTTGGTTATAACCAGATACGAATGGTGCTAGAGGACGAGGAGAAAACTGCTTTTGTTATTGACCGTGGTCTTTATTGTTATAGGATTATGTTCTTTAGACTCAAAAACGTAGGGGCAACGTATCAGTGCTTGATCAACAAGATCTTCAAAGAGTAGATTGGCCGCAATATGAAGGTGTACGTAGATGACATGCTCATCAAAAGTCGAGCTTCTATAAATCATCTTGCCGATCTTGAAGAGACCTTCAGTGCACTCAGAAAACATAAAATAAAGCTGAATCCGATCAAGTGCGCCTTTAGTATGACTTCTAAAAAATTTTTGAGATTTATGATATCAAGATGTGGGATTGAAGTAAATTCAGAGAAAATTGGAGCCATTTAGAAGATGACTTCTCCAAAAATAATCAAAGAAGTTCAGCACCTGACTAGAAAAGTGGCATTCCTAAGTTGCTTTATCTCGAGATCGATCGAGCGATGCATGCCCTTCTTCCGAGTTCTCAGGCAATTAAAGAACTTCTGCTGGACGATGGAGTGCCAACGGGCATTTGAGGAGCTTAAAAACTACCTCGACTCACCTCTACTACTGACAAAATTCGAACCCAGAGAAGAACTATTTCTATACCTAGCAGTCTCTCCGACAGCCTTGGTAGCAGTCCTGATTAAGGAGGAAGCAAAGATGCAGCGATCGATCAACTACATAAGTCAGGTCCTGAGGGATGTAGAGATCAGGTACTCTAAGCTAGAAAAATTAACTTATTCTCTTCTAATTATTGTCAGAAGACTCTGATCTTACTTTCAGGGGCACACCATAACGATCCTCACGAACAAACCAATAAAAGTAATCCTTCATCAAACAGACGCTTCTAAGAGAATTGCAAAATGGACAATCGAGCTCATAAAATTTGACATTAACTATCGACTCCGGCCATCGATCAAAGCCCAGATATTGATAGATTTTATAGTAGAATGTACCATCCCAACTGAAGTCGAGCTTGAACAGAACGAGATCGATGCTCTACTATCATAACCAAGCCTCCCTAAAGAGAGTGCCGATCTTTCTAAAAACTTTTGGGCTTTATATGTGGATGGTTCATCTAATTTCGTAGGAGCAGGTACGGGGTTAGTTTTAGTCAGCCCCGAGGGAGTCGTCATCGAGTAAATGCTACGCTTTGAATTTTCTGCAACTAATAATGGGACCGAATATGAAGCATTGATCGTTGGATTAAAAATAGCAAAAGAGTTAAAAGTAGATCGACTCCAAGTGTACAGTGATTTTTAATTAGTGATCAGCCATGTTGGTGGCAACTAGGAAGCGTAGGAGGAAAGTATGATGAAATACCTAGAGAAAGTAAAAGATTTGATCCTGGCCTTCAGCAGTTTTGGCATTCAACAAATTTTGAGGGCAAAAAATACAAGAGCCGACCTTCTCTCTAAATTGGCCACTTCAGTCCCAGTCGAATTATCTAAAGAAATATTTTTTGAGACTCTGAAATATCCAAGCTTAGAGAAATCATATGTCGTTATGCAAATGGAGCTTGAGCTGAGCTGGATTGACCCGTTGGTTACCTACCTCAAGGAGAGAGTTCTTTCTCGTGATTCGAAAGAAGCTCGAAAATTCAGAAATCAAGCCTTTCGATATATTTTATATGAGGATAAGTTATATAAGAGGTCATATTTTTTACCGCTGCTGAGATGTCTCCGACCTTCAGAGGTCGACTCCGCATTATGAAATGTGCATGAGAAAATTTATGGAAGTCATATAGGAGCCAGGTCTTTGTCACAAAAACTATTTCGATAAGGATATTATTAACCGATCTTGTATCATAATTCTGTGGAGTATGTCAAGAAATATAACCACTGTCAAAAGAATGCAAACGTACAAAGATAGTCGGCCTCCGAGCTTACTCCGCTAAGCGCACCTTGACCATTTATGCAATGGAGAATGGACATACTTGGTCCTTTTTCGACGGTGTTCGGACAGTGAAAGTTTCTCCTGATTGCGATCGACTACTTCACCAAATGGATCAAAGCTGAATCACTTACAAAAATTATCGAGGCTAAGGTACAGGACTTCATCTAGAAGTCAATAGTCTATCAGTTCAGTCTGCCCCAAACACTCATAATTGATAATGAACGACAGCTCACTGGGATGAGGTTCGTCGAGTTCTATGAAGATCTAAACATCTTCCACTACTTCACATTGGTAGCTCATCCACAGACAAATGGGAAAGCTGAAGTGATCAATCGAACTTTACTGCAAGGCACCAAGATGAGGCTCGATGAAGCAAAGGAGGCCTGGTTGGATGAGCTCTATCACATCTTCTAGGCGTACCGAACTACTCAAAGGTTGTCGATTGGAGAAACACCATTCACCTTAGCCTTTGGAATGGAGGCAATCATACCAATCGAGCTTAAACTCCCATCAGCATGGGTTGTCACCTTCAATAAGCAGCATAATCTACGGGAGCTCAGATCCAACCTCGATCTACTGAAAGAAAAAAAAGAGAAAGTCCAGATTCAGATGGTGGCCTACAAACGAAGAATGGCTCGATATTATAACTCTAGAGTCAGAAGTAAAATATTCAAAGTGGCAGACTTAGTGCTTCGACGAGCCACCATCTTCCTACCTCAAACTCTAGAGAAATTTGCCCCAAATTGGAAAGGCCCGTATGAAGTGGTGGAGGTCGTTTGGCCCAAAACTTATCATCTGAAGGAGCTTGGAGGAATAATGCTCCCACGATCTTGAAACTCGAAAAATCTGAGGATGTACTATCAGTAATTTTTTCATAATAAAATTTTTTTATTTCAACATTATTATTTCTTGTTGCAAAAATTATGTGATGACAGAAAAGAAGCGATTAAAAGTGGTTATATTAGGAACAGGAGGAAAACCTCGTTCTAACATGAGCAAAATCAAAAACCTCGTTCATTTTAGATGAGATGGGGGGAGAGGCCCCAACAACGGTCCTTATGTGCCCCCATAGCTCGTTAGAAATAGGAGGAGAACCTCATCCTAACGTGAGCAAAGTCGAAGGCCTCATCCATTTTAGACGAGATGGAGGGAGAGGTCCCGACAATGGCCCTTATATGCCTCCACAGTCCGTTAGGAACATGAGGAGAATCTCATCCTAACGTAAGCAAAATCGAAGGCCTCATTCATTTTAGATGAGTTGAGGGGAGAGACCCCGACAATGTTTCTTATGTGCCCCCATAGTCCGTTAGAAATAGAAGAAGAACCTCATCCTAACGTGAGCAAAGTCGAAGGCCTCGTTTATTTTAGACGAGATGGAGGGAGAGGCCCTGACAATTGCCCCTATATGTCCTCACAGTTCGTTAGGAACAGGAGGAGAACCTCGTCCTAATGTGAGCAAGACCGAAGGCCTCATTCATTTTAGATGGGATGAGAGGAGAGACCCTGACAACAAAAGAAGATAAGATCTTCCACGAGCTTCAACTTCGACATCAACTTCGGTTGGAGACAAGATCTTCCACGAGCTTCAACTTCGATGTCAACATCGATTGGAGATAAGATCTTCCTCGAGCTTCAACTTCGATGTCAACCTTGGTGGAGACAAGATCTCTCCCAAGCTTTAACCTCGACGTTCAACTTCGGCTGGAGACAAGATCTCTCACGAGCTTCAACTTCGACGTCAACTTCGACTGGAGACAAGATCTCCCATGAGCTTAAACTTCAACGTCAACCTCGGTTGGAGATAAGATCTCCTCCGAGCTTCAACTTCGACGTCAACCTCGACTGAAGACAAGATCTCTTCTGAGCTTCAACTTCGACGTCAACCACGGCTGAAGACAAGATCTTCCACGAGCTTCAACCACAATATCAATAGGAGACAAGATCTCCCTAGATCTTGACTGAAGATAAGATCTTTTCCGAGCTTCAACTTCAACGAACGTAGAGACCAAAAAATGAACTTCGGCAGTTGCCTTTTTTTGTACTCCCTTCGAGTATTGAACTCGAGAGTGGAAAGACTATTGTTGGAGATAAATTCTGCTTCCATTGAAGTCTAGTCTGATACTTGGCCTAACGTAACTGGCAATCACGAAAAAGCTTCGATCGAGAATCCTTCCTCCAGCAGCTGAATCCCAGCCAAACTTCTCCAGCGATCGAACCTTAGTCGAACTCCTTCAGTGGCCGAATTCTAACCGAATTTCTTCAGTGGTTGAACTCTTTCAGTGGTCGAACTCCTTCCAGATCTCTCCTTCAGTCGGACTCCCATGGGAGCCGAACTCTTTTCGAATCTCTCCTTCAATTTGATTCCTATGGAAGCCGAACTTCTTTTGGATCTCTCCTTCAGTCGGATTTCTATAAGAGCCAAACTCCTTCCGAATTTTTCCTTCAGTCGGACTTCTATAGGAGCCAAATTTCTTTCAGATCTTTCCTTCAATCGGACTACTAGGAAAGCCGAACTCCTTCTGGATTCCTCCTTCAGTCAGACTCCTACGGGAGGCAAACTCCTTTCGAATTCCTCCTTCAGTCGGACTTCTATAGAAGCCAAACTCCTTCCGGATATCTTCTTCAGTCGAACTCCTATGGAAGTCGAACTCCTTTCAGATTTCTTCTTCAATCGAACTTCTATAAGAGCCGAACTCCTTTTGAATCCTTCCTTCAATCGAACTCCTATGAAAGTCGAACTCCTTTCGGATTTTTTCTTCAATCGAACTCCTACGAAAGCTGAACTCCTTCTGGATTCTTTCTTCAGTCGAACTTCTATAGGAGCTGAATTTCTTTCGGATCTCTCCTTCAATCGAACTCCTACGAAAGTCAAACTCCTTTCGGATCCCTCCAATCAAATTTCTATGGGAGTAGAACTCCTTCTGGATCCTTCCTTCAGTCGAACTTCTACAGAAGTCGTACTCCTCCCAGATCTCCTTCTTCAGTCGAATTTCTACAGAAGCCAAACTTCTTTCGAGCTTTTTCTTCAATCAGACTTCTACAGGAGCCGAACTCCTTCCGTATCTCTCCTTCAGTCGAATCTCTACAGGAGCCAAACTTCTTTCGGACTCCTCCTACAGCTAGCGTTCCTTCCGGATGATCTCCTCTAGCTATATTTTTTTTGAAAGTCTGAACTCCTCTAGAATTGATATACATCAAAGCTCTTCATCCCTCCATGCGGCCTCGAGCGGTTCAGTATTGGATGGCTATGGTCATCACTATCAGTCCGCTACAAGCGACAGCGATCTGGTATCGAGCGACGATGGCTGTCACCATCAATCTGCTGTAGGCGGTGCTATAGATGGTACCCCTCCATGATAGACTCCACTAGACCTTGAGCGGCCTACTACCAGACGGCTGTAGCTGTCACTATTAATCCGCTACAAGCTCCATTTATAAAAAAGGATCCTCCAGATATGTTTTCTTTGAGCTCTCTTCTTCTTTTCGAAACTCTATTGAATTTCTGCCTGAGCACTTCATTTCTATTGATTAGAAGAGCCGACTTAATCGTTGAAGGATTCTGCCAGAGCCGCCACCATCGACTCTAGATTGGACTTTATTTTGCAGGTCATCGGCAGCGATCTCATCTTCCTCAACTCCAGCACGATCCGACGTCAACCAAATTCTGCAACAACAGGCATGATGATTGAGCCTACGTACCAAAATATCTACCATTGCTTTATTATTGCTTGCTGACGTGTCCATGATTTTCTTTGTTTTCTTACTATTGTACTTATCATTCTTGATCGGTCGCCCTTCTCTTGTCTCTTTGGACTAGATGGAGGATGAAGAGAGCTAGGCCTAACATTTGGCATGGCTGGGATCAATCAGCAGCTAAAGTACATGCCAAGAGAGAAATAGTAGAAATTTCTTAGGAACAAGGGATATGTCATCCAATTGAGTTGAATTATCAAGCGGCATTTGAAATGGGGTGAAGACCCTAAAATCAATAGTAAAATGGATAGAAGTAATGATGATCATACTATATTTAGTTGCACCCTAACGATCCTACGTGGTATTGATTTCAAATCACCTTCACTTCTAAAATCACTATCTAACTCAGTGATCTTAAACCCATCTTTAAGGATGGGTTCCCAAAATCACCCTAGGATGGTAATGTTGGGCCAAAATTTGGGAACAAATGTGCCTCGCCGAAAAAAAAAAAAAAATCTTAAAATATCCATCTTTGAAAAAAAAAAATTCTTCTAGCTAGAAAGGATTTGATAATCCCATAAAAAAAAACCCTTCTAGTTGAGAAGGTTTGATAGTCCTATATATGGAGTTACTTTGATATATTTTGATTAACTGTTGATCTTGTCGAATTAGATTGGAACAGCAGATTTTGATAATTTAATTTTTATTCAATAGATTTTCATGGCATACCAAATAGAGTAATTAGGGATAATCGGGAATCTTTAATCACTCGAAAATAGCATACCAAATACGTTGATCATCAGGGATCAGATTATAAGGATCATCAGGGATTTAAGATTATCATAATAATTCTATTTAAATCACCAAACACCACCTCAAGATTTTTTTTAATTAGGATGTTCTGTATTTTGAGGAGAACAAGCAGGCTCGGGACTTGGCTTCCAGGATTTCTCCTCCCGTGATCGGTTTTATCCTCTCATATCGTTTCACCCTTGTTTCCATTTGTTTCTTCGTAATCTCCTCTGTACTCTCTCTTTTAAAATGAACCCTTCATCCATCAATATCTCTATGAGGCCTAAGGCATAAGATACCAGAATATTCTCCAAAAACTTGCCATTGTATATTCAAGCCATTCATAAAGGGACAGACCGTCACTCAAAAAACCAAAACAAAACAAAACCAAAGAAAGGGGGACGGGCCGTCCAGAGCCACCCCACATAACCTTCACGACAAACAAGAAGTAAAAATAAAAACATGCAACTCCATGTCGACCACCATGATCGGTTCCCAGTTATCACGGACGCCAAGCAAACCGGCAGACACTAGACAGAGAGTACATGAGTCGTCCATCTTCGAAATCCGGACGCGTTCAAACTTTTTGTGCTGCTTTTGTCGGCAAGTCCTACAAAATATTGCAACTAGAGTCGTAGTAGGGCTGATGATATGGCACCACCTGGATGGAAGGATACCAGGGCACTGGCGGCACGGTCTCCTTCTCCTCCTTCTTCTCTTCCTTCTTCTCGTCCACTGCTGCAACGCTAACCAGCTCGGCATAGCCGATTCGTTTCCTAAGCGTAGTTGTCAGTGCAATCGAGTCGACTCCATCGCCCTCCACTTCGATCTTGTCCCCGTCTACTTTCGCAGATATTACACCTGCCATGCCATGTCATCATCCAAAACACCAATTAATCATAAGAAATTCTATCACCTAATTCTTAAGCTAGCTAAACTTGCAACACACGGAGACATCAAATTAAAATCAAGAATTCACACCGGACGGAGCAAGTACAGGAAGACGACATGCGTTCCATTCAACTTATTGAGGTGAATTAGTAAATTCTTAGTTCCCTACAATTAATTAAGCTAGACGAATAAGAAATAGAACCATATTTCTTTCCTTTTTCGAAGAAGATATATTATCTTATCATTCAAGTGGCTTAAGATTTCCTTATGCTGTCCGACCGAAGTAGATAAACAAATCAGAAAGCTGAACAGAAACAGACATGTGTGCGTATGTAACCGCAAGGGGGCTGCCGGAGTTGACGACCATCCCTCCCCCTTACACACACAAACGACGAGCATATGTGTCTGAAAAGCCAAAGAAATTACAGAGTATGTAGAGTACAAGAAATTAAAGAAGCTAATATGTTGGTAGTATTTAAAACAATTAGCTCGTTAGAAGGTATCGTGTGAGAGATTACCGGTTGATCCAACAGCACTCCTGAGGGCTCTCGAGCGCTTCCTCGAGTCCTCCATCGAGACCTTCATAACTATTTTTTGCTGCAACAAAGCAACATACAGATTTAGATCATCTGAATTCGCTTGAAAGTTATATTCATCTCCACTTCGAAGCAGAAAGAACTCTCACCTTCACCATCCTGGTAGACCAATTAATTGTGTTTCCTTTGGAAACAGGGGAGGACGTTTGCGCTATGGGTGTACCGAGAGGACTTGGAAAACTAAAGGCTACCTTGCCTGCCTTGATATAGAGGAGTGAGGATACTCCGAATCTATGGAGAGGGGGTTAGAAGGAACCCGGAAGCGTCCGTATATTTCTACTGAGGAAGCAGGGGGCCGGTGGGAGCCATCGACTGAGTGAGTCTTGGGAAACGGGCAAAGTAAGGCGAGACGCGGTTTCTACTCGGAATTGGCTTTCCTTTTCCAGTTTCTGTTTTTGTTAAGATACTTTGGATGTTACGATGCCGGGTTCGATCTTGCCACGTTCCCAATTTGACCGACGACGGCACACGAAGCTTCCCCTAAGTCAAGTCTTCCGAGTGGTTTACCGAGACTTTTCTAGGGTCCATTAAATTAATAGAGATGATGGTGTATGATGAGATTAAGATGACGTTTTAGTCTTCTTCTAAGTCAACACAAGCAAGCCGCTTAAACGAAGAGCTCATACCGTGGTTCTACGCTCATGCGTGGGAAACACATCTATGAACATATTTCGGGTTGGTTTTTATCAGATGAGAAGTCTGGAATCTATCAACTACCTTTGATTCAGCTCATTGTCTAGTTGGCACTGCCCTCTCTCCAAGTCTAACATGGATCTTTATAATACTATTTTATGATTTAAATAAAATATATTTAAAAATAAAGATATTATATCTTTTCTTTTTGTTGGGACTAGTCGCGATTTACAAACTAGAGGTGTATTATGCTTGTTATACCCAGTAACCTGGGTTCAATTCTTGCATATACTAGAATTCGGGGGGATGGGGCAATTCGACCAGGGCTATTTTGTGTGTTTTGGAGAAGGTGTTTGATGCATGTTGTTGTGATAAAACTGGTTAGTATAGCCTCAAGAACCTCAAATAGAAAAGTCCAGCCTTCTTGAAATTAATTTTACAAATCTGACCTATTAGCCGTTTCCTCTTGCAATGATGGATAACCTCATATGCTGCAAGGGAAAAGAAAGGGAAAATGGTATCAAATTTGTTTTAAGATTCTATAATTTCAGTTTGATTGCTAGGATTATATGACGACCCCCTGACAGGGTGCTGAATCCGTCAGCTTAGCGGGTAATTAGCCGGGAAAACGAAGGATGATGATTGACGCGTAATACCACGTCTTGTAATTTTGGTAATATTGAGGGGTCATAACTGCTTCCCACCCTTCCTCCCAACCACCTCCACCTCCTCCCTGCCTCTCTCGCCTCCATCGCCTCCGCCCTCCACTCCATCACCTTCGCTCACCGACGACCTCTTCTCCGTCCACCACCTCGCCGCCCTCCTCCTCCAGGCTACCCTGTTCCTCCCCCTATCCACCGTCACCAGCCTCCTCCTCCTCCTTGCCGCCGCCTCCGCCCACCGACGACCCGCCTCCACCTACCGACGGCCGTTCTCCCATCTTTGTCCTTCGCGCCGCCCACTTCTCCACCCCCCCCCCCCCCCACCTCTCCCTCGCCTTCCTCCTCCTCTTTGTCGCCTCCGCCCACCAACGACCGCTTTCCCGTCCACCGCCTTGCCACCCTCCAGCTTGCCGCTGCGCTCCTCCTCCTCCCTCACCCACTCCCTCCCACACTCCTCTTTCACCTCGCCTCCCTTGCCTTCACCTTCTTCTCCGCCGCCTTCGGCCGCTCTCCCGTCCATCGCCTCACCGTCCTCCTCCTCGCCGCCTCCATCCTCCTCCTCCTCCGACCCCTCCCTCCCGACCTCTCTTCCTCATCCTCCCTTTAATTAGTTCCTCGAGTCCAGCCTCTCCTCGAAGCCTTCATCCCTAGCTGTTGCCACCGCCCCTTCAATGTCCGTATTGTCTCCGTTATGAATTGCGAACTCAAGCACTCCGTCACGCTGCCGTTGCCGTCAGAGGGTGTCTTGGCAGGAGGCAGCATGCCGCACGCGGCAGGGAGTACACGAAGGATGGAAAGGATCGAGATCGTAAGGAAGGCCGTAAATGAATCAGATCGACCGGCGCCAATCCAATCTACCTGCACTCGATCTGATTTATTTTTAAGCATCCATAAAATCGGGTTGAATTTTAAAATTAAATTTATTTAATATTTCAGATCAAATTTATATTTATTAAATTTAAATCCAATTCAATTTAAATTTAGTATTAAATTTAATATATAAAATATAAAATAAATAGATTGAGATTAAAATTTTAAATACTTTGATAGTATTATTATTTTTTAAAAATTTTATTTAATTTAATTATAAAATTTTAAAAAAATATTTATAAATTAAGAGCTAAGATAAAATAATTTTTAATTTTTTTTATTATAAGCTTCGCATATGTTAATTTATCATACGAATTAGATCCGATTAAAATTTAGATTTGAATCGGATCTAAAATTTTTAGATTAGGATTGAATTGTATATGGACCTGATCCAAGTCAAATGATCTAATGGAACAAACTTTTTGATCATGAATCTGATCTGATCTGATCTTATTTTTAATTAGATTAGATCTAAATTCAATATTAAAATTCGATCAAAAAATTAGATCGGATCAGAATCACTCATGATCTAGTTTGATCCGATCCATTTATACACCTAATCATAAGAGATGTCTAAGATAAATTCTTATTTTAAAAAAATAAAATAAAATAAAATAAAATAAAGATATGTAGCAAATTCTCAAAAAATTTAATGTAGAAAATAAAAAAAAGAAGCATATTACATTTGGTCCTCTATAAATTAGAAGTACTCAAGTTGCGAATGAACCCACGTTTTGCCGTGACAGGTTCAAACATGGTTCAAATCATTAGATGAATGCAGCTCTATACACACACACCGTACAATCAACATGCCAATAAATCAGTATCAACATAACCACACATCCATGTATCCAAAAAAAAAAAACTACAAATGACATAACTTCTAGATTTTATGCATCAATTTTATACGAATTAATGATAAAATTTTTATCACGAATCTGTATGAGTTCATAATTTTAAAAGAATGAAATTCCTTAAACACATTGAACTGCTCATAAGAGATGAGTGACAAGCAATCAGATAGAACATATGTTTGAAAAAACTTCTGATACTAATATTTAATTTTGCTACAAATTATTCTAATCTGTCCTTTGAGTCTCCATTAGTGTTGGAACACTACCGCTTGCCCAAACATTGATGTACTGCGTACATCTCCTCTTTTTAAGAAAAATATATTCTAGTTAATTCTACCCTTGTATAAAAGAGTGGAAAACAAGAAATTTGGATTATTGAAAGGCGAGACAGCATTAATTAAATGGGAGATTTTTCTTCTTTTTTTTTTTTTGATCAATTAAGGATCGAATCTAACAAATTTTTTTTTTTTTGTATGATCAAAGCATTCACATTTCAAATACGTGTACTACTGAAGCTCAGCATTGTCTCAAAAAAAATATCCAACATAATCAAATCTGGAACTGAAAGATAGAATATTAAAATGCCTGAGAGTTGTTGGAGGTCTTAGCGGTAAACTCACCACGGATATCCAGAAAAAATGAAAAACTTTGCACGTTCCCTTTCTTCCATTTTTATCCACAAAGCAAAATTGGACCACTCATGTACAGTTCTTTAGCCACCTTCATTAATAAACTCATGTATGAGCCATAATTACTATTAATATATCAACTATATGTTGCATATGGTATAATTTTTTTCAACTATTTTTAAAATATAATATAATAATATCATAAATTACACTATACAAGGAACTTCAACAACAAAATTTTTATGGTGCATTAAGCAGTGCATTTTAGTAATGACCGAATAGAAACTTATGTCATCTATATTCCCGTAATTGATATTGGTATCCACTTGATGAAAGGAAGAATCTTGTACAAGCCAGGCATCATAATACCAATCAGGGATATTTTTTTTCCTCCTTTTTTAAACTATTTTTAAAATATAATATGATAACAAAAAAATTAATAACCTAATTTTTATTGTATATTAAGCAACTAATTTTAAAACTAGTTGAATATATGTTAATACTGACATCACTAACACCTATCGTTGTACTGGATAATGAATTTTAATGATGGTTAGCTCATTAATACCAATATGCCTATGAATAATGGACTATACAAAACTCTCGCCGTTAATGATAGTCTCATTGATATTCGTACCATATGGTGAATAGGATAACGACTTAGTAGAAGCTTAGTCTAAAAAATAGACGCGAGTAAAGGAAAGCCACGTACCAGTGAGCGCGTGGGTGCGGTCGTCTGGGTGTTGCTTTAATTAGTGCTTACTGTGGGTCATTTTGGTGAATAGTTGGCATGCGGTGAACCTATGTGGCTGTGGGTGGAATGGCGGAGAAAGGAAAGAAGATAAGTGACCAATCGGCGGAAAAGGGGAAGAAGGTGAGTGACTTTCACTCATTGCCAGAGTCTAATAGAAGAGAACGTTCGCGGGCTTGCGTTGTTCAGGGCCCGATGAGACAGTTTCGATGGACGAAGCACCAAGTCTCACCGGAGGAAGTAGAACAGTTACAACTTTTCTTCACCAAGGTCTTAGAGTTCCCAAAGGAGAAATTCAAGGCCTCCAGTGGTTGGATGTTTCGATTCTTGCATGTAGTCTTAGCCGGCATCATTTCTGCACTCTCCAATTCCAATCTCAATATGTGGTGCCATAAAGTAGCATAACAGTTACCTAGGTTTGTTGGGGATAAATCCCGCTCCTGCCGAAGCCCGGCCCGACGCTCAGCCCAATGTAACCAGTAGCCGCTGAAGAGCTTTAGCGCCAGGCGCCAGGCCGAGCCCCTACCACGGCCGAACTGCCTAGAGGCCGAACTCCCCTGCGCCAAGGTCCGGGCCGAACTGCCTAGAGGCCGAACTCCCAGCCGCCAGCCCTGGGCCGAACTCCTTCGGACTCCCACGGCCGAACTCCTTCGGACCGACTCCCAGGCGAGCCCATGCAGCCGAACTCCTTCGGACCCCACGGCCGAACTCCTTCGGACCGACCCCAGGCGAGCCCATGCAGCCGAACTCCTTCGGACCGACCCCAGGCGAGCCCATGCAGCCGAACTCCTTCGGACCCCACGGCCGAACTCCTTCGGACCGACCCCAGGCGAGCCCATGCAGCCGAACTCCTTCGGACTTCCCACGGCCGAACTCCTTCGGACCGACCCCAGGCGAGCCCATGCAGCCGAACTCCTTCGGACCCCACGGCCGAACTCCTTCGGACCGACTTCAGGCGAGCCCAAGTGGCCGAACCCCTTCGGACCGACCCTAGGCGACCGAACTCCTCAGCGAGCCCTGGCCGAACCAACTAGCAACCGAAGTCCTTCAACTGGCCAGCCGAGCTTCTTCGGGCCTCTCAGCGGTCGAACTCCTCGGCAACCGTCCCGCGGCCGAACTCTACAGATGGCCGACCCTTCAGCCAGACGAACTCCCCCAGCTTCCCCCTCGGCCGAACTCTGTTACAAGTCCGAACTCCATTGGACGAACTGTCGCCTGCAGCAAGACCGGACGGCGCCTTCCTCTCCGTACCGGACTCCATGCGGCCCACGACTCGCCAGTATGGCTCCCACGATCTACCGGACGACGCCTTCCTCTCCGTACCGGACTCCATGCGGCCCACGACTCGCCGGTATGGCTCCCACGATCTACCGGACGACGCCTTCCTCTCCGTACCGGACTCCATGCGGCCCACGACTCGCCGGTATGGCTCCCACGATCTACCGGACGACGCCTTCCTCTCCGTACCAAACTCCATGCTGCCCGACGACTCTCTGCCAGACGGCACAGCCGTCACCATCAACTAAGCTCCGCTATAAAAGGACCCCTCCCGACATACTAAGGCTAAGCTCTCTGAACTCTCGACTCTCTAAGCTCTCCTCCTCACCTCTAAGCTCCGGAACTCATTCCGAGCACTCCATTACTGTTGGCCGGAAACTAACTTGACCGTCGGAGGGTCCTGCCGGAGCCACCACCCCACCGGTTCCGGACGGGACTTCGTTTTGCAGGTCCCCGGCGGCGCCCAGCGGCCTCGATTGCGGCGACCTCCGGCGGCGACGGATTTCTGCACCAACAGATTGGCGCTAGAGGAAGGGCCTGAACCTTCGAGGTTCCCTTGTTCTTAAAGGAGTGCTCGGCGACCCTTCTCTTCCCTCTCCAGAGATCTTCCTTTTCTCTTTCGAAGAGAAAACGCCACCCAGGAGAGCTTCCGCACGGCGTTCGGTGGCCTCTGCGACCCGATCCCGTCCAGGCCCGTCTGTTCCTGCTTCAGCCCCGGCGGCCTAGGTTCCACCTGCAACCCGCGGTGGATGTGAAGCAGTTCGGCCTGCTTGACCGACAGATCCGTGGCCGTGGCCTCACGGAGGCGTTGCACGCTTTACAGCAGCCTCCGGTAGCGACTCCACCAGCAAGCCCGCCATGAGGGCGTGAGAAATCAGCCTTAAGGAAGAGCCCAATCGCCCCGAAGAGAGAAACAGAGAGCAGAAGTTCCCCGCCGAAGCGGAAAGAAGTTCGGCTCGGAGAAAAGCCGGGCTCCCCCCAAAGCTCGGCATCAAGGTAAAATGAAGCTCGGTGGAAAGCCGAACTCCTCAACTCAACCTCCAAAATAAAGTTCGGCGCCGGCAAGGACGGAACGAAGCCCCCCTCCCAGAAGGTTCCGCAACTACGACCCGCTCCTCTAACTCGAATTCTCGGCAAAGTTAAGAGCCAACCGCCAAGACCTGAAGGACTACGGCCTCTCCAAACATGCGCGATCAAGGAGAAGATCGGCTATAGGCACTGCCGTAACCGGAAAAGACAAGAAGGTTGGCCGTCCCGCGGCGTCATCAACGCCACCCCGGGGAGGAGCTAGGAGCTAGCTACATCGGTGATTGTCATCCCCAGCGACAAAGTCAAGAGAAGCATGGTCCAAATTATGAAGGCCGGCATGAGATAGAGGAGGTCGTCTGGACGGGACTTGCTGCTCGAGGGAGCTCCGAGGAACAACGCCCCGTCGACCCCTCAAACGAGAGCGCGCTGTCCACGATTTCCCTTCGGTAAAATTCTCCCCTCTGCATAATATTATTTCTGGATGCGAAAACTATGCGATGACAGGAGAGCAGCAGTCAATAATCGCCGCGTTAGGAACAGGAGGAGAACCTCGTCCTAACGCGAGCAACAAGCTCGGCCGCAGGAGATAAGATCTCCCCCGAGCGCGCACCTCGGCCGCAGGAGATAAGATCTCCCCCGAGAGAAGCTCGGCCGCAGGAGATAAGATCTCCCCCGAGCGCGCACATCAACCTCGGCTAGAGATAAGATCTCTCCCGAGCGACCGTTGACAACCTCGGCTAGAGATAAGATCTCTCCCGAGCGACCGTGAACAACCTCGGTTAGGAACAGGAGGAGAACCTCGTCCTAACGCGAGCATCAACCTCGGCTAGAGATAAGATCTCTCCCGAGCGACCGTTGACAACCTCGGCTAGAGATAAGATCTCTCC